>ONZH01023528.1:600000-922622 GCA_900303285.1 Rhinella marina | reverse complement strand
TGTCAAGGTAAAAATATATATATATTTCTATTCTTTGTACTTTATGCTGTGAAACAATAAGCTTTCCCCTGTAGCTTGCTGACACAAAGGAAATTGTAACTAAGATGGCTGCCAGTATCGACCTATGCCCTGGTTGCTGAGAAATTAAGCTGGACTTCTCCCTAAAAGGCAAAGCTTGAAAGATGAGAAGACGAGGAGAGGAAGAACAAACAGATGACTTCAAGATAAGACCAGACACTAGACATATATTTGCTTAACCCCCCTTTAGCACGCCCTCCCTTGTAAAGTATAGAATACTGAAAAACAGGTAATAAAGTTAGTTGCTGCGACTGTTGCTTGGAGAAGCACACGCATGCACTGAGATTGAACCAGCATTGTGTCTGACTCTTTCTTATTCCGGTACCACATGCACATAATCTGATTTGGAGTGACTGGTGGACGAAGGGTATTGTCGTTACGACCCCGACAATTTGGCGCCAGCAACGTGGGGCGCGGCCAGCGATCCGAGACCCCCTGGACCCATCCCTGGACGTCCATGGACGACACCCGTAGTGGCTGACCTCGAGGACTGATCACCCTCCAAACACGGTAAGTGGAGATCATATACTTTGTATGTGTCACCCTTACTAGTGTCTCAGCCGTTATTGGTTTGTCTGTGGTGTCTTTTGGGTCTGGGAGGTGATCGGTCGAGTGGTGAGATCGAGCGCGATCCTGTGCCACGCTCCGAACCAGCAACTGAGAGACGTCGCGTTTCGCACATCCTCGTGTACACCACACTTCCTCCACCGGTCATTGTTCTCTGCTCAACCACCCTACCCGTGACTGTTATTTGATAATAAAGTAGAATGAAAGATTGAGGGAGTTGTAGATCGGGAGGACGGCTTAGAGAGAGGGATAGGAGACGTAACCTCTGTGATATTTAAAGGGGTCCCGCGAGGGGACCGCCTGTATTTTCACGGAGAGGATCTCATTAGGAGATTGCTCCCCGACGGGTTGGAATATCGTGACAGGATAGTCTGTAATCACTGTTGTCCAGGTTAGGGAAAGGATATATTGAGCGTGAGGCTCTATATCAACAGTGTTTTGAATGCGAAGTTCAGCACTAACAGTACGTTGAACGCGAGGTTCCGTACTGGAGGGACGCAGTGTTGATTATCGTTGTCAGCGGACTGAGCTGCAGCAGGACGTAGTATTCTGTGAGTCATGTTACGTTTCTTAAAACAGAAGAAGTCCGTCCCCCACAAGTTGCCTGAAGGTGCTGTGGCAGTTAGAGTGTTAGTAGAGTCACGGGAGGGCAAGAAGGTAGTCAAGAATGTTGAGAAGCTGTATAAGCTTGTAGGATTGCCCTCTTCAGGGAGATTACAGCCATCAGTATGGCAGGATCTCACAGTGAAGGAGAAGGGCAGACTGACAGATAAAGGGTTGTTTGAACATGCGCAAGCTCATCTGCGAGTTGCGCGAGACTTAAAGAAGGAAGGATGGAAAGAGGTTGATGGAGAGGGTGGCTCAGAAGATGCAGAGCCTGTGTTTGGTTATAAGATGCCTTCGAACTGTGACCCCATAGATTGTAAAATGGCCGCCGCGCCGTTGATGACGAACACTCAGCCCCAGCCGCCACCCTATAATGGCGGTAACGTGAGGCCTCCGGAAGTTTGGGTTTGTCCTGTTTGTGGTGTGCAGAATCCGCCCTGTGTGGAAACCTGCCGTGAGTGTGGGGCGGCCCATCCTTGGGACTCCGCCCATGTCACGGACGGAAGTGGGGCACGCCTTACTTCCTCCGGCGGCCATCTTGGTGTACCCGGAAGTCCTCCCCAGCCGTTATATCCGCTGGTGACGTCTTCCGGCGAGTACTATCAGGGACAGCCTCTTCCTGAGAAACCTCCGGCGCCGGCCGATGTTGTTTCCGCTTCCGCTGCCTCGGTTTCCGCTCTGGCCTCCGGGCCTAGTCTTCCGGTACAACCAACTGTGATATTTGTAAATACTCCTGCCCAGGCCCAGGGCGGTGCTATGCCTGACATCCAGGCCTTGATTAGTAGTCCTGCCTTCCAGAATGCTATACGGATGAGACGCCAGGACATGGGTCTTGCGGGATCACATGATGGAGACGATTCCCCTCCGATGCCCTCTGGGGTGATCCTTGACGCTCCACCACCACCTCCAGCCCCGATCCAGGCCCCCCAGCCTACTAGTGTCCCCAAACCTCCCCTCCCAGTAAAGCCTCAACATTTACAAGGCCAGACTCCTCAGGAGCCAGAAATCTGGTATCCCTGTTACTCACGTTATTACACTATGCCCCAGGGATTCCAGGTTTTGTTCTCTGTAGGTTATGGAGATATCACTACTCACCGAGTAGGAGCCATAGTAAACCCAGCCAATTCTACCCTGGCACACAGGGCTGGCGTAGCCCGACAGATAGCCGACAAGGGGGGCCCAGCGATTGAGCAAGAGTGTCAGGCATACCTTGCTCAGTATGGCCCAATGCAACCAGGACAGGTCATGGTTACCGGGGGAGGGAATTTACCGTGTGATAGGATACTACATGCCGTAGGTCCCATATACGATCACAGGACACCCGAGCACTGCCGTACCATGTTACAGACTACCCTACAGACAGTGCTCACTTTTGCAGGACAGCTAGGGATAGGTACACTTCCTCGTAGAACTCTGGCTATGCCCTTGATATCCTCCGGTATCTTTGGGTATCCACTAGGCCCCTGCATGAAGGACCATGTTGAAGTCATCAAGCACTGCCTCCAGTCAGTCCACAACCTCGACTTGCAGGAAGTCAGGATTGTCTGCTATTATGAGGCCGGGATGGATAGCGTCATGCCCCTGGTGGCCCAACACATGGTGCCCTTAATGCATACAGGTACCAGGCAAGAGAGCGAACCCACTCCTCCAGAAGCACCCTTGCCACCGCCCTCTGTGGCACCAAGAGATGCTACCGAAGGCCGAGGAGAGGAGGGCCTACAGTTGAAATACATGCCTTTCACCCCAGTCCAAGTTGATGCTATCGTCACGAAGCTACCTGACCCAGACAAGCATCCTATGCAATATGCAAGGAAGCTAGAACAAATTAGGCAAATTTATGGTGCCACATGGGCTGATCTTTCAGGCATTACCTCTATAAAGGCTTCTGAATATTTCCTCCCCACTATCATGAAGGAACTGGACCCCACCAAGGCGGGACCCCTCAATCAGTTCAAGTCCGGAGAAGAGTACATGGCTCAACTTATGAAGTGGGCTCAGAACCGTCTCTCCGACCAAGCAGGATCGATACAGGATGTACAGCAAGAACCTGGAGAAGCTGTAGAGAAATACGCTGCTAGGCTAACTATGCAGTTTGAAGATCTCGGCTATTCAACCCATGTGAAGACACAAGCAGCCCTGCTGGTCCGTGCTTTCATTGATGGCCTGGAAGACTCACTAAAGGATAAGGTCATGAAGCTCCGTCCTGAACTACCTGATGGTCCTCTTCAACAGGCCCTCACCGTGGTGAAAAGTTATCAAAGATTACTCCAGAGGGAGGAGAAAGAAGCACAAAAAGACAAAGGCAAAAAGAAGCCAGCCATGTACATGGCAGAGGCCTCAGAAGTACCTATCATGGTATACCAGGCCCAGGACCGGTACGGGCAGCCGCCCTCTGGACCAAGAAGGTCACGAGGCCAAGGCTACAGGACCAGACCGGAACGTGATGACCAAGGAAGGCCTCTATGTTGGGAATGTGGCAGTCCTAACCACCTTAGAAGAGACTGTCCTCACAGGGAGCGTGGGCGAGGCCAAGGCTATGACAGCCAACAGAGGCCTCCTCACCCTCGTTCCTGAAGTTTAGGCCAACCGGTGCCCACCTTCCCTGCTACTCGTGCTTCTTCCTTTTGTGGCATGGTGACCTTGGAAGTGGACAACCATCCTCTCAAGTTCCTGGTGGACACTGGGGCGGCCACCTCAGTCATCTCCTCTTCCCAGCTACCTCCTTCTGTTTCGTTGTCCTCGGACTACCTTACATGTGTTGGAGTCGAAGGCCAACAAACCTCGTCTCCACTCACAGTTCCTGTTCCAGCTGGTCCTTTTTCTGGTGTCTTGACCAAGTTCTTGGTGTCTGATACCTGCCCAGTCAATCTCTTGGGAGCTGACCTTCTCCAAAGGCTTCGTGCTACCATCACCTTCGGTGATCATGGACTGGAACTGCAACTACAAGACCCTGTCTCACAACAAGGTGCTGAAGACCGATGTGTCCTCAAGGCTTTCCCTTTAATGATGATGACCCTACAGCCAACATCTCCTCAAGATTTGCCCGACTTACCTGCTGCCCTGTGGTCAACTGGACCTGAAGATGTTGGCCTGCTCCGAGTGCCTCCCGTACAGGTTTACCTCAAACCCGGACACCCGTACCCTAGGTTACCTCAATATCCACTGAAAGCTGCTCAAGAGCAAAGCCTCGGAACTCAAATTGCCTCCCTCCTACGCTCTGGAGTCCTCATCAGGTGTGTGTCCCCTTGTAACACACCGTTGTTCCCAGTAAAAAAGAAGACCCTCCCTGGAGAACCCCCAAAATACAGACTTGTCCAGGACCTGAGAGCTGTTAACACTGCCACTATCTTGGAAACTCCTGTGGTACCCAACCCAAACACTTTGCTTTCTCAAGTGCCTACCTCAGCTACACTCTTTACTGTCATTGACCTGGCCAATGCCTTCTTCAGCGTCCCACTTCACGAAGATTCCCAGTTCCTCTTTGCTTTCACATTCCAGGGTACCCAGATGACCTGGACCCGGACCCCACAAGGAGCCCAGAATTCGCCCAATCAATTTACCCATGCAATGAAGATGGTCTTGGACCCGTGGATTCAAGAAAATCTTCACGTGACCCTTCTCCAGTATGTTGACGACTTACTTCTCTGTGGAACTGAAGAGAACCTGTCTGCAGCTTCGGAGTCTTTACTCCGTTTCCTCCATTCTGCTAACTGCAAAGTCTCAAAGTCCAAAGTTCAATGGTGCCAAGAGAAAGTTGTCTTCCTTGGCCACTGCATCTCCCAAGGTTCAAGACATCTCACGGAGGATAGAAAGCATGCCATAAGAGACCTTGCATACCCGAAGACACACTCTGCTATGCAGACTTTCCTGGGCCTCATTACTTACTGTAGACAATGGATCCCGGAAGCCTCCAGGCTCATGCAGCCCTTGTATGATTGTCTAAAAACTGGAGGCCCTGATTGGGATCATGCACGAAATCCCTACATCTATGCCCAACAAAAGATGTGTTTTAGGGCCCTCAAACAAGCTGTTATCTCGGCACCAGCTCTTGGCTTACCTGACTATACTCAACCCTTTCACCTCTTTGTGTCAGAATCCGAGGGGCATGCTTCCGGTGTTCTAGCCCAGAAACACTGTGATCGTTTCCGGCCGCTGGCCTACTACTCTGCAAGACTGGATCCTGTTGCACGAACTGCCCCTCTTTGTCTCAAAGCTGTACATGCAGCTCATGTTCTCTTGGATAAGTCTGCTGATATAGTGCTTGGACATGATTTGGTCATTCAAGCTGGACATGACCTCTCTGCTGTTCTACAGCACACGTCTCCTAAGCATCTGACGAGTCAAAGACACCTCAGGCTACAGTGTTCTCTGCTCCTACCCTCCAATATCACCTTCCAAAAATGTACTACCATCAATCCAGCCACTTTGCTTCCACATTCTAGGGGGGAATTACCCTGGTGGATGTCTAAAGACCTACCAGACTGCAGATCACCTGATGATCCACATGACTGTGTCCAAGCATTGGAACAAGACACCTCCGCCCCACAGAATGTGGTAACTCACGAAATCCCCAACCCTGACTTACAATTATGGACTGACGGATCTCGATTTGCAGACTCTCATGGCAAGTTTCACACTGGATATGCTGTTACCACTGAAACAGAAGTTCTTTTAGCTGAAGCCCTACCACCTCACCTGTCAGCACAAGAAGCTGAACTGGTGGCCCTTCAACAAGCATGCTACCTAGCAGAAGGGAAAACAGTCAACGTTTACACTGACTCAAGGTATGGCTATGGAATTTGCCATGACTTTGGATTCTTGTGGAAATCCCGAGGGTTTATTACAGCTACAGGAACCCCGGTTAAACATGCACTAAGGATCAAGGCCTTGATGAAGGCACTGGAGCTACCCACACAAATTGCTGTGATCAAGGTCAAAGCCCATGGGAAGGTCAATTCGAAAGAGACTAGAGGAAATCACCTAGCAGACCAAGCTGCCAAAGCTGCTGCCATGAAGAATGTCTCAGCAAAGTGGGAGGAAGAAGAGATAGCTCCAGAAGAACCTTACTGGGAAGACGCCCCAAGACCTGTGATGCCGGCGCTCACCAGAGCGCAAGCAAAGAAACAAGCAGCCACAGAGGAAAAACTGGAACGAGACTATGAAAAGTCTGAAGCTCGGAGTAAAAAGAAGAGACTCATAGAGGACATGGAAATGGAATACCCAGCCCCCGAATCCACCTGCAAACCGGCCAGGCCTCCTGAGGAGAGACTGTGGGAGGAGCAGAAGATGATCTCTGAGGCTGAAAAGAAACAATGGAAGGCTGCGGGAGCAACTTACAAGGACCCCCAGTACCCGACCGATACCCAGTTTCCACGATTGTACAAAGTAGATGGTAAACCGTGCCTGCCCAGAAGAATGTACCCTGCTGTTGCAGCATGGGCACACGGACCAACTCATCGGGGGAAGAATCAGGCCTTGGCCTGCATTAAGAAACTTTACTGGGCCCCTGGGATCTCGACCACTGTTGCGGCGTATTCAAGAGCCTGTCCAGTCTGTGCTGTCTGTAACCCCACAGCCACCGCCAAGGTCCCACTTCAACACCTTGCAAAACCAGACTACCCTTGGCAAAGGATCCAAGTTGATCATATTCAGATGCCAAAGTCAGGAAAGTACGAATATGTCCTAGTGGCTGTGGACATGTTCTCAGGATGGCCAGAAGCCTACCCAGTGACCAATATGACTGCCAAGACCACTGCGAAGAAGCTTATCACTGAAATTTCGTGCCGGTTCGGAATCCCGGAAGTGATTGAATCGGACCAAGGCCCGGCCTTTACTGCCAGCATCTATGAGGAATTGTGGTCCATGTTAGGGACAGGTTTGGGCCTACATACTCCTTACCATCCCTCCAGTTCAGCTAAAGTGGAGAGAATGAACTCCACGGTCAAGACCCAGTTGCTTAAAATGAGTCAAGACCATCCCCTCCCATGGCCTGACTTGCTTCCTGTGGTTCTGTACCACATCAGACATACCCCACAAGCTAAACATGGTTTGACCCCGTTTGAGATTCTCTTTGGTGCGCCACCTAAGATAGGAGACATCAGGCCCCAAGAATTATCAGAGACCAATGATAGAGTTGTACAATTTGTGATTGCATTGTGTAAGGAACTGTCTAACACCCATTCTACAGTTTCTGCTTCTCTCCCAGAATCTACAGGTGACGTGGTCCATGACTTCGTGCCAGGTGACCTGGTGTACGTGAAGAAGTTTGTCCGTAGAGATTGTCTCCAGCCAAGATTTGAAGGGCCTTACACTGTGATTCTGGTCACACCCACTGCTGTGAAGCTCGAAGGGAAAAACACCTGGATCCACGCCTCCCATTGTAAAAGGGACCACACCAGCCCCTACGTGGAATCATGTCCTTCCTGATATTCCTGGTATTGGGGGTGTATACCACGGAAGTGGCCTCTCGAAATTCTGCTATATTCTGGGTTAACATGTCAGCCCCCGTTGTTACGTATAAATTTGATTTTTGTGACGTAGCGAGATGTACAGGGGCCATAGAGACTCAATTCGACTATGAATCGATAATTCAAGGAGAATTTTATATATGTGTGACTCACCCGGGTGATGAGTGGTGTTCCTACTGGTCAGATGCGGGTTGGAATACAGGGAAGGATTGGGGGTACAAACCTCAGGAGGGGAGGGATCGGAAAGATAAGAATGGGGTATCTCTGCTTACCAGAATGACCCTGACTAGGGGAAAGGCAATAACAGGCCGTTGCCAGCCCAGGCGGGACTGCTTCCCCTTGTGCCTAAACATAGTAAACCCTTCACCAGGTGATTTGGGAAAATATGTTTTAGGGAGCTGGGACCGTAGTATAACTCCTTTCCTAGGTCAATTCGTACTAAAAGACATCAACACTAGACCCACAAAGCTCCCCCCCCCTATTAAAAGAGTGACACCAGGTGGGAAGCTACAGGCTGTGGTCGATGAGGTCATCCCCATACCAGGGCTTAGATGGGAAGAAGTTTTCTCTATAGAGACACAAACTGCCCCAAGGAAAAACTTGTGGTTAGAATGGGTAAGGTACAATGTGAGAGTCCAGAACATTTCTGTAGGATGTATTGCCTGTGCTGCTGCTAACACACACCTGTACACACATGCCCTGGCCCTTCCAGATGACAACATAACCACTTGCATGATGAGTTTGCTGAAAGGTTTCAACTCCTCTGATTGCCTAGATTATGTACCACTTGTACACGAGAGACCCAGGGTAAGAGTACCAGGGGAAGTAACCGTTCTAGCTGATAATTATACTTGCTACAGCTCGGACGACAGGTCAGGTACACCTGTAGGGGTCTTTGAGCCAGGCTTCTGCAAAGGAAACAGCACTGTGAATGCTGACCTGTTAGTCGACCACATACGATACATGTATGACATTTATTGGTTATGTGGAGACGGTAAGCTCCGCTCTAGGTTGCCCACCGCTTGGATGGGCCAATGCACTCTCATTAAGCTGGCTATGCAGTTCAGAATCCTACCATGGGATCTAGAGACACCCGATGAACCTACCCGAAAGAAGAGAAGCTTCGATCAGCTTCACATGGGCTATGAAGAAGATCCACAAGTATACATTGATGCTATCGGGGTGCCAAGGGGGGTGCCTGACCAGTTTAAAGCCCAGAACCAGGTCTATGCTGGTCTAGCTTCTTTAATTCCACAGGTGCAGATTAATAAAAATGTTGACTGGATCAATTACGTGTATTACAGCGAACAAAGATTTATCAATTACAGCCGTGATGCCTTTCAGGGAATAGTTGAAGAGCTAGGTCCTAATACCAGGATGACCCTCCAGAACAGATTGGCCCTAGACATGATCCTAGCAGAGAAAGGTGGAGTCTGTGGGATGGTGGGAGAAGAGTGCTGCACCTACATCCCCCAGAACTCTGGAGTAAAGGGAAAAACTATGATGGCCCTTAGAAAGATTATTGGCTTGGCAGCAGAATTGAAAACTAATGCTGGGGTAGACACATCTTTCTTTTCCAGTTGGTTGGGTGGTTTTAAGGGATTCCTTCAACAAGCTTGTCTGGTATTAATTGGCCTCATTGTAGTTGGATTGATGATCCTCTGTTGTGTTATTCCCTTGTATAAGAAGGCCATAGCCAAGGCAACTCCGACTGGGACCTTCCTCAATCAGGAAGCGGATCTACTTGAGGGTATTTACACTGACCTAAGGGAGATTCCTAAGTATGTTCCTCTCAAGAAACTAAATGATGCCCCCTACTCTCAGATGAAGCTGAGAGACCTAGTTTAGGGACAGCAGGAGAACTCCATGTGAGGCTAGTGTAGGGTTCAGTTGCCTGGAGGCCTTTCACAAGGAGAGAGCCTCTAAGGTGTCTGGATGAAGAAATCCACCTCCCCTCTCCCATCACATGGATAGTCTCGAAGGATTTTCTCAGGGAAAAACTTAGTGTTTAGGGGGGATTGTCAAGGTAAAAATATATATATATTTCTATTCTTTGTACTTTATGCTGTGAAACAATAAGCTTTCCCCTGTAGCTTGCTGACACAAAGGAAATTGTAACTAAGATGGCTGCCAGTATCGACCTATGCCCTGGTTGCTGAGAAATTAAGCTGGACTTCTCCCTAAAAGGCAAAGCTTGAAAGATGAGAAGACGAGGAGAGGAAGAACAAACAGATGACTTCAAGATAAGACCAGACACTAGACATATATTTGCTTAACCCCCCTTTAGCACGCCCTCCCTTGTAAAGTATAGAATACTGAAAACCAGGTAATAAAGTTAGTTGCTGCGACTGTTGCTTGGAGAAGCACACGCATGCACTGAGATTGAACCAGCATTGTGTCTGACTCTTTCTTATTCCGGTACCACATGCACATAATCTGATTTGGAGTGACTGGTGGACGAAGGGTATTGTCGTTACGACCCCGACAGTTGCACAACATGTAATAAGCAATAGGAGTAAAAGTAAATCTGGATATATGTGGCGCTATGCCGACTAAAGATAAAAAAGGAAGTCCTTAGTTACACATATTTGCAAATGCGTGATCATGCCCACTCACCAATCGTCACGGTAACTTCCTGTGGAGTGGGTCCCTACACTCATCTATGCCTCTGTTCAGACTACATCCAAGTCTCCATTATTCAGGGCGTGTGGGACCAGCTAAATAGGAATCCTAGTGTAGGGTAGGGACCCACTCCACAGGAAGTTACCGTGACGATTGGTGAGTGGGCATGATCACGCATTTGCAAATATGTGTAACTAAGGACTTCCTTTTTTATCTTTAGTCGGCATAGCGCCACATATATCCAGATTTACTTTTACTCCTATTGCTTATTACATGTTGTGCAACCATACTTTTGTATTTCTATAGTTTTGCTTTATGGATATGCACTTATGAATATATATATATATATCGCTGGTCCGAACTTTCTATTGTTATATAATGAGCCTCGCAAACTCTTTTGGACCTGGCGACGCCCATTCACCCAGGACTTCCTGGTAGGATTCCTATTTAGCTGGTCCCACACGCCCTGAATAATGGAGACTTGGATGTAGTCTGAACAGAGGCATAGATGAGTGTAGGGACCCACTCCACAGGAAGTTACCGTGACGATTGGTGAGTGGGCATGATCACGCATTTGCAAATATGTGTAACTAAGGACTTCCTTTTTTATCTTTAGTCGGCATAGCGCCACATATATCCAGATTTACTTTTACTCCTATTGCTTATTACATGTTGTGCAACCATACTTTTGTATTTCTATAGTTTTGCTTTATGGATATGCACTTATGAATATATATATATATATATATATCGCTGGTCCGAACTTTCTATTGTTATATAATGAGCCTCGCAAACTCTTTTGGACCTGGCGACGCCCATTCACCCAGGACTTCCTGGTAGGATTCCTATTTAGCTGGTCCCACACGCCCTGAATAATGGAGACTTGGATGTAGTCTGAACAGAGGCATAGATGAGTGTAGGGACCCACTCCACAGGAAGTTACCGTGACGATTGGTGAGTGGGCATGATCACGCATTTGCAAATATGTGTAACTAAGGACTTCCTTTTTTATCTTTAGTCGGCATAGCGCCACATATATCCAGATTTACTTTTACTCCTATTGCTTATTACATGTTGTGCAACCATACTTTTGTATTTCTATAGTTTTGCTTTATGGATATGCACTTATGAATATATATATATATATCGCTGGTCCGAACTTTCTATTGTTATATAATGAGCCTCGCAAACTCTTTTGGACCTGGCGACGCCCATTCACCCAGGACTTCCTGGTAGGATTCCTATTTAGCTGGTCCCACACGCCCTGAATAATGGAGACTTGGATGTAGTCTGAACAGAGGCATAGATGAGTGTAGGGACCCACTCCACAGGAAGTTACCGTGACGATTGGTGAGTGGGCATGATCACGCATTTGCAAATATGTGTAACTAAGGACTTCCTTTTTTATCTTTAGTCGGCATAGCGCCACATATATCCAGATTTACTTTTACTCCTATTGCTTATTACATGTTGTGCAACCATACTTTTGTATTCGCTTCCATTATGGAAGCGCTCACTAGTATTCCCTTTATAAGGCTTCATTCACACGACCGTATGTGTTTTGCGGTCCGCAAATTGCGGATCCGCAAAAAAAACGGATGATGTTCAGTATGGTATCCGTGTTTCCGTTTTTTTTGCGGATCCATTTTAACAATGCCTATCCTTGTCAGCAAAACGGACAAGAATAGGACATGTTCTATCTTTTTTGTGGAACGGAAATACGGACATATGGAAACGGAATACACACGGAGTACCTTCCGTTTTTTTTGCGGACCCATTGAAATGAATGGTTCCGCATACGGTCCGCAAAAAAAACGGAACGGAAACAAAATACGGTCGTGTGAATGAAGCCTAAGATGCACTATCTGCATCTTATGAAGGGCTTAGGGGCCCGGTCGCAACTGTGACCGCTGCGACCCCTATAGCTACGCCAGTGTCCATCCTATATTGTACCAAATATGGTCACTGCTAGCAGCCAAGCTTACCAGCCTTTTAAAACAGAGAGCAAAAGATAAGAATTAGTCTAATTAATAGAGAGGGTGCAGGTCTTTATGAAGAGAAAACTTTCCTTTTCAAGAGAAAGTTTTACCTACTAGAATATGGTAACTTTATAAATCAAAGGGAAACGTCTAATTCTTGAAGTGAATATTTTACAAGGAATTCCCATACTGCTTCAGTCCACAACCTACAACAGCATGAGCCTCAGTTACTGAGTGAGTAATCTATTCAAGCATTCAGTTTCAAGATTTCTAAACTCATTAGACCTCAATTAGTTTCTGCAAATTCTATTTAAAGCGGAAATTGTGATATTTTGCTAATAGTTTTATGGAGATTTGATGGCAGGAAACCCTATTTGCATGTCTGCACGACAGGATCGAATCATTTGCAATTCAAACTCTGAGAGATAGTTACATAAAATGGAATAAGTCTGGGGAACCTTGGTTGAGCAGCACTGAATAAACAGCTTTAAAGCTAACCTAAAAGCTACATATTGAGCGGTGCTGTTGGATATACTGTTCATTTAGTTTGTTGATTACTTTAAGAAATAGTCCAGCTAAGCCTACACAGCTATTCTAATATATTATTCATGAAATGACTCCCTATATCCAAGACTCCTGCATCTGCCTTATAGACCCATCAATAGACCAACAGACTGAAGGCAGTCTGTATTCTGCAGAACTATAGTCTATGATGAGCGTGCTATAAATTCTCCACCACAGAAAAGAAATGGCTTTGGATAACACCGAGTATAAACTAATATAAAACTATAAATGTAATCCTCTAAATCTGGATGAAAGAAGTTCATAATCACATTGTATAACATGAAATATTCATTGTATTAAAGGGAACCTGTCAGCATGGTCTTAATTCCCTAACTGTGGTTAGCATGATTTAGTATTCTCATTCAATTAAAGGGGCTTTCCAGGAGTTCAATATTGATGTCCTATCTTCAGGATAGGTCATCAATATCCAATCATGGGTTCTGACTCCCGGCACAACCGCGGATCAACTGTTTGAGGAGGCTGCAGATTTCCAATGAGCACTGTGGCCTCCTCACAGCATGCCAAGTGCAACACCATACATTGTATAGCGGCTGTGCTTGGTATTACAGCCCAGGCCAATTCACTTGAATGGGACTGTGCTCCAGAAAAGTCTTGTGACCCATGCACATGACATCCACAGATCAGATATTGGGGACCTATGCTGAGGATAGGCCATAAATGGTAAAGGGGTATCCCAAATCAGACATCATATAGTACATGATAATCTCTTTCTAACAAAGAACCAGCCCTGTACCTCACATGGATCCAGAGATCTCCCCATACATTGCTCTAACTGTTTTGCTAGATTAATTTCAGGTTGGAAGCTCAGGGGGTGTGCTCTGTCTCAGTGGACATGTCCTGTCTTCTGCAGTTGGTGGCAGTTGAAGGATGGAACTGAGCATGTGTGTTCACTTAAGCGAGGTGGACAGAGAAATTATTAGTAAAAGAGCAGCAGGTGGCGCTATACAGATAGATTTCAGTGAATAACTTAAACAACATTTTTAATTACATGCAATTACAAATGGTTCAAAAACAATAGAATATTTTTTGTATGATAACTCCTTTAAATCCACAGAAAAGCCCTTTAAACTTTCTGATAGTATAAAGTAATGTGGTGTTTTAGAGAAAACTTAGAGCCTCCTCTTCAAGCAGCAGATTAGCGGGGGTGCCCGGTGTCGGACCCCTGCCGATCTGATATTGATGACCTATCCTGAGGATAGGTCATCAATAAATATAACTAGGATAACCCCTTTAAGCATTAGTTTATGGTCAGTGCCAGGCTCAGGGAGAAGTGTTTAGAGCCATTACATCACTGTTCACTATGTACTAACGCAGTAAAACATATGAGACAGGACCCAACAGAAAAACCATTGAGAAGCACAAAAGTGCAGATGCAGCAGTTTTAATTTATAGGCCTCAGACCTACGTCTTAGAGATGGTTGAGAGCTTTATGCTTGATGCTTGCATGTGGGACTATCTCAATGACAGTAAACTTTAAAAGAGTGTCACATGCAATTTGGCATAGAGAAATGATTTGAAGTCAAGATCCCAGACTCACCATCCGTGAAGATTAAATTATCTGTGCCTGCTGAGAAAGAAGCATGAGGAGAGACTGTGTCACTGAACAGATGCTTGGACGACTTGCTTGAAACTAAACTTAGATGCATTCACAAATTAGCTAGCTTCAAACTAATAGCATTCAATTTATAACTACATATCTTAGAGTGTGTGCACACAAAGGCGGTTTTCCTTTATTTGACTGATGATCACAGTTAGATCCATATCAAAAAAATGTATCAAACTAGCCTTGCTCCCTAATTGACCACAAAAAAAGGCTTGGTTTATGACCTAACCACTCTTCTGAAACTGCTCAAATAGTGGTCAGTAGTCACTATTGGTGGTTTTACTGTAGGAGCCAAACTGGATTTTTAGTGGTCTGGCAAAGAAATTAAAATTAATGGACTACCCGATGATCCATCTCCTAGATTTATCCTCAATATTGTCAATCACTTGATAATATTAGGGAATAGTATCCCACACACTATCTCACTACCCCAGCTATCAAGTGTAGGTTCTTGGTTAAGTCCATGATGTCTACAGTTTCACATATTACTTATCTTCTGAAGACACTAAACTTTATCTATCCTAAGTTTTTGACTGCTTAAAGGTCCTTTCACATGCATCCACTTCCTGTTACAATAGATATAGATATATATATATATATATATATATATATATATATATATATATATATACTGTTCCTTTCCTGCTTTAATGAGGAATGGGTAGTTATACAGTTCTCTATAATATGATTACTAAATCACATCCTTTCAGAAGAAGAGCCACAGGGTTGTAAATAGTGGAGGGATGGTGGAGCATGTGTCTGGGGGCCTAAGCTTGCCATACTCATCCAATCCAGTCATCTGAATGATCATTTCACTGCTATGTCTCCCGACATCCACATACATGCAGGGTCAGACTGGCCCACCAGAGTGCCAGGGGATCTTCCGTTGGGACCAGGCTCTGATGCAGTCCCCAAAGGTCTAGGAGAAAAAACCCATTCTGAGCTACCTTCGGAAATAATCACTAGGGTCTATTTCACTGATTCAAAACCTATTAGACTTTATTGATGATATTGGGGTTGGGCCCCGAGAATGATTTCGTCTGGTGGGCCAAAGGATCCCCTGTCTTGACACTGCATACATGTATGTGTTGTCAAAAGGGGAGAGAGAAGAAAGCCGATGCCAGTCACTTCTGTTGGCAGTTTATTTCCAGTGACAACAAAACAATTAGCCAAAAATATTCACTTTGCTCAATCCTTCAAGTGATGTTGGGGGAGAAGCATGAGCTCCCCATACACATCGGACTGATGGTTCGATATCAGTATGCCTTTGAGGTGCGAGAGAAAGCCAAAGCAAACACAGAAAGAACAAAAACTCCATTCAGATACTGTCCTTTTTCAGATTTGACATTAGTACTAACCACTGAGTCACCTTAGTGTCCACAAAATGCACATTTACCCCAAGTGAAGGAAAGACTAACTAAAATTCTGAATAGACAGCCTATGCTTACAAGTTTTATCCCATGACTAATGTAAAAAACGTAAATCAGACTTCATATAGTACATGACAGTCTCTTTCTAACAATGATAGAACCAGCGCTGTACCTCACATGGATCCAGAGATCTCCACATGCTTTGCTCTGCTAGATTTATATCAAGCTGGAAGCTCAGGGGAGTGTCTTTTCTGCTGCAGTTCCGGAGGCGTGTCTCAGCTCTCCCTATCACAGCTCAGGAAGCAGATGAAGGATGAAACTGAGCGTGTGCGGCCATCTCAGCGAGCAGGACAAAGAAATAAGAAAAAGAATAAACAGCAGGGGGCGCTATACAGATACTTTTTATTAAATAACTCAGTGACTATGATAAATTTTTAATTACATGCAATTACGAAAATATTCAGATCCAGATGCTGGTTTGAAAACTGTAGAATATTTTTCGTAGGACAACTTTAATGTGACGTCAGGGCAATGTGGGAAATACAGCCTCCGCCCCCCCTCCCATTGTATGTGTGATTTCACGCTGGAGGTAACTGGGAGATGGTCGCTGTGTCTCGGACCTCATGCACCTATCTATCATTACCTATACCATAGTAGGGATAGCGTTAGGTCCCGTGCCACTTGAGATACCTTGACGTGGTGCTCGGGCTCCGGTATGTCTTTGATATAAGGATATATTGGCGAAAGTCTCATTTTAACACCAGAGTGAGGGTTTAGCCATATATTGTCAACTGCATTTTCCGCTGTAGTGCACCATTTTCCGTGAATTGTTTTTCTATGTAGATTGTCACATCCGCACATTTGTCTACCCTGTGTAGGATGTCTTTGTGGTACATGTGGTCCGCTGCAGGCATCCTCCATTGTATGCATTTTTTGCTGGGGATTACGTTCGGCAGCGGGCCACATGTGCGGGATTTGCTCCCCCGGTTATATATGCGCTACAGCATTGGGGTTTTTGAGCATGTTCTGCCATTTGAGACCACTTTTTTTTTTTCCGTGAGTCAACTTTAATGTGGCCCTGTTTAATATTCTTGCATTTCTGGCTTTCCATATAAGATTTTATTATTACCAACAACATTCTGCAGCATTTACATGAATGGTCATCCTGTAAATAAACATAAGTCAGGGCTACATTTAAAGTGAAGTAGCATTTCCAAATCCAAATCAATGCATAACCTGCACATATTACCATACAACTAGCCAGCAAATCCATATCCCATTATCGGAACACCAAGTGAAAAGCTCTAGCATTATAGAAATATAAATTCCACTGACCAGATAATGCATTTCTTTTTGCGTGTTATTGACTACCCACCTTCTTCATGCTCTATGAACAAATTGCTGAAGCATCGCAGTGCAGACTGTTTTAAACTCTTGTGTGCAAATGAAATCTAATGTGTACTGAGCCACCAGCTAACAAAAATTGGATAAGCTTCAAGAATGAAAAACTGTGAGGAAAGTTTTGCATAGCTATGGAAAATTATTGAAAAAAATGAAAAAACTATTTAAAGGGGTTGCCCTGGACTGAAGAGAAGGGGTTGCCCCATGTCTGTCCATTGACCATGACCATGTGTACTACTGCAATTCATCCCATTCAAATGAATGGGGCTGAACTACAAAACCATGAACATGTGAGTTGCAGTTTTGGAAGGAAAATCAAGACTTTTTTTCAAATCCTGGACAACCCCTTTAACAATTTCTATAATAACTATAAACAACTATGCAAATGAGAGAGAACTAGGGGATGAGGCTTTAAATTACAATATAAACTGCTAAAGGTCCTTTTAGAAGGTACAATTCAGCAGGCAATTGTCGGGAGGAAAGCGTTCCTTCCCGGCAAGCAGCTTCTCGTCAGTGAATGAGACTACTGCATTTACATGCAGTGATCCCCTCCACAGTACGGGAAGGAGGTATTGCTAATGCCACCGCTCATCCCCATACAGACTCATTGTTTGCCAGCAGCAGAGAGAGTTTAAAGAGCTTGATCTGCTCCTTCTGGTTCTTGCCTGTGTCTTGTGACCAGCAATCAGACTTTCCAAATAACACATCATCTTATGTGTGGACAGGAAGACAGTTTCTCTATGTATTTCTACGGGAGCTTCAATGTCAGTCTCACAGGAATAAATAGAGAAGTAACTGACTTCCTGTCCTGTGTCAATTGGAGATCAGACAGTTGGTCACATGACATAATTAAAAATTAGGAGGGAGGGGATAGCTCACAAATCTAGTCACCGATGAGAAGATTACCTTCACTACAGATTACATCATGCACCTTTCTAACAGGTCAAAGAATAAAAATGTTTGCAGGAGTTCTTCTTTAATAAAGAATGATGTAAGTAGCACATTTCTAAATCTCTTCCTTTAAAAAATATGCCTGCATTCACCTAAAAAAAGCTGATTTGGCCTCACTTTCAACTAATTTACAGTCCACTGCCTGTTGTCAGACAAGGAAGTGGGGGCATGTCACAAAAAAGCTGAGATTCTGAGTCTGGTTTAGAAAAAAATACTTCTACACTGCTTCTGAATCCAAAGAACCCTTCTGCCTTTCTGTCAGTGTGACTTATATGTTCTGCGAGTTCCAGAGTAAAAACAAATATGGTGGGAAGGGGAAGGATGTCACGGCAGTACTGGCAGATTCCACAGAAGGGAGACGTCCCCTGCCTGTGATAGAAATGCATCTAGCTGTGCAGCTGAAGAGGGGAATACCTAGGCTGAAAAAGACATTTGGGAAGCCTAAAAAAAAGACCTATTCCTTCACAGTTGTAATTGTGCAAAGAAGTACAGCGATTATGCAAACTTAAAAAAAAAACATGTATGCTTTAAAGGAAATCTGTCACTTGCATTTATAGTTTTGAACAAAACGCACAGTTATGTGCAATAAAGTACCTTGAATCCATGCCTGCTTTTCTTTCTTTTCTGTGCCTTGTCGTTTTCGTTAAAAATCCTTTTTTCTAATATGCAAATGAGGGCTGAAGGAGCCCAGAGGGGCGTTACAATCGTTCAACTGAGCCCAGTAACGCCCCTCTCTGGAGCCCAGCCCGCCTTTTTATTCAAATATATCACTCCTGTTTAGGGCCGGAGTATATTTGAATAAAAAGGCGGGCTGGGCTCCAGAGAGGGGCGTTACTGGGCTCAGTTGAACGATTGTAACGCCCCTCTGGGCTCCTTCAGCCCTCATTTGCATATTAGAAAAAAGGATTTTTAACGAAAACGACAAGGCACAGAAAAGAAAGAAAAGCAGGCATGGATTCAAGGTACTTTATTGCACATAACTGTGGGTTTTGTTCAAAACCATAAATGCAAGTGACAGATTTCCTTTAAGGCAATTGGAGGCCTTGTCTAAAATTTTTAATTAACTTTGTCAATCCCTTTAACTTGCTATTGTCAATATTAGATTAATCTGAAAAACATAGAGAAAGTAGGATATGTTTAATAATTCAGCTCCCAGTCATTCTGACCTAGCTGTGACTTCCCACTCTATGCTGTGGTAGAGGCAAAGTGAGCAGCTTCATCCACTGTCTGGAAAGAAAGCTGAGCACATTACTACAACAGAGACCTGCTTTAACATACTGATAAATAAGATGAAAACTTGATAATGTACCATGAAATGTCACAACAAGAGAGTTGCCCTCATACAAATTGCATGCTATTTGTTGGGTTGTGATAGTTTTTGGTTGAAAATGTACACATACATGGATAATAATGACATACAATTTGAAAGTTGCACTTTTGTATGTTTTTCGGCTTTGATGGACAGCGATTTGATAGTAACACAGTCTGGTTCAACGTTGTCTTACGGCCTCTGCCTTTTATCATTGAATATCGTTCCATCATGATGCGCGTTACAAATGTTACATAAGGATTCAGAGTTAGGGCTCATGCACACTACTGTATTTTTTGGTCCACAAAACACGGATTCACATAAAAAATGGACATCATCCATGTGACGTCCAGGTTACATCCATTTTTGAGGAATGGACTTGTGGACATACAGATACGAAATGTCCTTTCTGTTTTTTTTTTTTTTTTTGCGGCCCCGTTGACATGAATGGTTCCACATACGGGCCGCGAAAAGACCAGAACGGACATAAAATACATTCAGTTCCATGAGCCCTTACTCTGCTGTATAAATTACAGGAGGAATAAAACTGAAGTAAGATCTGCATTACCGGTACAGCATGCAAAAACTCCTCCTCCAGATTTATTGACCATTCTCTTAATTGTACAGCTCAATAAAGTAGGCAGAAGGCAATCTCCTTTATTATACAGTGAAGTGTGTAGAGATGTATCGCAGGGAGGGGCTGATCAGCTTTACTGCAGTCCTGGAATTGCAGAGGGAAGAAACAGAAGGCCCAATTTATGGCTTATTTAAACAGCTGAAGCCCCTCATACAATATGCAGAGGCTTTTCCACTAACAAGCATCTTTCCAGTTCTGCTGATGTGTGGGAGTATCATTTGCGGACACAAATACTCCCCCATAGCACCATCCACGAAACTCCAGTCTACGGCCATGAAAGTAGCCTTATTTACAAAGCCCGGCAGACACAGGCTATAGCCAATAAACCATTAGACTAATAGGTGTGGAGGGAGGGTTCAGAGTAATGGTCCAATGTCTACATTAACTGATACACAGGAAAATAATACATCAGCATGATCAGCAATGCCACATCCAGCAACATGACATCCAGCCTTCTATTTTATTTTCATCTGCACACATCAAAGTAGGAAATGATGAGAAACAATGTAATATTATAATGATACGTAATGATGCGGCGCCAGCTGTTTAGACTGAAATCAAATGTCTCCTGAGAGTAGATGCAAGCATTATACATTCCAAGAGGCTGTCAATAACACAAATGAGAAGTCTATGTGCAGGATCTACATCGAAATCCGCACTTTCCGGTGATACATTTGATCCTACATGAAGAAGTAGCAGATCTAAATGATAAACTGGCCAAATAAGGGTAGACACAGCATTCAGCCTAGCCGTGTAACGGTCTTCAGGAGGCATTGCTTCATATTCAACCTGCAGTTTGACCTCTTTTAGATTCCTCTACTAACAAATCTGCTTCTTTTCCTGTTCTCTCATTAGTGATGTTTACTGAATGGAGTGTTAGTTTTACTCATTAACCCCTTTACAGAGAAGGAGGTCAGCAGCTTTCCGCAACGCATTCTTATCCAACCTTGTGAGACGGCCAGTGAGTTAGTCTTTTCATTACCCATTCACAGACGCATATGCTGTTCTATAGTACTGCTAATTACATGGAGGTATATGTGGAGATAACATTCAGGCAATGGAATCGACACTAGTGAAAGTCGACATTTTACACAATACATGGAATATTGAAAAGTAACTCTTGGGAATCAAGCTATAGGCCAGTGATGGTAGCTGAATAGGGAATGTTTAACTTGTATTACCCATAACAACACAGCACTTTTCTGTGTAACATACAGTAATTAAAAAGATTTTCTTAGATTTTTTTTTTAATGATGACCTAGGATAAGTCATCAGAATATGATCAGCAGGAGTCTGACATCCAGGACCCCTGTCGATCAGCTGTGAGCGCCTTGGCCTTCTCATAGCTTATGAAGAACAGCACCGTACATTGTATAGCGGCTTTGCTTGGTATCACAGCTCAGCTGGAATGGGGCTGAGCTGCTCCAAGGCCATGTGAATGATGAATGTGACATCACTGGTCTAGGAAAAGCAGGATTGCTGCTGCCATCTCAAACAACTGATTGGTGGGAGTCACAGGTTTCGGAACCCCACCAATCGCATATCGATGACCTATCCTAAGGATGGATAAAGCCAAGTGAACAGCACTCCTAGAGCATGAGTGGCAGGTGCATGTCTCCTGGGGAAGTGGTGGTTCCCCCATATACATTGGATACTCCACAAAGCAAAAATAAAAAAAATGGAGACAGCACATCCAATATGTGGAATTTATTAGGCATCTGAAAAAAATTCCACATATTGGACAAGCGGTCTCCATTTTTTTATTTTTGCTTTGTGGGCTAGCCTAAGGATAGGTCGTCAATAAAAAAAATCTCAGAAAACCGCTTTAATTTTCTCTATGTGTTCCAGAGCTCACATACAAGTGTCCTAATCTCTTCCGATGCAGTGTCACAGTCCTCATGACCACTCGCTGAATTAATGAATTATTACGGTGCCAGCATTAAAGCACAAAATGGACCATTAAACCCAAAGTACAAAGTGTAACCTATACATATAGCTGCTGATATTTATATATAAGAATGCCCATTTTCAGTAGTAATTACTGAGACAAACATATTTTTGAGCGTGGTCCTTTAGGAGAAAATTACAGCCAACTTCACCTAGCCTTAGTGGCTGGTAACAGAGACTAATAGTTTGTATTAAACTGAACAAGAAGTATATGTAAAAAAAGACTTAAAGGGGACCTGTCACGTTAAACATGGTGTTAAAGCTGCAGGCAGCACGTTATAGAGCAGGAGGAACTGAGCAGATTGATGTATAGTTTTATGGTAAAAGATTCCGTATAAGTTGTATTTCAACCATTTATATTGAAGTCCAGGATACGGTCCTGTCAGTGACTGACAGCTCTCTCTGTATACACAGTCAGAGGGAAGGCTGTCAATCACTGATAGGACTGCCTCCTTCACTTCAAGACTCAGAATGAGCACAGATATATATGTATAATTTCTAAGTTATACTGAATCCTTTCCCAAGCAAATTTATATCAATCTGCTCTGCTCCTCCTGCTCTATAACATGCTGCCTGCGGCTCAAACATCACGTTCAACGTCCCTAGTCTAGATCGGTGATTTTAATTAATCGATTCATCTCATTATCAAGGGTTTTTTTACCTGTGAGAGGCTGTCCCCACAGGTGAAAAAGTGCCCACCTGTTGATTGAGGGGGCGACATCGTGCCCATCCCTGACAGTCCTGCACCTGCACCGCTGTTCTGAGTAGCAGCACAAGCATAGAGGCTCTCCTTCTGATTAAGGAGTAGCGGAAGCAGAGTCTCTACACTTGCACGGCTACTTGGAGCAGTAGCAGAGGCACGAGATTGTGAAGGCTGGGCGAGATGTCCAGCCCTGTCGATTAAAGGGCAGGTGGTTGCTTCTTCACCTGTGGGAACATCACCTCGCAAGTAAAGAACTCTTGATAATGAGACAAATCGATTCCCTAGTAAAACATGACCACCAGACCCTATATTCTTATTTTATCCTAAATGACTTGAATTATTTTATTATAAGACACTATCATTATAATATATTACAGCATTATATAGCTAAAAGACAGCACTTTCACCTTCTTCAGCTATACCCCCACTCTTGGCTAAAGAACAGGGCTATAGCAGGTCATCTCTTCAGTAGAAAAATATTACTTGTGCTCATACTTCATATCCTCTGGCTATACAGATTCTACTAACAACACTGCACTTCCTTTCATCTGCACCACCTCACTCTTCCATCAAACACTACTAAACCACTTATCTTCCATCCATCAGGTTTATGTTGACAACACCCATCTGCACTAGACCACAGCCTGATGTATTCAGCCCTCCCTTACCTTACACAACCCATATCCACATCGCATAAAATATGAACCTTTGAAGTTCTTGTAACAAATCAATTTTTTTGCCATTTTTCTATTAAGTTTGGCATCATATCCTGCCTGTACTCATTTATTACCTCTCTCTGGCTCTGGCTGCAGACATTAACCTGCTTTACTTATGTTACAATTCATGTTTACAATTAAGAATTGAAATAAGTAACAATAAGATTTTATTTATTTATTTATTTGTTGGTTTTATTATTCTATAAATATTAGTCCATTTGCTTTACCACAACCCCTACCAGTCTGAGGTTACACATACACCTATCCAATCTGTACATCTGCCAGTTGTAAAGACCTTCGTCTTTTCATATCTGTACTAAAAGGAACACTTAAATATTGTGGCATATATATCTATTTATCTATACATACATAGATGATAGACGATACATAGATGATAGATAGATAGATAGATAGATAATAGATAGATAATAGATAGATAATAGATAATAGCTTGATTAGATAGACAGATAAATAGAGATAGATAGATAATAGATTATTGATTCATAGATGGATAATGGATTAGACAGATATATAATAGATAATAAATAAATAGATAATAGATAGATAATAGATATTAAACAGATAATAGCATAGATAGAGAGACAGATAGATAGATGTAGGGAGATAGAGATAGATAGATAGATAGATAGATAGATAGATAGATAGATAGCCTTGTATTACCAGCACCAGCCCTAGCTGGGGTCCCACTCCAGACTGACATTGCCCCCCCCATCCTCACACCACAGTCTCTTCCATTATACCTCATTATTTCTCCTGTGCTCAGCCTTTACTATTCTCAAACCATGTAATCAATGTCCCCTGCTCCACATCTCCTTCAGCATTTACTCTCTACTACAGACCTACACTACACTATCTACCAGTACCTACCCCTACAGTATGTTGATCCACAGTCTCACACCCCACAGAATTAACCAATTAACCCTCTGTTTTCAGTATCTGTCTACATCAACATCATTACCGGATAAGTAGCCATAACCCCTTGTGCATATATTCACCTCCTATAGCACAGCACTGCAGGCACATCTAATCAATGCAAGGAATCGCTGCCACTACTGCACAATGTGAATAGTGGAGCTCCTCTATAGATGTAGGTGGCCCAGCAGCACCTGCATCCTCATCCCCTCCATCCTTCCTGCAATTACCTCCATTTAACCTTTCAGCATCCTCTGCCCCCTCCCCAGGACTCACATCTCTGAAGCGGTTCCAGTGCTTGATCTTGCCACTGTACTGGTTGATGGAGGACAGCCATTGCTCATCTTCCATGAAATTGCCGGTGTTCTCCAGCTCCTTGCCGTCTCCCTGGGTGCAGACTAAGGGCAGGAGCAGGGGCAGCAGGAAGAGGCAGGGGTTTCTCATCCTGGCAGGCTGCAGGCAGAGCCTTGGTCCTGGCTTGATGATGCAGAAGATGTGCTTGGAGACTTGAGCTGTCTTGGAGAAAGCCCCAGAGCAGACAGCAGTGGCACAGTCTGGAGAGGAACTGTACAGGATGGATGGATGGATGGAGCGGGAGCACAGAGTCTGCGCTGCAGCAGCATCACAGGAAGGAGGGGGGATGGGAGGGGGTTCTGCCTCTACACCTGCTCTATAGTGACAGGATGGGAGAGAAAGCTGCTGGGTGACATTGTTTTATTAACACCAGCTACAGATCAGCACCTCACTGTCTTTACTGCCTCATCTCCACAGCTTTCCTGATGTAGCAGCTTTTCTTCTGTTTTATGCCACAACCAGCTATACATACATAAACCTGCACATAATCACACAAAATGTATAGTAAGTGAATAATCCAGGGGTCAATCATTCCCAAATATTGGAAACACACTAAACATCATTTGCTGGGTTACTAATTGTTATCAGTGCTATTATCCCAATCGATAGCTATAATTGAATATCTATTTTAGCAACAAAGAGCATTAATTTGTGCAGTAAGATATGTTTTATATCATTGTGAAGGCTCCCCCCCCCCAAAAAAAAAAAAATTAAGGTCAATGCAAAAATTATTGCAAATAGTCCCATGCGCAAAGAGGGATGGTATGGTAAATCCTAACTTTTTGGCCTGCTAAAAAAAACTGTGCCAGTCACTGACAGTGATTTAAAGGCTATGTACATCTTTGAGGCATTGTTTATGATTGCATTCTACACATTTTGGGCTAAAATTTATTTTTTTCTATTAGCCTTTATTAAAAATGTTCAGCCATTTCTGAGATATAGGGTTAATCAGTCCATTTACAGGCTGTGATGTGTCTGATGGCTCATGGCTCTTATCTCTGATCTCCTGACCTCATAATCACTTATTTAAAGTGAATGCATCATCAGAAAATGACCTGCTGTTTAAATTACTTTTTATGTTTAACATATTTTGAAATTATTTTTATGATGTTATTTTTAATTTTTCATGTCCTGTTTATACTTAAACTAAAACCAAAAGTCCTGCAGTTTTCGCACTGACCATTATGTCTAATAATTGGCGCCACTTTTTGTTCTGTACAGATCACTTTACTGTAGTTATATATTATTCTAATCCTGCCTATAATGATATCACCTCTGTGTATAGATAAGACCGGATCCACCATTCACAATAGGTGATTATTAGAGTTGAGCGAACGTGCTCGTAACGAGCACTGTACTGCTCGGATCCCCTGTGCTCGCATGGGCGCAGCCATCCGGATCCGTCCTCCTCACCCGACGGATCCATATGCCTGCGCCCATGCGAGCGCAGGGGATCCGAGCAGTACAGTGCTCGTTACGAGCACGTTCGCTCAACGCTAGTGATTATTACATTTTATCTATTCTTTCCTTGTACAATGACCTCTGCACAGGTCACAGAACATGCCTAGAAAACTCTCCCATAGAAGTCAATGAGGTCCCCTCCTGACCATTGTGAATGTGGACCATGTGGCTGCCATACAGCAGTTTTCTTAAAGGGAGTCTGTCACCTCATTTTCACCTATATAGCTAACAGCAGTGCCCCACAGAAGATTGCACACACATCTCAGACATACCTGTGTGCTCTGTGTGTGTGTATTCCTCGTTCAGAAAAAGCACTTTTATTCTGCAGGAAAACAGCTCCCAAGTGCCCGGCTCTGCTGCTGCTGGAGGGGGGAGGGCAGCTTTAGCTGCTCATATCTTGGGATTGGTAGCAGATAGAAAAATGGTTCTGACCTTCTTTAAAAGCTGACATTCCAAGCTTTATGATGATACCAAATGATACCAAAATCACAGCATTATATCCAGTATATCAGAAGATATAGCTGTTAGAAATCGAGTCAGGAGAGAAAGCTGTTTTTAGTTTCACTTTCAGCCGGGCACTTGGGAGCAGTTTTCCTGCAGAATAAAAGTGCTTTTCCTGGACATGTAATACAGACACACAGTGCACACAGGTATGTCTGGGATGTGTCTGCAATCTTCTGCGGGGCAGTGCTGTTAGTTATATAGGTGAAAATGAGGTGACAGACTCCCTTTAATGCTTTCTAAATGCTGTTAAGAATAGCACAGGCAAGATGGCCGCCCCCATAATCATGTTCAGGAAATAAAAAAATCGAAAATCAGAAAATAAAAACAGATTAGAAGAAAGGTGATGTGCCACTATCTGGTTTTAACTGGGAGATAAAATTTTTGATGACACATTTCCTTTAAGGCCACTTTCACACTAGCGTTTTATAATTCCGGTATTGAGCTCCGTCATAGGGGCTCAATACCGGAATAAAACGCTTCAGTTTTGTCCCCATTCATTGTCAATGGGGACAAAACTGAACTAAAGACAACAGAATGCTCCTAAAAGCATTCCGTTCCGTCTTCAGACTGGAGAGCAAACCGCAGCATGCTACGGATTGCTCTCCGGTCCAGGCATCTGCACCAAGATGGATCCGTCATGACCCCCAATGAAAGTCAATGGGGATGGATCCGTTTGGTGTGACACAATGGTGAACGGATCCGTCCTCCATTGACTTTCAATGGAGTTCATGACGGATCTGTCACCTGCACACATACACACAATACACACATACATACAGACATACACATATACAGACATACACATAAACATACACAGACATATACACATACAAATACACATACATACTTACATACTCCCGGCAGGTCTCCACAGTGCAGGAGGAGCAGGACGGCGCACACATAGGACGATTCCACCTGGTGCCCAGCAGAGGGCGCTGTGGGGGGGGAATCGTCCTATGTGCGCGCCGTCCTGCTCCTCCTGCGCTGTGGAGACCTGCCCGGAGCATGTAAGTATGTATGTGTATTTGTCTGTGTATATGTCTGCGTGTGTGTGTCTGTGTGTATGTACTGTGTGACATGTGTGGGGCCAGAGCGCGGTTCCAGCCCCACACATGTCCCTGCGATCACCTGCCGGATCCGTGCTGCCGCTAGTGTGAAAAAGGCCTAAGCCATGTTCTTATCAGTTTGAGTATTTATGAGGTCAGGAGATCAGAGATAAGAGAGACACATGAGCAGCCAGATGATGGGATTCAGTGAAAACAGAAACTGTTCAACTGCAACGGACTGATTTTTTAACCCTGTATCCCAGAAATACTGAAAAAATTAGTTTTAGCCCAAAATGAGTAAAATGCAATAATAAATTTTTTTTTGCCAAAGGTGTCCATATCCTTTAAGGCTGCCACGGTCAGTGTTTAGTAAGGATTTGATCAGTGATTTTCTTCCGTGATTGTGAGACAAAAACAGGTGCGGGTCCAAAACACGGAACAGGAGAAAATCTTTCCATTATACCTTATGTCTGTCTAGACTCCATTTCTGGTTTTGGCTCACTGTCACTGATGAAAATCAAACCCTGACCAAACACTGTGAAAGCTGCCTTAGGATGCACTGTGCTGTACTGAAAGCTGTGAAAACATGAAAAGCAACTTTGAAAGATCCCCTATGGCTTTGTGTATACAGCTCCTACAAAGATCTACACCTCTCCATAGTTACAGACTAAACACTCTGTGTAATGTGGTCCTGCAGGCACGCTTGCTTTTATATGTCCTTTACTTCCTACTATATCTTCATTTGATAGGTTAAGCCTCATTCACACGTCCGTGGTCAATGATCAAATCCGTGAGATGTCCGTGAAGGATCCTTGTGTCCTTTTTTTGCTGTCCGTGTGCCATCCGTGTTTCACTGACACTGAACAGCTGTAAAATAACTTTAAAAGCATCTCTTCTTAATGATCCGTAGTTTTCACAGAACAATGGACTATAGGGCTTCTTTCACACGACAGTAGTTTATGGGGGATCCGAGCCGCATATTTTGCATCTCAGATCCGGACCCATTCATTTCTATGGGGCCGCAAAAGATGCAGTCAGCACACCTTGTGCTGTCCGCATCCGTTGCTCCGTGCCACGGGCCCCGCAAGAAGAATAGAACATGTCCTATTCTTGTCCACAATTGCAGACAAGAATAGGCATTTCTATGATATCCGCCGCATTTGCAGTGCGCAAATTGAGGAAAGCACATGGGCCGTTATCAGTGTTTTGCATATTGCAGTTCCGCAAAACACAACGTTCGTGTTCAAGTAGCCTAATGGACATAATGGATCCGTGAACACGGACAAAATAGAGCATGCATCCGTGCTAAAAACACGCACCCACGGACCATGCAAAAACACTGATATGTGAATACACACATTAAGGCCACTTTCACTAGGTCAGTATTTGGTCAGTATTTTTCATCAGTATTTGTAAGCCAAAACCAGGAATGGGTCCAAAATACAGAAGAGGCACATATATTCACATTATACTTTTTTCTGTAGGTTCCACTCTTGGTTTTGGCTCACAAATGCTGATGCAAAATACTGACCAAATACTGACCGTGTGAAAGAAACCTAAAATGAATGGCGACGTGTTCTGTCCAAGAACACGTATAGCACACGTCTGTGAAACAAAGACGTGTGAATGAGGCTTTTGGAAGAAGTAGGGGACAGGTGAAAGACAGTATGACTGCAGGATCAGTAATAGGCTTGCTTGTAGTCCGTCTTCATGGTGACACATAGGTCTGTATATAAGAGCTTTAGACAAAAAATTATATGAGATTCTGTAATGGATTTTATTATATTTCATAATTTGCTCTTTATTTTTTTTATTTTAGATGCAATGGAGAAATTAAATCAAAATGGTTACACAGACGGACACTGACGATGGGGACCGATGTTCATTACTGCTGCCTGCACTATAAAGGGGGGTTATGACAGTAGTATACAGTCATCAACAGTATTAAAATCTGAGAAGTACAAATGTGTCTGAGCAGTAGAATGAGTGAAAAACAGTATAATATAAATATCATAGAGGTATAATATCACTTATTCCATTATAGCCTGACAGGATCCAGCAGGTAGCCGGGGACAGTACAGAATCAGATAATATCTTAGAAGCCAGCATAATATCATAGTTTGTATGAAGAAAATGTTTTTAAGGCTGGTCATCATATAGTGTGACCTTTATTTCCAATAAAATAAACCCCTAACCAAACCAACACATTTACTATTGTAGCCATGTCTGAATCTTGGTATAAATTGCAACATTTGGCGCATTTTTAGCACAATATGGTGCATCGTGTTTTAGACATATTTATGAAACAAGTATAGGGAAAATAATTATCTACTGCGCCTTGCATACCTAGGGGGCATTGCTTAGAGAGAAGGACGGTGTAGCGTAAGACGTAGCAGTTTGGGTCAAAATTTTGGCACAATATTCTGTCATAAAGTAAGCCAACCAGTAGGTGGTATGAAGTTAAACAAAAATGTCCTGCACCAAATTTATCATCCAGCCACTGTGATCTTTAGATTGCCTAAATTTACATTTTAATCCCTTAAAGAAGAACTCCCGCAAAAAATTATATTCTTTAACCTGTTAGAAAGGTGCATGATATAATCTGTAGTGAATGTCATCTTCTTATCTGAGAATGAAATTGTGAGTAAAAACCTCTCTTCTTATTGTAGCTGGGTCATGTGACCAACTCCCTGACCTCCAACTGACCCAGGACAGCAAGCCAGTCACTTCTCTATTCATTCCTATGAGACTGAAAGTGAGGCTCCCATAGGAATACATAGAAAATTAGACTTCCTGTCCACACATAAGTCTCTGTGTGAGTTGGTGGGTCTAATTGCTGGTCACATGACACAGATAAGAAACTTCAGGATTATATAAGTCAAAAATTCAGACACTGGTAAGAAAATGACATTCACTACAGATTACATCATGTACATTTCTAGCAGGACATGGAATAAAAATTTTTTGCGGGAGTTCTTCTTTAAATCCCAGAGTTGTACATGTACGGCAGAAGGAGAGCCTTTATATATGTTACCTGCTCGCAAGTGCAGCAGGCAGTATAGCCGCTAGGTCTCTGCTGTTTCAAACAGGAGAGGCCCAGGGGTAATGTCCATGACCATCAATAACACCGATCGCAGACATTTAAAAGGGTTTTACGAGATTTTTTTTACTGATGACCTATCCTTTGTATATAATTGGTTGGGGTCCGACACCCAGGACCTCGGCCAATCAGCTGTTTTGAGAAGGCACCGACGCTCCTGTGAGCATTGCTATGTTCTCACAGCCTACCAAGCACAGCGTTGTACTTTGTCTAGTGGATGTGCTTGGTATCGTGCTCAGCCTCATTCACTTGAATAGGGCTGAGCTGCTCCTAGGCCATGTGACACATGAACGTGTTGTCCCTTGGCCTAGGAAAAGCAGAGAGAAGGCCGCAGTGCTCACAGGCACGCCGGTGACTTCTCAAACAGCTGATTGGTGGTGGTCCTGAGTGTCGGACCCTCACTGATCAGATACTGATGACCTATCCAGAGGATCTCGGAAAACCCCTTTAACCATTTAGATGCTGTGGCCAAATGTGACCAAGGCATCTAAATGCGAAATAAATGATACGAAGGCGATAGGTATAGAAAGGTCATCACAAATAATTGGACCTTGTGTTGATCCCATTCAGACCGTGCATTGTCGTAGAGAATCCAGTATTATATATGGTGCATAGTATTTTAACTTATTTGAAGGGAAGCGGAAATGTGATTAGGATGACCATTTCTTATTTTTCTAGTGCCTTCAACACCATCCAACCGAAGCTATTGAATGGGAATCTTGAGAAATTTAGGGTTTCATTGGCATTGAGAAGATGGACTTCAGATTATTTAGTTAACAGACTTCAGTTTGTTCTTTGGGGAGTGTGTGTGATAACCAGTAGAGTAGCATTGGTGCGCCACTGGGAACAGTGCTGTCTCCATTTTTGTTTTCACTACAAATATACAACATATTTTCAATATGGCTACTTTCACACCAGCGTTTTTGCTGAGTCCGTCAGAGATCAGCAAAAACGCTTCCGTCATAATAATACAACCATCTGCATCCGTTCTGAACGGATTCGTTTGTATTATCTTTTAAATAGCCAAACTGATCCGTCATGAACTCCATTGAAAGTCAATGGGGGACGGATCCGTTTTCTATTGTCATATACCAGCAAAAAAGCCTCCTTCCAGGTAATAAAGGGGCAAAACAACACAGAACATTTCCCTACTAGTTCCCCACCCACCGGTAAGGAACAGACAATTATGCCCACAAATACGGTAAAAACATCTCAATTTATTAGAGACACATAATAATAACACAGTACAAACAAAATATTAGGAAAAGTAGCCAAAAAGCAGGTATGGTAACCTAGACAATTGAATATGGAACCACGGGTCCCCCCTGAGACAGCAAACATCCACTCATACAGCCATGTAAGGACATGGACAGAGCCTAAAGATCAAAATGGGACCCCCAAAGTGCAATGCTTATAACAAAGGCATGACAAACCAATGGTAATCCTCCGGTGAATCCCATGTTAAATAGTATAATATATGATCTTACCCATGTCCGTACAGGCTGATAGGGGGATGACAGGGGGGAACACCACTGGAACACCCTCGACGCGCGTTTCACCTCAAAGGCTTCGTCAGGAGGTTTCTATTGTGTCTGAGAAAACGGATCTGTCCCCATTGACTTACATTGTGAGTCATGATGGATCAGTTTGGATCAGTTTCTTCATGCGGACACCAAAAAGCAGCAAGCAGCGTTTTAGTGTCCGCCTCTAAAACGGAATGCTGACTGAACTGAAGCAAAACTGAGGCATTCTGAACGGATCCTTTTCCATTCAGAATCCATTAGGACAAAACTGATCAGTTTTGGACCGTTTATGAGAGCCTGTGACGGATCTCACAAACAGATCCTTACAACGCAAGTGTGAAAGTAGCCTATAATGGGAACGCAGTCATTTACAAAAGTTTTCGGACGGCTCTGTTGTAGTTGGGAGGATAAAGGGCGGTTGTGGGTTGGAGTATAGGAGGGTAGTGGATGATTATGTGAAATGGTGCACAACAAACAGATTGGTTATTAATAATTATTATTAAATATCTGGGGGTGGATAATAAGTTAAACTGGAAGGCACATGTTGATGGTGTCTGTAAAAAGGGGACAAGTCGATTGTATTTTATTAGAAGGTTGAGGTCCTTTAATGTGTTTGGGGAGATATTTTACCAAACTATTATGGCGAGTGTACTTTTTTTTTTTGCAGTGGCAATGTGGAGTACTGGAATAAGAGTAGTAAAGTAGAGAATGTTGTACGGCTTAGGATATTAAAGAAAAGTTTGATGTAATTTTAGGCATCATTGGGTCGTGATTGAGCAGAGAAGTTCTTTTAGTGATAGATTTGAGCAGTTTCTATATAGTACAGAAAGATTTAGGAAATATTTTTTACCTATTGTTGATCTCCTTGCATTACAGGTCATTATCCAACATGTCTTAGGTTGGGCTAGTGTGTGTGTGTGTGTGTGGGGGGGGGGGGGGGGTATTGTTAATTAAAGGGCATCTGTCAGCAGATTTGTTCCTATGACACTTGCTGACCTGTTACATGTGCACTTGGCAGCTGAAGGCATCTGTGTTGGTCCCATGTTCATATGTGTCCGCATTGCTGAGAAAAATGATTTAATATAAGCAAATGAACCTATAGGAGCAAGGGGCCTTTTCTGTTACACCTAGAGGCTCTGCTCTTTCTGCAACTTCTGCGCCCTCTCCACTTTGATTGACAGGGCTAGGCATGGTGACATTTTCCCTGCCTGGCCTAGTCAAATAAAGTGCAAATGGCTCAGCAGTTGCAGAGAGAATAGAGCCTCTAGGTGTAATGGCAACATCCCCATTTGCATACAGTACAGACCAAAAGTTTGGACACACCTTCTCATTCAAAGAGTTTTCTGTATTTTCATGACTATGAAAATTGTAGATTCACACTGAAGGCATCAAAACTATGAATTAGCATATGTGAAATTATATACTTAACAAAAAAGTGTGAAACAACTGAAAATATGTCTTATATTCTAGGTTCTTCAAAGTAGCCACCTTTTGCTTTGATTACTGCTTTGCACACTCTTGGCATTCTCTTGTTGAGCTTCAAGAGGTAGTCACCTGAAATGGTATTCCAACAGTCTTGAAGGAGTTCCCAGAGATGCTTAGCACTTGTTGGCCCTTTTGCCCTCACTCTGCGGTCCAGCTCACCCCAAACCATCTCGATTGGATTCAGGTCTGGTGACTGTGGAGGCCAGGTCATCTACCGTAACACCCCATCACTCTCCTTCTTGGTCAAATAGCCCTTACACAGCCTGGAGGTGAGTTTGGGGTCATTGTCCTGTTGATAAATAAATGATGGTCCAACTAAACGGATGGAATAGCATGCCGCTGCAAGATGCTGTGGTAGCCATGCTGGTTCAGTATGCCTTCAATTTTGAATAAATTCCCAACAGTTTCACCAACAAAGCACCCCCACACCATCACACCACCTCCTCCATGCTTCACGGTGGGAACTAGGCATGTAGAGTCCATCCATCCGTTCACCTTTTCTGCGTCGCACAAAGACACGGTGGTTGGAACCAAAGATCTCAAATTTGGACTCATCAGACCAAAGCACAGATTTCCACTGGTCTAATGTCCATTCCTTGTGTTCTTTAGCCCAAACAAGTCTCTTCTGCTTGTTGCCTGTCCTTAGCAGTGGTTTCCTAGCATCTATTTTACCATGAAGGCCTGCTGCACACAGTCTCCTCTTATCAGTTGTTGTAGAGATGTGTCTGCTGCTAGAACTCTGTGTGGCATTGACCTGGTCTCTAATCTGAGCTGCTGTTAACCTGCGATTTCTGAGGCTGGTGACTCGGATGAACTTATCCTCCGCAGCAGAGGTGACTCTTGGTCTTCCTTTCCTGGGGCGGTCCTCATGCGAGCCAGTTTCTTTGTAGCGCTTGATGGTTTTTGCGACTGCACTTGGGGACACTTTCAAAGTTTTCCCAATGTTTCAGACTGACTGACCTTCATTTCTTAAAGTAATGATGGCCACTCGTTTTTCTTTACTTAGCTGCTTTTTTCTTGCCATAATACAAATTCTAACAGTCTATTCAGTATCAGCTGTGTATCCACCTGACTTCTGCCCAACACAACTCATGGTCCCAACCCCATTTATAAGGCAAGAAATCCCACTTATTAAACCTGACAGGGCACACCTGTGAAGTGAAAACCATTTCAGGTGACTACCTCTTGAAGCTCATCAAGAGAATGCCAAGAGTGTGCAAAGCAGTAATCAAAGCAAAAGGTGGCTACTTTGAAGAACCTAGAATATAAGACATATTTTCAGTTGTTACACACTTTTTTGTTAAGTATATAATTCCACATGTGTTAATTCATAGTTTTGATGCCTTCAGTGTGAATCTACAATTTTCATAGTCATGAAAATACAGAAAACTCTTTGAATGAGAAGGTGTGTCCAAACTTTTGGTCTGTACTGTATATTAACACTCCATTTTTCTCAGCAATGTGGGCACATATGAACATGGGACCAACTCAGAGACCTTTGGCTACCAACACATCTGCTGCTTGTGCTTTAATTTCTCTTTGGGATTAATGAAGTTTAATTGTATTGTATTGTATTATAAACTAGAAGCAGAAAAATATAAATATATTATGCAGTGTAATATATATCCCTATCTACTAATTGTGGTAGAGCACCATAAATGATCTGCAACAAAATGGAAGACACTTCATATGCAAAGTGATGGAGAAAAAAACACAAATAAGCGTTTATAAGAAAAGTGAAAATTTGTATTTACAAATTTGCAAATATTTCAGTCTTTGAATAACCAGAGGTCTTGTTCTTCTGACTGATGCCTTCAGGGGCACAGGATGGAAATCGTCTATTTCAATTGTATCTACATATTCAGAAAACACTGATGAGGAGGGCCACAGTGACATTTACTGACATGAGTGGCGAGTGCTGTTTGGGATAGTAAAAGCCCCCATGCGCATCCACTATGTTGGGTGAGAGAAGGTTTAGGTGTTTTCATTTCAATGGCTGATCCTTACATCTCCAGAGATGGAAGCTGTCTGCCAGCTGCTCTCTCCTCTTCCCCCACTCAAGAAAATACATGCTTGGCCAAAGTGAGCATATAAGTGTAATTGCATATGTGATGTTGGGTGGTCTGTGCTCAGCTTTTGAAGGTGGAGAAAGTCTCAGGATAGATTTGGCATTAAGTACACCCCCTATTTTTTCAGCACAGTGACTGAGATCACCATCAGTATTCATTAAAGGTGATAAATGTATGATTAATTGGGGCTCCATTTATTACTAAATTCCTAGCAAAGCAATGAGACATAAACCCCTGAAAAAAACAGGGTGCATACTGTATTCAATGTATATTTCAACTATTTATTTACAAGGGCTTCACCTTCAAGAATGACTTTTCAGTGGTTAGGATCATTTGCTTGTACAGTCGGCTGCTCTGATCACAATCCAGCCTGAATACAATTAACACAATAGTTGCTGACAATGTACTAAAAAAAGATTTATGACACCTGAGGGTAGCTGTATTTCTCCACTTGTTTTTGTAGTAAAAAATGTGACCTGAGCAGCCTCAGCTGATACAGAGCAGGGCGGTAGAACCCAGCTTATCTATGCTTATCTCTAGCAGCAGGATCTTGCAGTCCTTCCCCTACATTCTTCTAAGAATTCAAGGAGGGAAAATGAGCAACAGCCAAGACTCAAACAAAACACCAAATACAAAATTACCTCCTACAAATACAAGGTTATTTCCTGCGTTTTTCTGCCTTCTCCTGTCTATTAGGCTACTTTCACACTAGCGTTTTAAAATTCCGGTATTGAGTTCCGTCATAGGGGCTCAATACCGGAATAAAACGCTTCAGTTTTGTCCCCATTCATTGTCAATGGGGACAAAACTGAACTGAAGACAACGGAATGCTCCTGAAAGCATTCCGTTCCGTCTTCAGACCGGAGAACAAACCGCAGCATGCTGCGGTTTGCTCTCCGGTCCAGGCATCCGCACCAAGACGGATCCGGAATGACCCCCAATGCAAGTCAATGGGGGTGGATCCGTCTGGTGTGATCATAATGGTAACTGGATCCGCCCTCCATTGACTTTCAATGGAGTCCATTACGGATCCGGCTACACATAGACACATACAGACACAGACACACACATAAACATAAACATACACACACATATAGACATACAAACACACATACATACTTACATGCTCCCGGCAGGTCTTCGGAGCGTCAGAGGGACAGGACGGCTCACACAGGTCGCGATTCCCCACAGCGCCCTCTGCTGGGCGCCTGGTGGAATCGTCATCTGATGACGATTCCACCATGCGCCCAGCAGAGGGCGCTGTGGGGAATCGTGACCTGTGTGAGCCGTCCTGTCCCTCTGACGCTCCGAAGACCTGCCGGGGAGCATGTAAGTATGTATGTGTGTTTGTTTGTCTATATGTGTGTGTATGTTTATGTGTATGTATGTACTGTGTGACATGTGTGGGGCCGGAGCGCGGTTCCGGCTCCACACATGTCACTGAAGCAGGCCTGATCCGGCAGCACCCTTCACCTGCCGGATCAGGCCTGCCGCCAGTGTGAAAGTAGCGGAGTAATTGCTATAGAACTATAACAGATGATCCATTAGTATGGGTCATCAGTTGACCTCTCTGATGCAGCCAGGATCATTTGGATAGACATTCCTGATTGGTTAGCCTCTCTTTAAATATGTCTGGCTTTTGTAGTGAGCGGCTGGTTATATAGCTTGAACTCTGTGCATTCTTCTTAAAGGGATTCTGTCACCACCATTTTGCATATTAAGTTATTTATACCACTGGATTTATCGCATCATAAGGATCCCCAAATGGTTATTGTTATAGGGCCCAGATGAAGATTTGTGGTGTAAAAATCCTTTTTTATCTACTGTCAATCACTTACATTAAGGGGCCCAAGGGGAGGTGACCATGGTTGCTGGAGCCCGGGCTCGGCGATTCCGTTGGAGCCCCGGACCGCCCACCTAATTAATATTCACTTCACTGAGTGAAGCTCCGACGCGGCAATTGATGTACTGCGCCTGCGCAGCCCCGGACCGCACACCTAATTAATATTCACTTCACTGAGTCAGTGAAGCTCCGACGGCGGCTGTAATCCCGCGCAAGCGCAGTGCCGCGTCGGAGCTTCACTGACTCAGTGAAGTGAATATTAATTAGGTGTGCGGTCCGGGGCTGCGCAGGCGCAGTACATCAATTGCCGCGTCGGAGCTTCACTCAGTGAAGTGAATATTAATTAGGTGGGCGGTCCGGGGCTCCAACGGAATCGCCGAGCCCGGGCTCCAGCAACCATGGTCACCTCCCCTTGGGCCCCTTAATGTAAGTGATTGACAGTAGATAAAAAAGGATTTTTACACCACAAATCTTCATCTGGGCCCTATAACAATAACCATTTGGGGATCCTTATGATGCGATAAATCCAGTGGTATAAATAACTTAATATGCAAAATGGTGGTGACAGAATCCCTTTAAGTGTTAGTGTTGATACATAACCAAGAAGGAGTATCACCACCGGACAATACAATCAGTGGCACATTGACCAATTTCCTCAATCCCAGTCTAGTGTTGATCCATGCCTACTGTTATTGTTCATGTAACTGTCTGGCTGTTACATCATTTGTAAGTCCTGGTGCCATCTGGGATACACTGTTAAGGAGCAATTATTCGAATTTATAGGCAATTGTCAGGAAGAAACGATTCCTTCCCGATAATTGCCTGCTGGTCAGGGGAGGTAAAAAGCAAATTTATTTTATCTGGGCAGCAGATCGCTGTTTTCACAGGACAATCTGCTGCCCACAAATAATGATTAAGGTGGCTGCATAAGCGACGATTTGATGTGATGAACAAGTGTTTTGTTCTGTCATTGGGTGATCGGCAGCACCTTACACGGGTCTTACTATGGTACTAAAATTCGTTCCTAATAATCGTCCCAATAATTGCCCCATGTAAATTCCGCATTAGTACCTAGAAGAGGAGATACTGCTAAACTGTATGTGAAGTCTAGTTCTGGTTCTAGTTTCCATCCGTTGTCATTACACATTCATACTGCTAGACACTTCACACTGTGCCAGCTGACTGCTCTGAGCAGTGCCGTTCACATTGAGGGACCATTCTTTGAAGTTTCTTTTACCCTCAAGCACTAACCTCTGTAGTTGCACCAACAGGAGGCAGCAGGAGTATGGGGTGTTATTCATAGTCTAGGGAATCCTGATCATAAGTTAGACGACGTTCACATATGCGGCATAAACTTCAGTACTCTGTTCCGGCAGAAGAACAGGGTATGGGAGTACACCATGTATGCATAGCCAGACATAGCCAAGCACTGCCAGATCCCCATTGATCCAGTTGAACGAGCAACTGAGCGTTCCTTCCCGACAGTCGGCTGCTCGTTCAGTGAAGAAGACTGCTGCATTTACATTATTTCGATCCCCTGTCCTCATATAGAATCATAGTTTCTGAGCAGCAGATCACTGTTTAGACAGCATGATCTGCTGCCCAGAAGCCATGATCGATGGTGCCTGCATGAACCACAGGATCAGTTGATCAACAAGCATTTCGTCGGAACATTCCTGATAATCGGCCTGATTCTCGGGCCGTGTAAATGCACCTTTACTGGTTACAAAATGTAATACTGCTTCCACAGAATAAAGCAACGTTTCTCACCAACATATGAAGAGGATAGAGTTGTAGAGTCTGTTGTAATCCTGGGTATTTAGGCCTAATATAAGGTCACTCCCTGCTTTACTGATTCTCCACTGCACATGCAGAACGGTTCATCATCCTCTGACCTCACTTATGTTTCCCCAAGATGATTCCCTCGCCACCTTTGACCAGGTCTACTCTCAGTGCTCAAAGTGAAGGCATTTTGCATCCACCAACAGTTTACATTAGCAGGCTGTGACTATGCAGCTCTCCTAACCACCGCCTCTTTCTCTCTCCGTCATCGGTGCATCTCTCATTCTGTCAGGCTGCAGCTGCAACCCTTGCAGTAACACTCTCTGGCAGTCTCTCTTGCTGCTGTGCCACCTGGCGGCTTTCCCAGGATGCAGTTCTGTTTTATTGTACTCAGGTACACGCTACAGCCTCATTTGGCACCAACTCTCCTTGTTATTTTGCAGCGGTTCTCAATAAGCCATGACACAGCACTAAGCAGTAACAGGGCATAACCCTAGTTCCTTTATATGCAGTGTCCCTCTCCGCTCCCTCTCAAAAAACACCAGAATCAAATCACCTAAACTTCTGATTCTATAGAATCTGGATTTAAAAAAATTGAGTCAAATTCTAATTTTATAGAATCGCCCCTCCCTCCTCATTAGTCTAAATGATGGTGTGACAAAGTCAAGTGAGACTGTCTGCAATGTTAAAAGTTCAAGCAGAGGAAGATGACTCTGGACAGGAACTACTATAAATGGAGTCAATTATATCTAGAAAACCATCAACCCGTTTTCAGGCCCCAGGCACACGACCAATTCCATTTTGAGTTCCACAAAGTGCGGATCCGCAAAACACGGGTACTGGCCATGTGCATTCCACATTTCCCCCTTCCTCACATCCCACACTGTGTTAGAAATGCCTATCCTTGTCTGTAAAATAGAAAGAATAGGATATGTTCTATCAGGATTGTGGAATGGACATACGGATGTGTGCTGTCCGCATCTTTTGCAGCCCCTTTGAAATGAATGGGTCCACATCTGAACAGCAAAAAATGCAGTTCGGATGCAGACCAATAATACAGTTGTGTTCATGGTGCCTAACATATACAATGGAGGAAATCAGTATTTGATCCCCCACTGACTTTAAAAGTTTTAATACTAAAAAATAAATGAAATGTCTCATAATTTTATGCCAGCTTTAGTTTAACAGTGCCACATAGAATATCAAAAGAAAAACTGAGAAAATTACATGAAATGAGAAATAAAAAATAATTTGCATTTCTTTGAGGGAAATAAGTCTTTGATCCCCTAGTAAAACCATGACTAATGTTGGCTCCCACAGACCACTGACACACCCTAATCACAGTGAAGTCGTTACCTGGATGAGAGACACCTGTCCCAAATTGTCACCTGTATAAAAGGCCACCTGCCACAGTCTCCAAAAAAAACCATTGGTAATACACTGAGACGTAATGGTTTAAAATCCTATAGTGCACGCAAGGTTCCTCTGCTCAAGAAGGCTCACTTCCAGGTCCGCCTCAAGTTTGCCAATGGACATATTAATGACTCTGAGAGAGACTGGGAGAAGGTGCTGTGGTCAGATGAGACCAAAATTGAGCTCTTTGGCCTCAACTCAACTCGACGTGTTTGGAGGAAGAAAAATACAGAATATGACCCTAAGAATACCATCCCCACCGTCAAGCATGGTGGTGGAAGTATTATGTTTTGGGGGTGTTTTTCTTCTAAGGGCACAGGCCAACTTCACCGCATTGACGGGAAGATGAACGGGGCCATGTATTGCAAAATCCTGGGTGACAACCTCCTTGCCTCCGCCAGGGCACTGAAAATGGGTCGTGAATGGGTCTTTCAGCACGACAACGACCCAAAACATACAGCCAAGGAAACAAAGGAGTGGCTCCATAAGAAGCATATCAAGGTCATGGAATGGCCTAGCCAGTCTCCTGACCTCAATCCCATCGAAAATCTATGGAGAGAGCTGAAGCTTCGCGTTTCCAAATGCATACCTAAAAACCTTAAGGATATGGAGATGATTTGCAGAGAGGAGTGGGCCAAAATTACTCCTGAAGTGTGTGCAAACCTTATAAAAAACTATAAGAAACGTCTGACTGCTGTGCTTGCCTACAAGGGTTTTGCCACCAAGTATTAAATGATGTTTTCCTAGGGGATCAAATACTTATTTCCCTCAAAGAAATTAAAATTATTTTTTATTTCTCATTTCATGTAATTTTCTCAGTTTTTCTTTTGATATTCTATGTGGCACTGTTAAAATAAAGCTGGCATAAAATTATGAGACGTTTCATTTATTTTTTAGTATTAAAACTTTAAAAGTCAGTGGGGGATCAAATACTTATTTCCTCCACTGTATATATTGAATATTCACCTATAGGGTAAGTTCACTGGAGTTTTTGGAACTGATTTTGGAGTGTTTCTACCTCAAAATCGGCTCTAAATCTTCTCCAAAACACCTCAAAACAGTCTCCTAATTATTTTAATGGGAAGCAAAAAGAAGTGTGTAAAAAAGAAGCAGCATATCCTATCTTGGGGAAGAATCAGCACTGATTTTCACATTCAAATTAATGGAAAGCAGGAAAAATGCACCATTTGAGAGATGCACACATGCACGCGGCTTTTTGCACGTTTTATGGTGCGTAAACCTAAACACTAGTGGGAAAAGTACTATAGAGTTTAATAAAGTAAAAAAATCTGCCTGAAAAATGCTTTACAAAAACGCGTAAAAAAAACACGTGTAATTTGGAGACGTAAAAATCTGCTTGGACTCAGTGCTGAGTTTTTACAATTGTATTTTGAAAATCAGCCGTGTGAACTGACCCATAGGTTGACAATATGTGATTTTAAAAAAATTGTTGGAAGATCCACTTTAAATAAATAAAGTATAATCGAGGAGATTTATCAGAACGACATATTACACCACTCTATGATCTCTGCCGCGCTGTCGGAAGATGTGCCTAATTTATGACAATATGTCTATGACCTTGTCGCACTCTGCTTACTTCTGCACGGAGTAGGGTTCCCACCCCCGTATATGAATAACAAAAGACTCCGGCTTATTTGTGAAGTTCACCTAAGTATTTATTTGAAGATATATGCGGCATAACATATGTACCGTTTCGGCCGTATCGGCCTTCTTCAGACTGCAGCCAAGATGTAACCTAATGTAATAATACCATAACAATATTCCTGAATATGCATACATAGATACCCAAGCAGCACCCTGGAATATACCTGAGAGATACTCTCCATAGTAAACCAAACACTGACTTTAGTACGGTTTTGGTCCTTGATCTTCATGCTAATTGACTGATAACACTCTATGTATTTGATCTGTGTAGTGACTGTATGAACTTTCTGTCTATCCCATTCTAAAATGAAGTAATTTGTGAATGGACATACCTGACAACCATAAGAACAGGTCACTTTAATTACCATGTAAATTGCTGTTATCTGTTTTCTTGTTACTGAAACATGTTTTGTATTATCTATTCTTGGCTGCAGTCTGAAGAAGGCCGATACGGCCGAAACGTTACATAATTTATGACAAGGCATAGTCCATGAGCCTAAACAGACAGATTTCTATCTTATTTAGAAAATTGGCATAAATGATGATAAATATGCCAGGCCCACTGTTACAGCCCCATCCCTCGCCACGCCCCCTTTTTCGTGAAAGTGGCAAGGGGTGGCGTAGAAATGCCCCTTGTGACAAAATGTTGTCACAGTGACGTTTAAAAAGTAATCTATACAGGGTTAGCTACTTTTTTTACGCCAGAATAGTGGAGTAGGGAAAAATGATTAATCCCCTCCCCCCAACTATGTAGCTTCACTCACCTTCCAGTGCCGCGATATTCACTTGCCCTGCGCCTGCCAGCTAGGTACATTCTTGTCCCTCTGTTTTCAGGTCTGCTGCTGTCTCAATATGGCACCAATGGATGACTGTGCCTGTGGGAGCTGGGGTTATATTTGGCATAGCCCACTGTGCTGATCTATCTGGCATTTATGAATGATTTCCTAATTATAAATACCCCTGCCCCCCTTATAAAATATATGCATAATTTCTGAGTAAATATATGCCCTTCTCTCTTATTAAATTAATGTGCCATTTATGAAATCATTCTTACACCCTCTCTCATCTATGAGTTATTCATGGATTTATTCACACTGCTCATATTATATCTTTGTGCCAATTCATTCATGTCCCCATCTCCCTTTTTAAATGTATTTGCCATTTACAGTGCCTTGCGAAAGTATTTGGCCCCCTGGAACTTTTCAACCTTTTGCCACATTTCAGGCTTCAAACAAAAAGATATAACATTTTAAATTTTTAGTGAAGAATCAACAACAAGTGGGTCACAATTGTGAAGTGTAACGAAATTTATTGGATCATTTAACCTTTTTTTGTACTAATAAAACTGAAAAGTGGGGCGTACTAAATTATTCGGCCCATTTACTTTCAGTTCAGAAAACTCACTCCAGAAGTTCATTGAGGATCTCTGAATGATCCAATGTTGTCCTAAATGACTGATGAAGATAAATAGAAACCACCTGTGTGTAATCAAGTCTCTGTATAAATGCACCTGCTCTGTGATAGTCTCAGGGTTCTGTTTAAAGAGGACCTTTCACCACTCCTGACATGTCTTGTTTAATAGTTTCATGCATTCCCAGTGTGATAACAATTCTGGAGCATCTATTCCCATGGCTCTATGTTGTGCCATCCCTTTATTATTTCTATTAGAAGTTATGAATGAATTGCTAGCAGTCTGCAGTAAGGGTACAGAGGGGAGGTAACAAGTTGGGGGTGTGTACCTGCACATGCTGAAACTGGCAGCACTGATTGGATACAGTGGTTACCTCCCCTCTGTACCCTTAATGCAGACTGCTAGCAATTCATCCATAACTTCTAGTGGAAATAATAAAGGAATGGCACAACATAGAGCCATAAGAATAGCAGCTCCAGAAATGTCATTACATGGGGGATGCATAAAGCTATTAAAACAGGCATGTCAGGAGCGGTGAAAGGTCCTATTTAAAGCACAGAGAGCATCATGAAGACCAAGGAACACACCAGGCAGGTCCGTGATACTGTTGTGGAGAAGTTTAAAGCCGGATTTGGATACCAAAAGATTTCCCAAGCTTTAAACATCCCAAGGAGCACTGTGCAAGCGATCATATTGAAATGGAAGGAGTATCACACCACTGCAAATCTACCAAGACCCGGCCGTCCCTCTAAACTTTCATCTCAAACAAGGAGAAGACTGATCAGAGATGCAGCCAAGAGGTCCATGATCACTCTGGATGAACTGCAGAGATCTACAGCTGAGGTGGGAGAGTCTGTCCATAGGACAACAATCAGTCCGACACTTCACAAATCTGGCCTTTATGGAAGAGTGGCAAGAAGAAAGCCAATTCTCAAAGATATCCATAAAAAGTCTTGTTTACAGTTTGCCACAAGCCACCTGGGAGACACACCAAACATGTGGAAGAAGGTGCTCTGGTCAGATGAAACCAAAATCCAAGTTTTTGGAAACAATGCAAAACGATATGTTTGGCATAAAAGCAACACAGCTCATCACCCTGAACACACCATCCCCACTGTCAAACATGGTGGTGGCAGCATCATCATGGTTTGGGCCTGCTTTTCATCAGCAGGGACAGGGAAGATGGTTAAAATTGATGGGAAGATGGATGGAGCCAAATACAGGACCATTCTGGATGAAAACCTATTGGAGTCTGCAAAAGACCTGAGACTAGGACGGAGATTTATCTTCCAACAAGACAATGATCACAAACATAAAGCAAAATCTACAATGGAATGGTTCAAAAATAAACGTATCCAGGTCTTAGAATGGCCAAGTCAAAGTCCAGACCTGAATCCAATTGAGAATATGTGGAAAGAGCTGAAAACTGCTGTTCACAAATGCTCTCCATCCAACCTCAAAGAGCTCGAGCTGTTTGGCAAGCAAGAATGGGCAAGAATTTCAGTCTCTAGATGTGCAAAACTGATAGAGACATACCCCAAGCGACTTGCAGCTGTAATCGCAGCAAAAGGTGGCGCAACAAAGTATTAGTGAAAGGGGCCGAATAATTTTGCACGCCCCACTTTTTAGTTTTATTATTTACAAACAAAGGTTATTCCCCGGAAGAAGCCATACGTGGCGAAACGGCGTCGGGATTGGGACGCGGCGTGTGACCCTGTGACCCTGACCTCCACTAGCAGCTGTTTTTCTATTTTTGGTAATCTTGTTTTCTTATTTTGGTTATGTTTAGTTGTCTTTTTTCTCTTGCTAGTCTGCAATTGGTGTAAACTATTGGCTGCTATTTATTGGTCCATTTGTATTCTGCACACGCAGTAGCATTGTGAGTTATATAAACTACATAACCTGTTAATATTTGCACAGTTTGTTTATTCTTTTGATTCCTAAAGCTGCGGTTTTGATGTCGGTGGGTCACACGCCCCGCCCCTTCTTTTTCTCCCCCAATAGTCTCGCATTACTGTTTCCTCGCCTCTGTATGTTTATTTATCATTGTCTGTCCTTTTTGGTAATTCAATAAAATATACCTTTATAACCTACTTTGGGTTTATTTATTAGGAACATATTGGTGTTTTATGTGTAGTGTTGTTTATTCCTGTGGCCGGTGATTTCCGGCAATTCACAGATTGATTGGTGTTGAAGTGATATTTACAAACAAAGTTTAAATGATCCAATAAATTTAGTTCCACTTCACAATTGTGACCCACTTGTTGTTGATTCTTCACAAAAAATTTAAAATGTTATATCTTTTTGTTTAAAGCCTGAAATGTGGCAAAAGGTTGAAAAGTTCCAGGGGGCCGAATACTTTCGCAAGGCACTGTATTATTTCCTTCAGGTGCCCACAAGAGTGGACTGGCCATAGGCCCTACAGGGAAATGTCCCGGTGGGCTCATGCCCACAGGCCGCCTAAGCCCTCCTTAGAGCCGCCAGCTGGATACATCATGATCTGATGCTCTCAGCATTAATTAATGTAGGAGCATCAGGTACTTATGTATCTGGCCAACTGCCCCAGGTGCCCTCCTGAATTCAACTATATCGCCTTCCTCAGGATGGTGATACAGTTGAATACTGCTGTGCTAAGGGCGGCAGTATTTTGTGCTTCACTATGGTATTGCAGGCCACACCTACTTCTGTTGTCCCAGTCTACTTGTGTTGGCCCCACCTACTTGTTTTGACTCATCTTCTGTCAATATGGACCCGCCTACAACATGGAGCCACTTTAAGTTCTCAGTCTGCCCTGTGTGCCCCCCACCCTCAATTAAATCAATGTGCTCTTTATGAATTCATGCATTAATACATTTATTATATATTTATTATATATTTATTTATGAATACAATATTGAATGCTTACTCCTACTCTGCCTAAACAAGAGACCCAGCCATCACCATTTATGCCTCCGTTTGACGTATATGTTAGAAAAAAAAAGGATATAAAAACGCAGCACACCACGTTCTTGTATTCTGCATAGTCCAGTAAAAAAAAGCATACTTTTTTTTTTTACAATGGTACTCTACGGTGAACGGATGCTACTGTATGGCATCAGTCTGAGTCATCAGTTTAACATATAAGTTTTTTGTGTGCGTTAAACGGATGGGAAAAATGTAATGTGAACGCAGCCTTAGCTGTCTAGGTCAGCAGGTGCTTCAGACAGGCTTTTGTACCATAGCAAATTAAAAAGCCTGCCTGTGACTTGCCTCTAGTATGTATTCAATATGCCAGCCTTCACAGCAGATCAAAGCACCCTCACCATCCTACACAGCTAAGAACAACTACAATTCCACCCACAAACCTTGTGGCAAATATTCTGCTGATACCAGCACAACCATACAGAATCCCAAGTTTCTCAGCCGTCAAAGCAAAGCTTGTTGCACAGACGTGCTGGCCTCCTTCCACTCCTGGCCTGGTTGCATTCCCTGTGACTGTTATGCCACTTGGTAAATCTGTTCAGCTATGGCGAATTTAACTTGATAAGACCAGACAAGCCATTGAAAAACCCAAGCATGGATGTGCACAGTTAGGGGTTAATCTCTTTTTTGACAACATTGGGTATCCAGGGTTTGTGGACTAGATGTCAGCTTGAGATTTTCCCAATATTAGTAAACTGACCAGAAGGACCGGCGGTTGTACCCACTCCCTGCACAGTTCTATGTCCTCTATGGGCTCTATAAGGGGGCATGAGGATACACTGTTATACGGCACAGTGCTGGCGATCTTAGGGGTAAGTGGAAGTATTTGGTCAATTTCTTATTGGGCACCATATAGGGTACAGTATGGAATGGCTACAGTACATCATATAGAAAGGCTGCCAACTAAAGGTAGTGCACAGGGCACTATCCAGCGTAAGGCTGGCCCTAATCCCATAACCTTGTATGAGTGAATACTGTACATACCTCCGTCTACAGGAGTTTTTATTTTTTTAAAAATGGCATATTATGTAGCTCAAACCTGGGCATCAATAATGAGATATTAAAATATATTCTTTTGAGTCAAATTTTTCTTAAGCATTTCTGCCACAAGAAAACTTTTAATAAAAAATCACTGACATTTTGCTTTGGCACAAGCTTGTCCTCTCTCCCCCTGTGAGCACATGGATACACTAATCTGATGGGTTTCCTGCTTCAGCGCATACTTTTTTCAAGGATATAATCCAACAGAAATGAGATGCAGGCATTTCTCACCTGTCATCATGCTGAGCGAGATAAGTCCACGGACTGAAGCATTAGAGTCCACCCTCAGAGAAAAGATTTCCAAGGGAGTCATTTTCCAGTTACCCTGACAGATTCAGCAGCTGATTCACTGGTAACGCGACTAGAAATAGCTGCCAACAAAAGGCCCTCTGACAATCTTTTTATACGCAGCTATTACGTGACATTAGTTGAATTGCAACCAAGCAACTTTTTCTGTTTTGGTCACATACGTGTTATTACATGTGCGGATTTAGTCTTGGGTTCCACACTATGGTTATTTGCTGGACCGTACCTGGGCTGAGCCTTTATTTCAAGTGGGAAGTCCAGGTGTGGTCCAGCAATTAGCAGTAGGCCCAGAAAATGGTCTGTAATGTGAATATTAAATCCATAGCATGTTAAATTATGCTGTAGCTAGCTACTGAGAATTTCACCTTTTTGCAATGCATAGGGTGAAATCTATGGCAAACCCAGAGCAAAATTTGCAACAAATCTGGGAAACACGGCCCCGTGTCAGTGTGTAGTCTAGCAGTGGAAGAGAGAGGAAGCTGCCACATGTGCTCCACTACTCACAGGACTGGACCAAAGATCCAGAGAATCACATTCTCTGAGGATTATCTACTGAGTAACATACATAGTAACATAGGGGCACATTTATTAAGACCAGTGTTTTAGACTCCGGCCTTAATAAACCCCTAAGCCGGCAGTGGATCCGCCGGAGTGATGAAGAGGCGATGGCCTCTTCAAAACTTCGGCAGATCCTCTGCCAGTTCTAAATGTAAGGCATAGCTTCCTAGCTGAAACAGGCATAGAAAATGGTAAATGAGACGGGCCTGTCGGCTTGTCCCCTTCTCCGACCACGACCACTTTTTTAGACCTGGTGTGAGTGGGGAGAGGTCGCAGATTGTGGTGCAACTAACCGTTGTGCTGCAATCTGTGCCTGAAATACGCCTAATATAGGCGTCTATCAGCATTATAAATCACCCCCTTGTAAGGCTGAAAAAAGACACCCATCCATCCAGTTATCCTGCAACTAGATCCAGAGGAAGACAAAAAAAATAAGGGGAAAGAATTCCTTCCTGACTCCAATCAGTCAATCAGAATAACTACCTGGATCAACAACTCATCTCTAGTAACTATAACCTGTAATATTATTACCCTCCAGAAATACATCCAGGCCCCTCTTAAACTCTTTTAGTGAATTCACCATCACCACCTCCGTAGGCAGAGAGTCCCATTACTCAGGAAAGAGAGAGAGATTAAACAAAGAGCCAAGAAGGTCTAGAATCTGCATTTTCGAGCATAGGAGTCAGCCAGTAAGGTATGTGCTGATTAAAGCTATAGATGTTACTGCTGTGAGAGAAAGATTGTTGAGACACCCTTCACACTTGGACACAACATGGCCATATCTTAAACCCTGTATCCCTCAGTTGGAAATGACACCCATCACTGCAAAACTAATATTACCAGACATAGATTCTGCAGAAAGAGACTTTAGGAAGATAGAGAGGAAAGAGTACTATACTTAAATCCTTGCTCAAACCCATACATTCCTATCTGGAGGGATTTTCACTGTGAATTGTTGGAACTGTGTTTTGATAACATTGGATGGACTTTCACACCTATTCTACACTTTAGTAAAGAGAGAGGCTTATTTTCTACTGTTGGCCTGATTACTGACCCCTGCACCGTACACCAGCCTTTGTTCCCTACAACTTCTGCTTTTCACCCAAACCGACAACATCAAGAGCACCCCAACTATCATTAGGCAGGAGCCTCAACATCAGGGTGTGACCCGAGGAAAAAAGGGTGCGCCCTCCTACAACAAGTGTGGGGACTGCCCCTGTGATTGATTGTTACAGCCAGAGCCACTACCACTCACATCCTCCTCTCCACGCTTCCTGGGCTGCGGCACATGTGGCCATACACTTAAAGGAATTGTCCAGGCTACAGATATTGATGACTTATCCTCAGAACAGTTCATCAATATCAGATCAGTAGGGGACTGACTCCCGACACCCCTGCTGATCAACTGTTTGAAGGGGTCGCAATGTTTGTGCAAGCTTTGTGTCCTCTTCATTGTTTACCAGCATGACACTTACTTGGCGCTGGCGGTGCATGGGACAGACAACTGTAATTATTGTACACTGAACTGCCACAAAAAGTGAGACGGCATGCAGGTGAACATTGGAGAGGATGAGCGCCACGGCCCCTTCCAGCACCTGATTGGCAGGGGTGCCGGGAGACAGACTGCCACTAATGTGATATTGAGGACCTGTCCTGAGGATAGGTCAACAATATCTTTAGCCCAGGCAACCTCTTTAAGCTAGTCATACACAAGAAGTTTTACTGATAAGGCAAGTATACACCACTTTCTGCTGACCTTTTATGACATATCACAAAAACAAGCTTGACGGATGCCATCCACAGGCAGATATCTGTCAAAAAGTTGATATGCCGTGTTTGAATTTTTCGGTCATTGTTGGGTGATGTAGTGGAAAAGTAGCTCATGCCAAATGATAGATCTGAATCCCATGAAAAGAAGGCCAGATCATGTTACACATTATGACACAGATTGATTGCCGTTTTTATTATTTTAACTTATTGCAACTTTCACAAAAAAGACTAACAATTCATTAGAAAAACGTCCATGTGAAATCCCTAATAGACAGCTGAGGATCAGGTCGAATATCGGGAATGAACATTCCTATGAACACTTGTTCCTGATAATTGGTTTGTGTAAAAGTGCTGCTGATCACCCAATAAACAAGCAAGATGCTCATTTGTTGGTTTATCACATTTTTTATGCAGCACCTAAAATCATTGCTTGTCAGCAGAACATCACCCTGTGTAAATAGGGATGTGTTGAGAACAATATGCAAAGTGAATGGGCAATGAATGATCATAAGAATGACCATTCCTCTTTCACTTTACATCAAGCTGAGTGAAAGGCCCTTCAAACATGTTCTGATCAACTTGCATGTCATCAGTCGCCTTATTTATTGCCTTGTATCGGCCCGTATAAGAGGATCCTCAGGGGTGCACCATCAATGAGGCCAGGTGAGATGATCGCCTCAAGCAGAACCAGGTAGGGGCATGAGGGGGGCAGCAGAAGGGCCATGGGCAATGAGCGATTTCATTGTGGCAAAGGCGTTAGGTTAAGAAATTGGCATTTGGGGAGGGGGGCCGCTGTTTCAGTTTTCGCCTCAGGCAGCAGGAAGGCTAGGTGTACCCCTGAGGATCCTTAGTACCTTAAAGATTGTGGAAACCTTTAGAAGCAATTTTTTGTATTATTGCATTCTTCCTTCCTTGCCTTCTAAAACCCATCATTTTTTTCCATTTTCTGTACACGTGTTTTGTTTTGTTGTATTTGGGGGCGGAGGGGTGTATTTTTTAATGTCACTGTTTATTTTACCATAGCTAGTATTGAAAAACTGGAAAATATTCTGTGTGGTGAAATTGGAAAACATGGCAATTCCGCCAAGGATTTTCGGGTTTGGTTTTTCTGCTGCTTAGGCCTAATGCACGTGACTGTTGCCCGGGTATGCAAACAGTGGCTCCACAATATGCAGGCACTGGCCCTGTGCTCCCTGCATCACGGATGCAGACCCATTCACTTGAATGGGTCCACAATTTGGAAGGTGCGGTGCAGAACGGATGCACGGAACCCCACTAAGTTGAATGGGTCTGGATCCGTCTGCGGAATCTGCGGTCCCCAATGCACAGAAACGGAACGTCTGAGCAACGGCCGTGTACAACTTTATTCTGCTGGTCATTGAGATTATGTCGACACCAAATTTATATAGTTTTTATTATGTTTTACTAATTAAAAAAATAAATAAAAACCTTAGAAAAAACGTTTTTCTTTCCTTTGCCGTATTCTGACAGCCATAACTTTTTTACATTTCTACAGAGCTGTATGAGTGCTTGTTTTTTTTTGTGGGGTGGATTGTCATTTTTAATGGTACATACAACTTTTTTGATCACTTTTTATTGAATTTTTTTGGGGGGGGAAAGTTGACCAAAAATGGTGAATCGCAGGTTTTTATTTTTATTTTTTTCTTATGGCATACATCATGCAGGCAAAACATTTTTAGATTTAACAGTTCAGGCATTTTCGCACACTGCAATACTTGTCGTAAGATTGGGAGGATTGTTCTAAATTTTTATTATTTTTGTTTTTTATTAATTTATTTCACTGTAATCTTTAATCCCCTTAGGGCATGAACATGTATTTTTCTGATCATTTGTCACATAGACTGCAATAGAATACTATTGCGGTCTATGGAATTTTCACTGCTGCACTAAAACTGAAAGCTGTAGAATAAAATCTTTTGAACATTTTTAGCTCTAAATGAGTAGAAAGCAGTGATCAAAAGTCTTTCCCAAAGATGTCCATAAATAAAAGTGTCTACGCAGGCTTACTTTGTCCAATACACATTTGCAGTAATTTGCAGTATATCACTTTTTCATTTTTACTTCAACTTAGTTTGTCAAGAGGGAAAAAACACATTTGACCCACAGCTCATTGCAGGAGAAAGTTTTTGTTTCCTGACAACATAACTGGAGATAATGCAGGGAGGATAAACATTTTGAAAGTGCAATAACTTTGAGATTACAATGGCAGGTCACTTACTTATACCCAAGTGATGTGTTCTTGAAACTTCTGGCATTTTCATCAGTCAGTTTTTTACTTTGAAGCAATCACATCTTCTGGGTCCTGCTGAGCAAAAGATGGAGAGGCAGTTTGCAGCCACCTCCTGCTGAATGCCGTGGTCCCTATGGAAACGAACAACACTTCAGATTTTTGGAGACAGTAGAAATAAAAAAAAATCTGTACATTTTGTTTTATATTTTCATTATGTAGTGTATAGTTGTTAATGGTTAATATAGGCAAGATGAGAAGGATCCAAGACGGATTTTGAGGTATTAGGAAGCATGACAATGTAAGGGGCCATTTAAATGGGCAGATCACCGGCCAGTTATCAAGAACCAAACCTTATTCCCCATCATTGGCCCATGTAAACGTGCCATCAATCGTTTGTTGGGTGATCCGATCATTTATGCAGCACATAAAATCAGTGGTTGTTGGCAGCACATCGCCCAGTGCAAACAATGAAACTCCATGGGGATGAATGATCGCCGTTCCCATACAGAAGAGATGATTGTTACATGTAATTGCGGCTGAACAAACAGGCAATGATGGGTCCTAAAGAGAACACATAGGACAGGCTGTATAATCATCCATTACTGTATATGAAAAATCCTAAAATATATATTAAGACCCTATTTTGAGGCAATTATTGGCGATATGAAACCTGGCTCAGAAAAACTGGCCTGTACAATTGAGCAGCCGATCAGTTTATCGAGGCATAAGGTAAGACCGGCATGTAAAACGCTCAGGTCTTTTTTTGCATTTTTTGGTGGTAAAAATGATCATGCGTTTTTTTACTTTTTAAAAAAAATGTTTTCTTCAACAGTTATTTTTCCTGCAGTCTTTTAACTCCTATAGAAATGTGAATGGGAAAAATGGCAGGAAAAAAGCCATAGAGTAAGCTGTGTTTTGTAGAATAAAAAATGCTAAAAATGCACGAAGGCAATGCTAAAAAAAGTTAACAAAAAACTGTTGAGGGAGGGGAAATTTATCTTTCTTGTATAAATTGGTATACAGAAGTTGCAAATTCTGGCACAAGTGCCATTTTGCTCCAAAATTTGCAGCTTGTTGCAATTGTTTGCCACCCTTCACACTTTTACATGGGGGTGGGTTAGGGGGAAGGTTGCAGGTGAGTCACCTATGGCCGAACACATTTACCAATTTGTGTACCAAAAAACTGGTGCACATTACACCTGAAATCTATGCCAGCTTCCTTGATTTCTCCCGAAGATGAGCCAGTATTATTAACTCCACACAATATGTCATAAATGTCCAGTAGGTGCAGGTTCCATCTCTGGGAGGGGCGTAGATAAAACTGACTGACTGACTCTTTAATTGTGTGACAGCACAACCTGAGATCGCTTTCCTCTGATAGGACAGAAAAACACAGAGAGGGTTAAAATCCCACCCCTTCCTCCCCAGCACCAGTGTATTATAACAGGAACCCAGAGGGATAGACAAGTAATTAACAGACAAAAAATAAAAGAATAGGGTGGGCGGTTTGTGCTGTCATGGAGACTTCCAGGAAACCGGATTACCGGTGAGTCTAATACTCATTTCCCCAGTCGTCTCCATGACAGCACAACCTGAGAATTAACAAAGTGAAAACTTAGGGGGGGACAACTGCCCCGAGGACCTTGCGTCCAAACGCCATGTCCTCATTCGCAAAAACATCAAGCCTATAATGCTTGGTAAAAGTGTGGGCCCTTTTCCAAGTAGCTGCCCTACAAATCTGTTCCAGGGAGGCAGAGGCTCTCTCAGCCCAGGAGGTGGAGACTGCCCTGACAGAATGGGCCTTAAGAGAGGGTGGTGGCTCCTTACCTGAGGCATTGTAAGCCTCTGTAATCACGCTTCTAATCCAGTGAGATATAGAACTTTTAGCTGCCATTTTCCCTTTATTTGGGAAAAAAAAATGAACAAATAAATTTTCATCTGACCTCCAATCCTTGGTGACCTCTAAATAGCAAAGAACGGCCCTTCTTACATCTAAATTATGGAATCTAGCCTCCTGTTCATTTTTAGGATTGGCACAAAAGGAAGGGATCACTATATCTTGTGATCTATGGAAAGTAGACACTACTTTTGGTAAAAAGGAAGGATTTAACTTTAATTTATCATCGAACACCGTCAAAAAGGGTTCACGAATGGTTAGGGCTTGCAGTTCACAAACCCTCCTAGCTGAGGAAATTGCAACCAAAAAGATTGTTTTCATCGTTAGCAATTTCAAGGACAAAGAGTCTAGTGGTTCAAAAGGGGAAGAAGATAAACCCTGAAGAACCGTGTTAAGGTTCCAAGGGGCCACCATGTTTTTAACTCTTGGACGTAACCTATCCACTGCTTTTAAAAATCTAGCCACCCAAGGTACCTCATATAGGCTCTTATTATATAGGGCACCTAGGGCCGAGACCTGCACTTTCAAGGTATTCGGGGATAGACCCATATCTAGCCCATCCTGGAGAAATTCAAGGATAAGGGGAATATTTGGAGTGGCCTGATTGAATCTCTCCCCTGCCCAAGAAGCAAACTTCTTCCAGACCTTGAGATAAGCCTTTGAGGTGTTAGACTTCCTACTTAGTAACAAGTTAGTCACAACCCTAAGAGATAAGCCTAATCCCAAGAGGATGGAATCTTCACAATCCAGGCAGATAGCTTCAGAACCTTGGGGTTGTTGTGGTAGATTGGTCCTTGAGACAGTAGGTCTGCTGACGGGGGAAATAAGATCGGATCCTCCCGCTTTAGGGATTTCAGGAGGCCGAACCAACCCCTCCTTCTGGGCCAAAAGGGGACTACAATAATTAGGGTGCACTTTTCTGACCGGAATTTCTGAAGCACTCTCGGTATTAATGAGATTGGGGGAAACGCATAGACAAAGTCTCAAGTCCAGTTTTGCGTAAAGGCATCCACTGCCACACAAGGGTCTCTTGGGTTCAGAGAAAAGAAGTGGAGGACTTTGTGATTTTTCTTGCTTGCAAACAGGTCGAGAGCTGGATTTCCCCAACGATGCTGAATCAGCTGGAAGGCAGACTGGGATAGGGACCATTCTCCGGGATCTATTACATGACAACTTAGGAAGTCCGCTTCAGGTGGACTGCAGACAGCGATATGATGTTTTCCTCTGCCTAGGTGAAGATTTGATTTGCCAGACTCTGAATGTGATGGTGCCTTGTCCCTCCCTGATGCTGAATGTACGCTACTGCCGTAGAGTTGTCCGAGTGGACTAGTACGTGACGGCCTCTTGTGAAGGCTTGTGTTGCTTTGAGGCCTTTCCAAGTGGCCCAGAGCTCTCTGCAGTTTGACGACATTCATTTCTGGGCTAGGGACCAGGACCCTTGGAAGGATCCCGTGACTGTATGGGCACCCCAGCCCCAAGAGCTGGCGTCCGTTGTTAGAGAGAAGATGTTCTCCTGATTCCAATGAATCCCAGTTTGCAGATTTTGATCTTTGAGCCACCATCACAGAGATCCTCTGACTTCCCTGGTGAGACAGATCCTGTGGTTTAGAGTGGACTGAGATTTGTTCCACACTTGGAGCACCAAATTCTGGAAAGGTCTCATATAATGCTGAGCCCATGCTACCCCGGCAATGGAGGAGGAGAAGAACCCCAGGACTTTCATGGTGTCTCTGATTGAGGGGACTGATTTTTTCAGGAGCTGTTGAACCTGGATCTTTAGGTTTTGAATTTTTGACAGAGGAAGGAAGGACTTCTGAAGGTTGGAGTCTAGGATGATTCCCAGAAAGGTTCTTCAGTTGTCCGGGAGTAGATTGGACCGTTCTAGATTGAAGACGCTCTAGAACGGTCTGTAGATGAGAGTGAAGACAGGCCAAGTCTTTCCCCAGGATGCCACCACCTCCGCCATCACCTTGGAGAATATCCTTGGGGCAAAAGATATCCTGAACGGGAGACAGTTGAATTGAAAGTGACAGATTTTCCCCTCCTGATGCACAGCAAACCTGAGGAATTTCCGGGATGATGGATGAATGGGAATGTGGAAATAGGCGTCTTTGAGGTCCACAGTCGCCATCATTGTACCCCTGTCTATCAGTTTTAAGGCTGACCTGACATTTTCCAGTTTGAATCTACCGTAAACCACATATTTGTTTAGTGGTTTCAAGTTTATTATCATTCGGAATTTGCCGTTGGGTTTTGGCACTAGGAATAACGGGGAGTAATGACCTTTTCCAAGCTCTGTAACTGGAACATTTTCTATGGCCCCAAGGTGTAATAACTCTTTTATACCTTTGGTTAAAAAAAGGTTTCTGATTTGGTGGGAGTTGGGTCAGGGTAAATCTTTGAGGAGGAGGGGAGAGAAACTCTATAGAGTAACCGTCCCTTATCACCCCCAGGATAAAACGGTCTTTGATGACCTGTTCCCAGACCGTGATAAAAGAAGTGAGTCTTCCCCCGACTGGTATGGCATCATTGCTTTGAGGAGGAGGCAGTGGAAGAGGTCTCCCTGTTAGGATTGAAAAGTAAACTTCTTCCCTTACCCCCTCTACCATGGAACCACCTCCCTAACTTTCCTCTATCTGATCTAGATTCCTGAGGCTGCTGTTTACCCCGAAAAAACTGCCTTTTATTACGGGACCTCTCTTCGGGGAACCCCTTCTTGCGATCCGTAGCATTCTCAAGAATTCTATGTAGATCAGGCCCGAACACATATTGCCCATGAAAGGGAAGGGAAATTAACTTATTTTTTGAAGTAATATCCCCCGCCCAGGCCTTTAACCAGAGGACCCTTCTAATAGAATTTGACAGGACCGCGGTATGGGCTGCCAGCCTTACAGACTCAGCTGAGGCCAAGAAGCTAGTAGCCATCTTTAATAGAGGCAAACTTTCTAATATTTGATCCCTTGGGGTCTTGTTAGTTAAATGGATTTCAAGCTGGTCTCACCACACCTTAAGTGTGCGGGCTACGCAAGTAGCGGCCATCCCAGGTTTTAAAAGCACCGCTGTAGCCTCCCAATTTTTTTTAAGAAGGCTTTCCGCCTTTCTGTCCATGGGGTCTTTTAATTGGGCTGCGTCCTCAAAGGGAAGAGCTGTACGTTTGGCCACTTTGGCCACTGGAGCGTCCACCTTCGGAACTGTCTCCCAATCGGCGCAGTCCTTTTCATCAAAGGGGTAGCGTCTTTTGATGCCATGAGGAATAAAAGAACCCTTTTCTGATTTTTCCCATTCAGACTTGATTAACTTCTGAATATTATCTGGGACCGGAAAGACAGATTTTTGCCTTTCCCCCAGGCCTCCAAAAATTTCCTCCTGGACAGACCTTGGTCTTTTAGGGATCTCCATTCTAATAGTAGCTCTAATGGCTTTAATTAACTCTTCTATGTCCTCTAGATTAAAGAGGAACCTTCTGTATTAATTTTCTTCCTCCGAATCCTGACCATACCCTGGGACATCAGGATCCGATAGATCCAGATTCGCAGAATTGGAATCACTGCCCCCTGAAATAAGGTCCCTGGTAGAAAACGACTTATGGGGAATGGGTCTCGGAGGGGGAGATGCATTCCGGGCAGCAAGGGCAGAACGGACCTTATCCCTCACCATACATTTAATGTCGTCCAGGAGGCTGGTAGATTCAGCTTTCACCACCGACTCCTTGCATTCCTTACAGAGGGGTTTAGTCCCCGATGAGGGAAGGCGTTTGCCACATACACCACACTTCCTCACTTTAGCCTTAGTGTAGGAAGAAGACTCCTTTTCTCCCTGAAATTTCCAAGGGAGAGAAGGGTCACCACACCAGGTACAATTACAACATATGAGGTGCTTTAAAAGGCTACTCACGGGACCCTGAGTCGTGGGGGCTCCAATCCAGGCCCCTGGGGGTACTCATAACTGCAGATGTCCGACCACCAACACAACTTGCCAGCCAGAGGGAAGCAGGAAAACGGCTAGCGCCATGATCCGGTGGGCGCCGCCATCTTTAAAGGCCTTGCGCATGCGCCATCGTGCTGGCGTGACGTCATGACGCAAACTCCGCCCCCAAGCGTCTGACGTCACTCTGCCTGCGGCCGGAGGGAAGCGCGTCTCAGCGTTGCTCTGGCCGCCATAATTCACCCCGCATCAGGCCCACTGGACCGCCGCTGGAGAGAGCTTCACCGGGGTCACTATTAACAGTGACCCGGGCACCAGCCAGAATAAGAGGAGGGAGAGCCCAGGAGAGGGATCCGAACTCGGCTGCAGGAATCGGTAAGTAAGAAAAAAAGACTGGGAAGTCGTCTCCCAGCACCTCTCTGATCTTCCTTCCCGACAGAACAGGAAAATACACTGGTGCTGGGGAGGAAGGGGTGGGGTTTTAACCCTCTCTGTATTTTCCTAGTGTCCATAAACAATTATATACTTAAAACACTTTGGAATGGAGCAGTGAACACATACCTAAACCTGTAGTGCAGGTTTAGGTATGTGTTCACTGCTCCATTTCCAAAGTGTTTTAAGTATATAATTGTTTATATGATTATTAATTTCTGGGTACTGGGGAGGAGCCACCCCAAGTGGGAGGCCCTTAATTCACTAATTGTTGTTAGATTTAGTATATATACCTCATTTGTTATCACAAAACCTTGCTTGATAAAGACCTTCTGTGGTCGAAACGTCGCTTTTGTCTGTTTGTTGAATAAACCATTGGATCACTTTGAAGACGTTGGAGTGCTGCAGCATCCTTTACTACATATAAAGACACAGATACTATGTATGCATGTATATATATATATATATATATATATACACACACACATATAGATACACACACCCATATATATATATATACATACACACACACAGACACTTATTTACTTACAAGCTGCAGGTTCTTCATTCTCATCTGATGTCTCTTGGAGGCTAAAGGACCTTTGGAATGCAGTAATGGTAGGATAGAGGACCTTCGATCATGTGACCTGATGACATCATCAAAGGTCCTTTAGCCTACAGATTACTGTATTCCAAAGGTCCTTGATACTGGTATGTATACTATCTCTAGTATATTTCAGGCCAGACTGGGCCCCCTTTAGATACAGTCACAAGGGGGCCTGGCCTGGCTTGAATAGTAGTAGAAAAGACACTGCTCCCAGGCCCCTATTCCTCTCAGGCCCCGAAGCAGCTGCTTCCCCTGTAGTTACGCCACTGCTGAGACACAATCCTATCTCCAAAACAGAACCTTGTCACTTCCGCCCGGGAATAGGTAGGAGGCCACACTTGTATGTGTCTGTCCATTCACCTAAATATAATTTCCAATAATATCTGAATAAACATGTTTGGCTATTTTTGGAAGTATTTTTAAGGTAATTGAAGAAAGTCGCATGGCTACCACTCCATTCCCTGCCAGATGCAATGGGGTGCTGTTCTGCAGATAGGAATAGGTCCCAGAATGCACCTATTGGAGATTTATGGATTATCCTGTGGATACGCCATAAATGTCCCAGTTCAAACCACTTTAGAGTACCATCAGGATGTGCAGGAAAAAAATGAAAATAATTGCACTAAAAAACATTAAAAACAGAAAAAAAACACCCCAGGGGTCATGTGGCTTTCTGATTTCACATTTTGAGTTCCATAAAGGAGTACATTTGTCAAATAAAACATACAGTATATTGCTTTATGTATATAAAGGAAGTATGATTTACTAAGTCATTTCATGTGTCTGTTATAGATAGTAGCCTACATAATGAAGACAATGCATGATACCGCTGACTTCTCTTGGGACAGCAGCAAGCTTAGCTCCACTGGTGACCAATTATCACCTAAATAAAAAGAGTAAGCCATGGAAAAATAGCGTACATACATGGTCTTGGTTCAATATTTCCATTGTGAGGAAGGAAGAAAGGAAAGAAAGATGTATTATGAAATGAACTGTAAAAATACAACGCAGACCCATATAACATATATTTTGTATGCATTCTCTGACAGATAAGGACTGACGGATAAGAAGAGCATGTAAATTTGCCTCTGATCACCTGAAAAATGAGAAAACGCTTGTTTGTCAGGTGATCATATCATTCATGTTACTGGGCAGAATATCTGCTTGTGTAAAAGCTCCCCTACCCACCAGATAGAGAAGTTAAAGAGAGACCTAAGCGACCTAAGAAGTCTCAAAAGCTTGCAATTTGTCATCATGTTGTCACTTAACCATTAGAAGGTATCAACTACTGAGGACTCTCATTTTTTACCTTTTACAATCCATTTCATAATTTATACAAATGATCTTGTTTCCTGTTGAAGTTGATTGTTTGGCTAGGATGATAGAGTCCAACTAAATTGATCAGGAGACTACAGCTCAATTTATGCTCCTGTCTTGCCTTTATATTGGATTTCATATACAGAATTATGCTTCACAGATACCGTATATACAAATTCAGACACTCCTAATGAACAAATGGTCAAGATCCCAGTCTTATAACTGGTTAAATGAATGTAAGGGGCCCAAATACTGAATAATACAACCTACAGACATCAACAATTAACTGGACAATTTATTACTATCGTTATTATTATGCAATTCTTTAGTTTGGTGCAAGTTCATAAAGCCGAGGTGAGTATTTTCATGACTAGAAACTATACATATATATAACTAAAGTCACATCAAATAAAGATTTTCAAAACTCTTTGAAAAACGTAATGAAATGTTGGGGGAAATTCTTGATTAGTAAAAAATTACCAAATTACCAGCTATTATTACTCAGCTTTAGGCTCCATTCACACGTCCTGTTTTTCTTTCCTGATTCGATCCTGATTTTTTCAGGACCCATTGAAATGAATGGATCCAGATCAGGATCAGGATCGAATCAGGAAAGAAAAACAGGACGTGTGAATGGAGCTTTAAACACATATGCAGGGGAGACATGAACCCACATCAAATTATAGTCATTATTAAATGATGACAAGTCTGAAGTGTATCATTAGGGAAAGTATGTGGTGGTTTAATAATAGTCGGCCACCCTCAATTTCAGCCATTGCAATCCCTAAAGGGGGTTATCACCTGAATTCTAACCCCAAAGGGATATACCATGAATTTCAATTTCCTATATTTTGTTCTCTCCTTTTTTCTATCCTACTTGTTACCCCCTCTATGTGGGTAATTTTGACATTATATTTATGAAAGGATTGCTAAAATAGGTGTGTAAAGGATATGTGCACTTTTGTCCAATGAAAAAAAAAGCAGCTTTGCAGTCTTATTAAGGCTACTTTCACATCAGCATTGTTGCTGAATTCGGTAGGGTTCAGCAAAAACGCTTCTGTCATGATAATACAACCATCTGCATCCGTTACGAACAGATCCTGTTGTATTATCTCTAAAATAGCCATGACGGATCCGTCTCAAAGACCATTGTAAGTCAATGGGGGACGGATCTGTTTTATTTTGTGTCTGAGAAAAGAGATCCGGCACCATTGCCTTACATTATGTGTCATGCCGGATCCGTCTTGCTCCGCATCCCATGCTGGACAGAAAAACACTGCTTGCTGCAGTTTTTTTGTCTGTCATGGGAACTCAACCAAACGGAACAGATTGCATTTAGGAGCATTCCGTTCCATTCAGTTCAGTCTTGTCCCCATGGACAATGAATGGGGACAAAATGAAAGCGTTTTCGTCCGTTATCCGGTGACAGATCTCAATACCAAAAAAGAGAAATGCAGATGTGAAAGTAGCCTTAATGATCTTGTTCTGTTTTGTGTATACAATTGCTATTCAGACCTATGCATCTCCATGGTTACCGACTACAAACAACTATTACTGACTACAACGGTCATGTGTTATTGCACTCCATCTGCACCCACTAGATTGCAGGATCAGACTACGCAGGATTTGTTTGTGGTATGTAACCATTGAGCGGCATAGGTCTGCACAGGGGCTGTATACACAGAACCACAGATGCCCTGGAGCAGTGAAAAATAGTTGGAAAAGTAGAGATAGTAACAGTTGTTAGAAAACTGACTTACTTGCTGTAGTCCACCATCTGAAAAAGTCAGCGGCGTTCTCCAAACTATTGGAATACTTTTCTGCTCATGTTGTATTATAATAATGGTTTGTTCATTGCTAACAGTATAAATGTCAATTACATATACAGTCATTCAGGAAAAATGACTCTAAAAATGTAAGCAGAGATAACTGAAATGCTTGTCTCAAAGAAGCACGGTGACCCACAATGGCCATTGCCTGTGTTCATACTCATACTGCTTCTCATGAATGACTTATCAAGCTTAGAGGATGAAGAGACCCCTTTTTAATGAGTGGTGACAGTCGCATCAGCTTGGTGTGAAGCTAAATATGAAGTTAAAATCAGAGGAACATTTATCAAGAATGGTCTCCTAAACCAGTCTTGATCTCCTGCACACTGGAGTGAGATCCTCTTAATAAATTAGGCATATCTCTTGCCGTCTAGGGGCTGTAGACTTGAGCTATAACTTATACCAGAGCCTGCCGTAAATTATATTAAATCCAATGGGCCATGGGAGGTTCCACATCTTGTAGTAAGCCGTACCCCTTATGTCAACATGAGAAATAAGCCCACAGTATTATTACATGCTTATGTTAAAACTGTTGTTAAGCTCCACAATCTGTATTACCATAGTGTTAACTATGTTCTTTCGTAAGGAAATAATGTTTTACCATGATGGCTACCCAGGTTATACTTTAATGATTTATTCACCGTTCCAGCGCTCTGCAACTTCAGTTCAGTAATTATGTAATCACTTCCCCCTGCCCATTTAGGCAATATACTTTTTATTCCACTAACCACATGCATGCTTCAAATATTTTCCTTGGCCATAGAACCTCCAGTTCCATTAAAGGGTTGTGCTACATTTGCAAACTATCTCCTATCCACAGGATAGAGGATAATTAACTGATCGCTGAGGGTCTGACGGCTGGGATCCCCACTGATTCTGAGAACAGGGGTCCCATTTCCTGCAGGTCGGTCGCCAGGGTTGCCAACCATCCAGAAACAGTCCATAAAAATAGGTGACTTTTTTCCTGTGTCCTTGATTTTTTTTTAGGCAGATGATACTTGGCTAGTTTATTAAGGTTGCAAGTATCATCATTCTGCAGATCAAAGTAAATGCTGGCAATGAGTTCTTAGCAGTACACTGAGCTATAGACTTGTATTACTTACAGTCATTATTATTCCTGTCGTTCGCCCTCTATAGGATTGCTGGAGATATCCGATTACAGTACTATGCTATTTCAGGCCGTCCCATAGAGAATAAATGAAGTGGTAAGGTGCATGTTCAGACAGATGCTTCAACTGAATGGGGAATGGGACCCCCATTTTTGTGATCTGTGGGCGGGTCCCAGCGGTCTGACCCCCAGCGATCAGTTAGACCTGTTTCACATTTGCACTAGACATCTCCGGCAGGCTGTTCTAGCAGGAAGCAGCCTGTCTGGATATGGCACCGGCAGACGCTACCTGACACCAGCCGGCCCCATTCACTATAATGGGGACCGGCGGAGATGCAGCTGCAACCCAGCAAACATGCAGAGAGTTGCCTGGACAAAAACCTCTGCACACAGTGGTTTTAGTCTGGCCGAGTCTCAGCATACTGTATTTGCTGGGTTGCTCCACATTTGACATACTGCATTTACGCAGCCATTATTCTTTTCCATAAAGCTCCAAAAACGATCTTTGGGGTAGCGTCAATATAGTTATAACAACAACACAAGGGTCTTCGAGAACAAGCTGGTAGTTTATAATACTAAAGGGTTGGTAACACTAAGTGCTGAGACCCCCTAACAAGAGGTGAGAGCAGTACACGCACATCACACTCTCTTTCCTCACTGTAGAGGATGGAATCGAGACCAGCCCATAGACTTCTATTGAGCTCATCTCCTGCAGCGAGGAGAGAGAACACAATATGCATGTGTTTTTTTAACCTTGTACTAGCGATCAGTGGGGGTTTTGAGAACTCAGACCCCCCCACCCACCAGTCAACATTTGTGATATGTCTCTGAGATATCTAAGGTTTTACCAAAACTCATTGACGCTTTAACACCAAGAGATTCATGGGATATTGGCAGTGATACCATCATTATATTATATGCACATATACTCTATATTAAATCACTGAACACTGCTGGTCCTAATAAAGTGAAATCAAATCAAGGCTGACACTCCAGAGAAAAATGATGAGGAAGCCAGACTGAAGTGAAATCGGTAAGACATGGTGTGTATTACTCTCTGACTCTCCAGAAACTACTTTATTCTCACCTTCACAAAATCAATCTTTTTTTTCTTGGTTGTTTCTTTTCTTTCTTGTTTTTATGTAGTGCAGTCAGCATGTAGCTTCAGAAAGTACGCATCTGCCAATTTTTCAAAATGCTGCTGGGGAAGAAATTTCTGTACAAAGGGAGCATTAAAAAATGGTTGCTTTACCGTTATATTAATACTGAGATAATAACATGAAGAAAAGTAAAGGCTATCTATACCCTGATAAATATGGCATCGTGTCACTGTTAAGGTGAGTTGTCATAATGGACATCATACACTGCATGACACACTGACAAGAATCTATAGAAAGTCCTATTCTCACTTCTCTGACGTGTCACACAAAGAAGCAAAACATAGCAATATAATATAACATACAAATTGAACAAAAAGGTGGAATCCGTATTTTGTTTAGGAAGGTTAGTTTCATATATGTTAGTAATATTTTCAATTTCAAGGGAAGCAATCATGTAATATATGGACATGCTAAGGTCCATCAGAGCAAAGGTTGCTCCATAGACTATTGTTTTCTTCTTTGACTTTTGGGTCCTTTTACACCAGCAAAGAATCAGGTCAATTATTGGGAATAATCAGGGACGTAGCTATAGGGGGTGCAGAGGTAGCAATAGCTACCAGGCCCAAGAGCCTGAGGGAGCCCAAAGACCCTTGTGGTGCATAAGAAGATACTAGTATTATAGAAACTGCATGCTGGTCAAGTTACACCTCTGGCTGGAGGGTTAGGACAAAAATTTGGCTTGGGGGTGGGGGTGCCATTTCAATTTTTGCCTCAGGCAGCATGAAGGCTATGTGCTTCCCTCCTCCTGGCCACAAAGCACTGAGGGAAGGAGGGCCCCAAGCTGAACTCTTGCACCAGGGCCCATGAGCCTTTAGCTATGCCCCGGGAACAATCATATAATCAACTTCGTCAAATGGTGCTCATTAGTGGCCTAGCATTGACCTATGTATGAGGACCCTAACGGAGGTGGTTCTGAGTAGGGGAATACTTCTGTGGCATTCATATGACCTTATAGTGCATATAGCCAGGGTTATTCACTGGCCATAATCACTTTAATCCAAAATGATCCAATGTATAATATAAACACCCACCAACCTATCCTAAGTGGTATACAGTGATGTGAAAAAATATCTACACCTTTCTTTGGATTTTTGTTATACCGCAATAATACAATGATACTTTACAAGGGTTGGGTCATTTCACATATTGATGGCATATCACTACGATATGTCATCAAAGTCAGGTAGGTGTGAGTCCCATCTCTGGGACCCACTATTGTCTCCAAAACAGGGGCCTCAAAGTGAAGGAGAGGTTCAAAATTAGCCAAGTGAGCATGTTTGACTGTTTTTGGACATTCCATAGCTGTGAATTGACAGCGCACCGTTCAAACATGGTCACTTCTCCATTTACTGTTATGGGACTGCCAGAAATAGCCGAGCCAGTGCTTGAATTTTTTCAGAATTCCCATAGCAGTTGTATATATATTCTTTTTACTCTATTCCCTGCAAATTATCATGAGTGCTGCCATCTTGCCTGAGCTGTTGGGAACAGCATTTAGAGTCCATGGGTCAAAGACACAATGGACAGGAGCTGACCTAATTGAATTCTATGGGAAAGTTTTCTAGGGATGCTGTGTGACCAGTGCAGAGGTCAGAAGGGAATAGATAAGATGTTATATCACCTACTGTGATTGGTGGATCCTGTGTTATCTACATACAGGCGATATCTATCATTCTAATCCTGCCTGTAATGATAAGGAAATGCAGCGGTATCTATTATTAAGCTTTGTGGCCAGTGAGAAAACTGCAGGATTTTAGGACCTTAAAATACATGCTATTTCCGATCAGGTGAACATTGTCCAAAAAAAAAAAAATTAAACAATTATGCCAAAGCAGCTATTTTTAGTCATCTCACCTCACAAAAAAAACATAATATCAAGCAATCAAAAATTCATATGTACCCCTAAACATTACCAATGAAAACATAACCTCTATAGAGAGGTTAAATAAAAGGGGTGACAGAGGACATCCTTGTTTGGTTCCACAGAAGAGGTCTATCATTGGTGAGCTACAGCCATTGCGGACAAAATTTCCCCTTCAATATTTCATATAAGAAAGGCCTTGATACTTCATCATAGCACATTCTCAGCACCATTTTCTTGTTTAAAAAAAAAATAAAAAATGTCATTGTGACAGACAAGTTTTTATAAATTCTATGAAATGTCTGTTGGGTCTAAGTGCTCACTACACCCCTTAAAAATTTCTTTGGTGTTGTAGTTTCCAAAATGTGGTCACTTTTGGGGGATTTCCACTGTAGGGGTATCTCAGGGTCTCTTCAAATGCAAAATGTCACCCAAAGACCATTACAGCCAAATCTTCCCTGCAAAAACCATATGGCTTTCCTTCCAAGCCTTGCTGTGCGCCCATAAATCAGTTTACAACCACATTTATGGGTGGTTCCTATTTTGTAATCTCCTCAAAGTGACCTCAGAACTGAATTGGTCCTTAAAATAGTTTAGATAGATTTTGGAAATTTTCTTGAAGATTTTAAAAATTGCTTCTAAAATTCTAAACCTTCGTCCTAAAAGAATAATATAGCATTACCAAAATGATGCCAACATCAAGTAGACATATGGTGAATAATTATTTTATAAGGTATCACTATCTGTCTTAAAAGCAGATAAATTCATATTTAGAAAATAGTAAATGTTTCCACATTTTCGGTAAATTTGGGATTTTTTTTATAAATAAAGGTAAAACATATTGAATCAAATTTACCAATAACATGACATACAATGTGCCACAAAACAAAAAACACAAAAACATCTCAGAATGGCTTGGATAAGTAAAAGCATCCCAAAGTCATTACTACAAGTGACATGTCAGATTTGCAAAATTAGGCATGGTCAGGAAGTGGTTAATAATAGTACAAAAATTATTTTTTGGTTTATCACTAGAGATGAGCGAACGTGCTCGAAATGAGCACTGTACCGCTCGGCTCCCCTGCGCTCGCATGGGCACAGGCAGCCGCTTCCGTCCTCCTCACCCGACGGATCCGGATGCCTGCGCCCATGCGAGCGCAGGGGAGCCGAGCGGTACAGTGCTCGTTTCGAGCACGTTCGCTCGTCTCTATTTATCACCACATGGAATTGTACATAATACAATAATACATAATACTAAATCTACCAAGATTAAACCCTCTCCTCATTCCTAAATAGTGCCGTCGCAAGACACATTTGCCTTTTAAGTTCCTGGGAAAGCTGGGTTAACATCATGTGGAACTGTAATAGAATGCACAATGCTAAATCTACCAAGATCTCTCTTTCTCTTCTCCTAAGTAGTAGCATGGCTATGTAGATTTGCCTTTCAGTTCCTGGGAAGCTGAGTCACTACCCAATGAATCTGTAATGGATTTTTCAGAATACTAAATCTACCAAGACAAATCCTCCTCATCAGGTAGGTAGATTTGCCTTTCAGGTTCCTGGGAAAGCTGGGTTACTACTATAAAAAAATGTTATGGGGGTGAGAATATGATGATGCAAAGAAAAACTCTTTTTCTTTTCAAAGTTTTCAGTTTTTTATGTATTAAAAACAAAAAAAAAATTGGTATCTCTGTAATCGTACTGACCCAGGGATTGAAGTTAAGAGGTCAGTTTTACTGCATAGGGAATGTCGTAAAAATGAAACCTATAAAACTTTGGAGATTAGCTTTTTGTAACCAATTCTACCCCAATTGGAACTTTTTTGCCCAGCTTTTCCATCATATGCGATATAAAATGAACCATTAGAAAGTAAAACTTGTCCTGCAAAAAACAAGCCCTCATATAACTATGTGATTGGAAAAATAAAAAAGTTATTGGGAGTTATCAGGAAAACAAGGAATAAAAAAAATGAAAACGCAAAAAAGCTAAATTTCAAGGTCCTGAAGGGGTTAAATGGCGTCTTCCTTTCCCAAAGCACTAGTGATTGTAGTTTTTAACAAAAAGTCACATCTTTATGCCATAAAATGCGACTTTTTACACAAAACACCACCACGTAAGCTGGCTTAATTGCCTTCAACAATTTGAGCCATTTCTGCCAATAAGAGGATGATAAAAGAGGAGTAATATGTGCCAATTTGATAGCCCCGCCCACATTGACATTTATAACTCATTTCTGTCGTTCTTTATGGTGAAAATTCTGGAGAAAACAATTGATATATTTGGAGCAAATCAAAAACCCATTCTTTTTGGCGCATTTTACGCCTTTATGATTAGTAAATGTCCCCCAGTTGGGCTGACCTTAGTGTAATGAGCATGCCTACCTTAAAGTTCTTCACATGGCACATTAGGCTATTGTTGGCTGAACCCAAAGTGGCCAACAATCTAATGTGTATGGGGAGTTCCCAACTCTCCCTGACAGAGAATTTCAGGAAAGAGAAGAATAGAGTGTTTTGGATTTCAACTCCCAATGCTTTTGTTCTCCAGCTAGATAGACCGCCGTTAGGGATGTCTGGCAGTGTTTTCCCCTCTGACATGTTTGGCCAAACTGACATTGTATGTGTATGGGGGAGTCAGGAGAGACTGAAGGTATATAGCAGGGTTCAGAAACCTTTTGCACTGGAGCTGTTGCGAAATTAGAATTCCCAGCATGCTCCATTCATTTCTCTGAGAGTTCTTAGAAGAGCAGAGCAAGTATGCATGCTGGGAGTTGTAGTTTCATAACAGCTGGCGTTCTGCAGGTTGCCTACACCTGGTGTATAGGCACCATTAGGGCTCATGCACACGACAGTGAAAAATGGCCGTGTGACGGACGTCTAAGTAGCAGCCGTCACAAGACCATTTTTAGCACCAGTGAAAGCCTATGGGGCTATTCACATGGCCGTTTTTTTAACGGCCAGTGAATAGCGTCCATCCAGAAATAGGACATGTCCTATTTCTGGGCCGTTTTAATGGACCGACTGCCCCATTGAAATGAATGGGGCCGTTTTTAACGGCCGATTGACAGGAGTGCTCCCGTCTAACGGCCGTTAAAAACGGGTACCATATGGCCACTCACCCTACCCACTTGCTCGCGCAGTGCAGTCTCCATTGAGCAGGCCCTGCCGATGAACCTGCGTTATGCGCGGTGACGTCATCACGTTGGCGAGTTCAGTGACGTCATCGCTCACATCGCAGGTCCTTCGGCAGGTCCTGTGCGTGAAAGAAGAGACTGCTGCAGCGCGAGCAAGTGGAGAAGGTGAAGTTTTTTTTTTGTTTGTTTTTTTTTCTTAAATCATCAAAAAGCAGCTGTGGGGGCATTTCTTTAAACCATGGGGGACATTATTTTACCAGTGGGGCATACACGGGGGACATTATTTTACCAGTGGGGCATACACGGGGGACATTATTTTACCAGGGGGGCCTACATGGGGGACATTATTTTACCAGGGGGGCCTACATGGGGGACATTATTTTACCAGTGGGGCATACACGGGGGACATTATTTTACCAGGGGGGCCTACATGGGGGACATTATTTTATCAGGGGGGCCTACATGGGGGACATTATTTTACCAGGGGGGCCTACATGGGGGACATTATTTTACCAGGGGGGCCTACATGGGGAACATTATTTTACCAGGGGGCCTACATGGGGGACATTATTTTAGTTAGGGGCACTATGGAGGACATTATGGGCATCATGGGGGTTATGATTATAGTTGGGGGCAAGAAATAACTACCAATCCAATTCAGCAATTGTTCATGTCCGTTTTTAACGGACATGAAAAACTGATACAAAACGGATGCAAAACGGACATTAGAAATGGACACACGGCCAGAAAATGGATGCACACACTGATGCAAAATGGCCATGAAAAACTGACAGTGTGTCCGTTTTTAACGGATGTTTTTTTTCACTGTTGTGTGCATGTAGCCTTAGACTGTAAAAAGACTGCTATAAGCACATATATATTGTTACTCCTGACATTGACTTCAGATATGATAATACTCCAGGCTCTCCGGTAATTTGCATTGCAGATAGACATAGTGATGACCTCTGATATCCAAGCACGTTGCAGGCCACAGAATACCTTGTGCTATGTCTGACCTATCAATGTAATTACTATAAGCAGTATTCAGCTGATGACAGGTGACTGTATAATAACCCAGTCACCCTTTATTAGCAATATTTTCTCAAACCATTCCAGGGCCAATATATACTATTTTCTATACATCAATAGTAAAGAATGAATGCCTGGTAGAAATATATTATTAAATGTAGCAGTGCACTAGATGTGAAGCCCAAGGACTGTGCATTATGGGTTACACTAATGAGAATATCATTCCACTTGCTTCTCTTTATGCCTATTCACTTCACTAATTATAAATCCATTAAATTACTTGGCTCCCAAGCACAGTATGAAAAATGATGAATTGTGTACTCGCTATCTGTCTGCAATGTTCGGCTTTCTCAAAATGTATTTTAAAGTGTTTCAATGTTTCGGGAGGAAAAAAATAATGGAGCACTGTCATATTAAATTTAGTAAATTAGATTTTTAGGGCCAAAGGAAATAGGTAGGTAAGTGTTATTGTAACAATCACATGGCTTTACATCCTATGCCAAGTTTACATGGAGTAATGAACACAGAGCGCAGTCTGTCATTCTTCATAATACAGCGAATGACACTCATTAATTATAGGAATGGTTGGTGTAACAGACCTGCACAGAGTCTTGAAATATCAGACTTCTGCTGTAGACAGTCATTACACAGATCAAATAGGGCCTCCGCAGCAACAATAAGTGGCAATCTTCTGGTAGGAGCGGAGGAATGCTGACAGTGGATCTAGAATGGCGTGTGTTTCAAAGATGCAAGGCACAATGTAACCACTATGCTATTTATTTCATCTTTCATCATATACATAGCACCGCATTACTTAGCATGGCACACATAATGCATTTCTATTAGTCACTAATGTATGTGGCCAGCTGAAGGAATCCGAAGTATACACATAGAGAATGTGCACATTCCATATAGATGTTGCAGGCAGTTCAGATAGGAAATAAGAGGACCCATATTTAAGATAAAATGTATTCCATTTTCAGGTGCTGCTTAAAGGGGTTGTCTCATCACAGACAATGGGGGCATATCGCTAGGATATAAAATATATATATACTGGGACCCTATCTGGGAATTGGTATATAACAATTAATTTCTACTACATATGCCGTGTAGGCAATGACCAATAATTTTCCCAGATACAATAGTGATACAACTAAAACGTAACTTTTATTCCATTTAGGTTGATAAAATTGTGAGCAAAATAGTGAATTAAAAACAACTGCCTCGCGTTGTTAGCTTTGTATCAGCCTGTAAATGTTTACATGTATCTCTCTCAGTGTGGGGTGTGCACATAAACCCACACTGATACTGCTGTGGAGGTGTCAGCTGTGGCTAGTTGGCTTCACTCAGCCACAGTAAACCATATATACCTCACAGGAATACCTCTATCTAGCTGTTAACTAAACCAACTTAACCAACTGGGGGGGCGGTTAATAGGTTTTAATTCCTGCCAAGCGTGTTAGTTAACAGCTAGATAGAGGTATTCCAGTGAGGTATATATGGTTTACTGTGGCTGAGTGAAGCCAACTAGCCACAGCTGACACCTCCACAGCAGTATCAGAGTGGGTTTATGTGCACATCCCACACTGAGAGAGATACATGTAAACATTTACAGGCTGATACAAAGCTAACAATGCAAGGCAGTTGTTTTTAATTCATATCGCTAGGATATGCCCCCATTGTCTGATGGGTGCGGGTGCCACCGCTGGGACCTGCACCTATTTCGAGAATTGAGCCTGCCGGTCTGGCCACCACCAAACGCTCTCCCCATAGAAGTGAATGAGAGCATACCGCGCATAACGGCCACCGCTCCCATTCACAGCACTAACCAGCGCTTGGCATTTTTGGTGGCCTCGTAGAAAATGAATGGAGGGCGGTTAAGCATGCGCAGTGCATCCTCCACTACTTTCAGCTCTCTGTTCTCGATATAGATGAGGGTCCCAGCGGTGGGACCCCCAGCTATAAGACAATGGGGACATATCCTTGCAATATGCCCCCATTTTCAGAGATGAGAATACCCCTGTAAGCTCAGTTCACACTTCAATTCTTTGCTCAGTTATTTCCGTCAGTTATTGTGAGCCAAAACCAATTGTGATGCTTACACAGATATCAGGTATAGTCATTTGATTTGAACCTATTCTGTGTTTTTGACCGACACCTGGTTTTGGCTCATGATAAATGCAGCCTTACAGACGTAGCCAAGCTAAAATTGACTCTGTTAACACATTGTTATCTTGTGACGAAAGAAATTATAATCCATTGAAAAAGTCAATTAACATTTTCTTGCCATAATGTATTTCAAGCAAATGTATTTCTTTTGAGATGGGTAGAAATTCTATAGGCTGCCCTGATTTATCTGGACACTATAAAACTATATAGGTCCAGGTCCCTTAACCCATGCCCAAATCAAAAGTTTTTAATTCTATTGGTCACAAAGTAGATTGAGAGCATTGGGATTCAAGATTTTATGCTGCAATCGTGGGACTCATTTATCAAAAAAGGAAAACTGTCTTAGTTGCCCATAGCAACCAATCAGAGTTCACATTTCATTTTCTCAGAGCTCTTTAAGAAATCAAATGTGAGCTCTGATTGGTTGCTATGGGCAGCTAAAACAGTTTTGTTAAATGAGGCCCAACGGATGCAATCCAAAGCAACCAGATTAATTGGGAAATGTCAAAGTAGAGCATTTGTAACTGTCCTGGCAGTTTTATAAAAGAAATAATGCAGAATAAATGGTCTCCAATCTGTGACTCTCCATATGCTGTGAAACTACAGTTCCCAGCATGCCTTGACAGCCTAAGGCTCTCTAGCTGTCGGGCATGCTGGGAGTTGTAGTTTTAACAGCTGAAGAGCAAACGTGTATGAGCAAGAAATGATGTCTACACAATGTGAATAATTTAGTGTGGCTGATTACTTCAACGTGATGTGTTATACAAGTGCACAGTCTTCGACATACCATTGCTTGTAAAATCTGCTTCACAGGAACGCAGCATAATGATGACCACCAAGATAAGCTGAACAAGCACTGTGGACTGTGGAGAGGAAATCTGTCCTCCCTCTGTCAGCAGCATTGTTGAACTGGAGCTCTCTGTGCCAAAGATACATTAGCAGGTATACAATCAAGCCGCACTATCCTTCACCAGATACGTGTACGCCTGCTGAGTGTGATGTTGGGTCTCTTGCTGACTACACTATATCCAGACAAGGATTCCTGGGACATATAATACAATGAATGATGCATGAACAATAGGAATGTCCAGATCTTCTGAAAAGAAAGGAAGGCCAGCTGCTGAATATTCCTGGTGTCAGCTCTATTATGTGCAAATGTAAAAGCAACGTCCCAAAACACCACATCTTATGTGAGAATACAAATATGTAACCCACCGGCATCATCATTAGAGGACCTGTCACCTCTCCTGACATGTCTGTTTTAGTAACTATTTGCACTACTCGAGTAATAACAATTCTGGAGCATCTATTCTTATTGCTCTATGATGTGCCATTCCTTTATTATTCCTGTTAGAAGTTAAGAATGAAATACTATCAATTTGCAGTAAAGGTTCAGGCGGGTGTTACCAGTTGAGGGTGTGTCCCAGCACAATGACAGACTCTGCAGGAACACACCCCCAACTGGTAACATCTGAACCTTCATTGAAATCTGCTTGGAATTCATTCATAACTTCTAACAGGAATAATAAAGGAATGGCACATCATAGAGCAATAAGAATAGATGCTACAGAATTGTTATTACATGGGGAGTGCAAATAGTTACTAAAAGAGACTTATCGGGAGGGGTTACAGGTTCCATTTAAATCTCTGGATTTAATAAAATTAATGCAAAGGAGAATGGCTGCTCATAACAACCAATTGTATTGTTGATATTAGCCTCTAGAAAATATGAGGTGGAATTTGGTTGCTATTGGTAACATCTCCAGTTTCTGTTTGGGCAGTTTTGATAAATTCCCCCTCCATTAACTTAATGGAGTAATGCTGTCTGTAGTCAGTGCTCAAATTTTGGCAATATTAATTAAATACTGTATACAGCAGGATCCTCCAATAGGTCCAGGCTGCAGTACCATAATGGGCCCCAAAGTTCCAGGAGTTGACTATGTAGACAATCACTTGTTACTAGGGTCTTCTTCTTTGAATCAAAACCTAGTAGACTATAATTATGATATGGGAGTTGGACCCTGAGAATAATTTTGTCTGGTGGGTCTAAGGAATCACAGTCTGACAATGACTGTATAAGCAGTTGTAAGGAAGGCTGGAGTGGGACTGTGGTTATTTAAAATATATCTCCACTTGGACAACCCCTCTTGGTAAATAAAATGATCACAAGGTATCCTGCTGCTGGGACCTAAACAGCTGTGCACAATGACGTTGATAGAAAAGAGGGGGCCCGAAGCAAAGATTAAAACGGGTCTCATAGTATCAGTTTTTGCCACCCAGCAAAGAGATGCCTGGCATATGTTATCATCTCTACACCCTTGTCATGCCTCGTAAGTAGGGTTGCCACCCGGCCGGTAACTCACTGGCCAAGCCGGTTATTTAGTGCCAGTGCTGTTAATCTTTTTCTACCAGCAACTTAGAACTTTTGCTAATAAGCGCTTCCATTGTGGAGCAGTCATTACTACAGCCTTTACCTCCCACCCCCTCCCCCACTTGTGTTAGAACAAAAGAAAAGAACTCACCTCCTCTATTTGATTGCGCCACTGTGAACACTGGCTGCTCACTGGATGTGCAGGACAGGACCTGCGAGACGTCATCATGCTGGAGCGCAGGTCCTGTCCTGAGCTTCCAGTGAGCAGCGAGTGTTCACTGCAGCGCATTGAAATGGATGAGTTGAGTTCTGGGGGCACTAATGGGGGCATTACTAACTCTGAGGGGCGCTAATGGGGGCATTATATATTCGGGGGGGCACTAATGGAGGCATTACTATTAGCAGGGACACTAATGGGAGGCATTATCCATTCTGGGGGCACTAATGGAAGCATTAATATTAATTGTGGCACTATTAATACTGGGAGCCATATTATGACATAGTGACTTCACACCCAGTGCTAAGCCATGGCCCCACAACCACACCCCCTTTGGGATGTTGGATTAAATTGTCTGGTATTTTTTGTTGGTAAAGGTGGCAACTTCCATCTCCCTGATGACCAACAATGCAGTTCTTCCAAGAACACAGGTTGTTGCCACTCAGTAGAATAAGCAATAAGACCGACCTATGCTTAAGCCATCCTCCCTCAAAATATTTAATAAAACCTGCATGACCTGCATCTGGTATATACACTCTTGTTAGTGGGGGAACCAGAATGGCAAGTGTTCAATTTCCCAGCTACAACTCCTTAGGGGAAATGGAGCGTTGTATAGTGTCCACTGAAATCAAATGTTGTCCATGTAATGTATGGATATATTGGGTCTTCTAGAAAAAGACATGCTCTCTGTAGCGGTTTCTATACAGTGAATGAGGTTCCATCGATTAGCTCAGAATATCCTAACCAGCTGAAAATGGGTTTTTGGAAATCTGAGGGCCCAGAGTGATGGACATCTATTTCTACATCTTATGTATATAGGTCAAAATATGAGGGTTAAAAGGCTTGTTTCATGAAGACAACACCTGTCCATTTGACCTTTTAGAGTTCACTGAGCATCACGGGGGGGGGGGGTCCCAAGCCAGAACAGCAAAAAAGAGTGTCTCCCATTCTATCAGACTCAAGCTATCCTTATATTACATGGACAACCAGTCATCTGAATGGCTGCCTTTCAATGCTATACTTCAATTGCACCAGCTGCTGCAATTACCTGATCTTGACAGGTAAAAGCTATGGTAGCAGGACCTCTATTATAAGGGCCACTTTACACAGGCCAACAATTATTGGGAAGGAGTGTTCCCAGAAGCGCTAAATTCCTGATAATTGCTCTGGGTAAAGGTACTGACAATCACCCAATGAACGAACAAACACTCATTCATCAGGTGGAAGCCTCGCTGATGTGGACACCAAAATCATTGCTTCTCGAGAGCAGATTGTTTTGTGTAAACAGCGATCTGTGATCACTCCTCCCCATGCAGAGGAGAAGATTGGTGCATGAAAATGCAGTTACACCTCCCAGATTATTCCCGATAATTGCCTGCTCTTTTACCTTTTACGCATTCTGGCTGTGGGGCATACGTATAGTCTACCTATCCTACTCTCAAAAAGGATTAGAACAATGAGATTTATTTCTTTGTTTATCCTACAAGGGATGCAATGCTTCTAATTAATGCATGGGCAATTAGTTTAATCCAGCTATTAATTTACCAGCATGAGCTGTTCTATTATATGATAAATCCCATCTATGTTAATATGTTTCAAAGTATAATGTGATGATGATGTCAAAGCCGTTCATTGAAATTTTTATAAAGTCACAATCTCTATTGGGTTAATATTTAGACATAAATGGGCTCTGTAGAGCCGTGCACATTTACTCTGTGGTCTTATAACATCATACAACACAACTATATATCTATACATCAAAGTATATATTATAAAACCCAATGCAATAATGCAATACATTATCATGAATTAGTAAATTAGGATTCCCTGCCTAGCCAAAAGATGAATTAAAAGCTTAGAAAAGATGAAGACAAATGATGCCCATTCCACAGTCATGCAGAAAAGCAACTCATTGTTCAGGCATCAAACATAGGAAATGAATGATATGAGAAAACGCAATAAACAGTAGAATAAAATGATGAATGGTGACTATATGGAATTACGCTTGGTTCCAAGATTTACATCTGTACCATACAAAATTATACAATGTTCTAGGATGTTGGTAGCTACAGTATGTTTATCTGTATTGTTTATACATCTGTGTTTACCCTGAAGTTTAGATTTAAAAGGGTTATCCCATGAACTTAAAAAATGAAAATCATACATAAAATCTAGCACATGGCAACCTCTTTCTAACAAAGCTAGAACCAGCCCTGTACCTCACATGGATCCAGAGATTCCCCTATTCATTGCTGCAATTGCTCTGCTAGATTTATTTCAAAAAAGTCCGAAAGAAGGGGAGCTGGACGAGCACACCTTTATCTGGGAAAAAAATGAGGGTATATCTGATCCGTGTCTGTCTGGTAAAAAATATATAGTTTAATATACACACTAAATATACACATTCAATGGACAATATATTGGCGCCAATATATTGTCCATTGAATGTGTATATTTAGTGTGTATATTAAACTATATATTTTTTACCAGACAGACACGGATCAGATATACCCTCATTTTTTTCCCAGATAAAGGTGTGCTCGTCCAGCTCCCCTTCTTTCGGACTTTTTTAGTATTTATCTTGCTTCCTTGGGGTTGGAAGCACCGGGACTTGAGCACCCTGAATCCATTGATTTTATCTAGTGGTGAGCCACTCAACTATATTCTCTTTAGATTTATTTCAAGCTGTCAGGTTAGGAGGAAGGTTGACCTTTCTGCTGCAGCTGGTGGCGGTTGAAAGATGGAACAGAGCATGTGCCTCCATCTCAGTGAGCTGGACAGAGAAACTAGAAAAAGAGCAAACAGCAGGTGGAGCTATAAAGATAGATTTCAGTCAATAACTCAGTGGCTATAATAATCTTTTCATTACATGCAATTACAAAAGTATTCAGATCCAGGAGCTGATTTGAAAACGGTGGAATATTGTTCGTGGGACCATTTTTTAATGTTTCAACTAAATGTGCTTTCAATACAGCATTAAAATTAACACTTCTTAATGTACATCTGGGAATCCTATTTAGTTCACACAAATTTGTACGTTCTCATAGTTTCAAGACAATACGTCACTTCTGAAAGTAAATTCCCAGTAGATATAATTTAATATCATGTTTTTGAAGAGTTAACAGTTAGCTACAACATGAATTATTTTAGTGAATAATTACTGTATTGTTACAATTGTCAAAAAAGTGGAAAGTCAATAACTTTTGATAAAGTGAGAAGATAAGAATCGGTTGCATTTCTCGTATCGGTGGACAAACCATCAGGTGAAGATATGTAAGTATAAACTTTTACTGGATGTCAGAATAACGTGTTTCTGGCCAGACAGGCCCCTTTGTCAGATTCACACCAATGTCTAATGCCTAACGCCTTATTCTGAGATCCAATAAAAGTTTATACTTATTTATCTTCTCCTGATGGTTTGTCCACCGATATGAGCAGCAATCAGTTTTTTTCTTCTGATCCTTTGTAGTCGGTAGGTCCCCGGTGAACGATTTTCTGGTTAAGAACTGAAGATGAATTGGGCACATATCAGAGGACAAACCATCAGGTGAAGGTAGGTAAGTATAAACCATTATTGGATGTCAGAATAACAATATCTTCACTTGATGGTTTGTCCACAGATACGAGCAGTGCGCCTGGTTCTTCTTCTCTACTGATCGTTTGTTGTCCTCCCAGTCCTGGTGATCTATCCTCAAGCGAAGCAGCCTGGGGTGGTTTCTCTGTTCTTTTGGGTATTGTGCCTCTAGCACAGAGGCGTAGCTACCGGGGGGGCGACGGCTCTGGGCCCAGTGCCTCTGGGGGGCCCATCAGGGATGGCCTTAGTACAATCAGGTGAATACAAGTGAGCGCTTCCATTACTTGTATGTAGGAACCCCCATCATGGCTGGGGTGGCCTGATCTGAGGTCTGATGGGAGCACATTCTGCTGATCTGAGGTCTGATAGGGGTACATTCTGCTGATCTGAGGTCTGATGGGGGCACTTTCTGCTGATCTGAGGTCTGATGGGGGCACATTCTGATGATCTGATGTCTGATGGGGGCACAGTAGGCTGATCTGAGGTCTGATGGCGGCACAATACGCTGATCTGAGGCCTGATGGCGGCACAATACACTGATCTGAGGTCTGATGGGAGCACATTAAGCTGATCTGAGGTCTGATGGGGGCACATTAAGCTGATCTGAGGTCTGATGGGGGCACATTCTGAAGATGTGAGGTCTGATGGGGGCACATTCTGATGATGTGAGGTCTGATGGCACATTCTGATGATCTGAGGTCTGATGGGGGCACATTCTGCTGATCTGAGGTCTGATGGGGGCACAATACGCTGATCTGAGGTCTGATAGGGGCACATTAAGCTGATCTGAGGTCTGATGGGGCACATTAAGCTGATCTGAGGTCTGATGGGGGCACATTCTGTTGATCTGTGGTCTGATGGGGGCAAAGTAGGCTGATCTGAGGTCTGATGGTGGCACAATACGCTGATCTGAGGTCTGATGGAGGCACAATACGCTGATCTGAGGTCTGATGGGGGCACAATACGCTGATCTGAGGTCTGATGGGGGCACATTCTGAAGATGTGAGGTCTGATGGGGGCACATTCTGATGATGTGAGGTCTGATGGGGGCACATTCTGATGATCTGAGGTCTGATGGGGGCACAATACGCTGATCTGAGGTCTGATAGGGGCACATTAAGCTGATCTGAGGTCTGATGGGGGCACATTAAGCTGATCTGAGGTCTGATGGGGGCACATTCTGTTGATCTGAGGTCTGATGGGGGCACAGTAGGCTGATCTGAGGTCTGATGGTGGCACAATACGCTGATCTGAGGTCTGATGGGGGCACAATACGCTGATCTGAGGTCTGATGGGGGCACATTAAGCTGATCTGAGGTCTGATGGCACATTCTGATGATCTGAGGTCTGATGGGGGCACATTCTGATGATCTGAGGTCTGATGGGGGCACATTCTGCTGATCTGAGGTCTGATGGGGGCACATTAAGCTGATCTGAGGTCTGATGGGGGCACATTAAGCTGATCTGAGGTCTGATGGGGGCACATTCTGTTGATCTGAGGTCTGATGGGGGCACAGTAGGCTGATCTGAGGTCTGATGGGGGCACATTAAGCTGATCTGAGGTCTGATGGGGGCACAATACGCTGATCTGAGGTCTGATGGGGGCATATTAAGCTGATCTGAGGTCTAATGGGGGCACATTCTGTTGATCTGAGGTCTGATGGGGGCACAGTAGGCTGATCTGAGGTCTGATGGTGGCACAATACGCTGATCTGAGGTCTGATGGGGGCACAATATGCTGATCTGAGGTCTGATGGCACATTCTGATGATGTGAGGTCTGATGGGAGCACATTAAGCTGATCTGAGGTCTGATGGCACATTCTGATGATGTGAGGTCTGATGGGGGCACATTCTGATGATGTGAGGTCTGATGGGGGCACATTCTGATGATGTGAGGTCTGATGGGGGCACATTCTGATTATCTGAGGTCTGATGGGGGCACATTAAGCTGATCTGAGGTCTGATGGGTGCACATTAAGCTGATCTGAGATCTGATGGGGCACATTCTGTTGATCTGAGGTCTGACGTGGGCACAGTAGGCTGATCTGAGGTCTGATGGCTGCACAATACACTGATCTGAGATCTGATGGGGGCACAATACGCTGATCTGAGGTCTGATGGGGGCACAGTAAGCTGATCTGAGGTCTGATGGGGGCACATTAAGCTGATCTGAGGTCTGATGGGGGCACATTCTGATGATCTGAGGTCTGGTGGGGACACATTCTGATGATCTGAGGTCTGATGGGGGCACATTCTGATGATCTGAGGTCTGATGGGGGCACATTCTGATGATCTGAGGTCTGATGGGGGTACATTCTGTTGATCTGAGGTCTGATGGGGGCACATTCTGCTGATCTGAGGTCTGATGGGGGCACAATACGCTGATCTGAGGTCTGATGGGGGCACAGTACGCTGATCTGAGGTCTGATGGGGGCACATTCTGCCGATCTGAGGTCTGATGGGGGCACATTCTGTTGATCTGATGTCTGATGGGGGCACAGTAGGCTGATCTGAGGTCTGATGGGGGCACAATACACTGATCTGAGGTCTGATGGGGGCACAATATGCTGATCTGAGGTCTGATGGGGGCACATTAAGCTGATCTGAGGTCTGATGGGGGCACATTCTGATGATCTGAGGTCTGGTGGGGTCACATTCTGATGATCTGAGGTCTGATGTGGGCACATTCTGATGATCTGAGGTCTGATGGGGGCACATTCTGCTGATCTGAGGTCTGATGGGGGTACATTCTGTTGATCTGAGGTCTGATGGGGGCACATTCTGCTGATCTGAGGTCTGATGGGGGCACAATACGCTGATCTGAGGTCTGAAGGGGGCACAATACGCTGATCTGAGGTCTGATGGGGGGCACATTCTGCTGATCTGAGGTCTGATGGGGGCACATTCTGTTGATCTGATGTCTGATGGGGGCACAGTAGGCCGATCTGAGGTCTGATAGGGGCACAATACGCTGATCCGAAGTCTGACGGCGGCACAATACGCTGATCTGAGGTCTGATGGGGGCACATTAAGCTGATCTGAGGTCTGATGAGGGCACATTCTGATGATCTGAGGTCTGATGGGGGCACATTCTGATGATCTGAGGTCTGATGGCGGCACATTCTGATGATCTGTGGTCTGATGGGGGCACATTCTGATGATTTGAGGTCTGATGGGGGCACATTCTAATGATCTGAGGTCTGATGGGGGCACAATACGCTGATCTGAGGTCTGATGGGGGCACAATACGCTGATCTGAGGTCTGATGGGGGCACAATACGCTGATCTGAGGTCTTATGGGGGCACAATATGCTGATCTAAGGTCTGATGGGGGCTTATTAAGCTGATCTGAGGTCTGATGGGGGCAGTGGACTGTTAGTTTAGTGATGTAAAAACTGGGGACAGGCTTCCTTGTTTTTTTACTCCTATTACTCCTATATTTTACTGCATTATGTGGTAGAGTATTTAGACTAGGGTATGTAGAAAGTCTATTGTACTGTACTTAACAGCATAGATGATCTAGCAGTTTATACAGTCATCTTTCTAATACAATATTATAACCACAACTAGTAGTATGTGCCTGTGAAGTTGGAAACGTGCGTTTAGGAAGCCAGTAAGTGGGGGGCCCACTCAAGTATGTTTCGCCCCCCCCCCCCCCCTTTGCTGAACCTCTAGCTACGCCTCTGCTCTAGCACAACACCTACAGGTAAGCCTTCAATCGGCAAGTGTCTTACTTTCTGTCTGAGTGGTCCTATCTTTCTGCACTTCTCCTTCATCTCTTGCTATCCTCAGGATAGCTCATCAATATCTAATCGGTGGGGGTCTGACACCCAGGACCCGAGCTGATTATCTATTTGAAGAGGTTATGGTGTGTGCCGTATATTGTATAGTAGCTGTGCGTGGTGTTACAGTCCAGGCCCATTCACTTGAATGGGACTCAGCTGGCCATGTGACTGATGAACGTGATGCCACTGGCCTACGAAGGGGCCGCTGAGCTCACCGGAACACCACAGCCTCTTCAAATAGCTGATCAGCGAGGGTCCCGAGAGTCAGTATCTGACATTAAGTGAGAGGATTAAACCAAACTGCACATTTCACCTATAAGACCCCTTTTTTGTTGTTCTGGTACCTGTGCGCATTAGTTATTGGTTATCTGGAGAATTACAGCAGTAAAAAAATGTAGCAAGCTAGATTAGATTTTGAATACAGCGCCCTGTTCTCTGAATGATCTGCATTTTGTAACTTGAAGACATCGGAGAAGTATGGACACGTTCTTTACAGTTAGGTATTAATCTGGAAAATAACCAGAAATTCTTAATCCATACATTGATGGCAAGTATGCAGAAACTATATATGCAATATCTCTATAGGAAGCCAGGGGTGGGAAATTCTAGTTTACATGTGTTCCGTTGCCGTCCTGCCCACGTTAATAGCATTTTAATCTTGGGTAAGTTTGTTCGATCTCATAGAATTTGCTCCAGCAAACATACCTATAGGATAGAATGGCAATACGTATTATCTAGATTGAGTAAAGATGGATACAGTGAAAAGTATTAGAGTGGTAAAAATGGTAGGATGATAACTAAGAGAAAGTACAGGAATCAATTTTAATTCAGCGTGGATGATAGTAATGATTATTATCGGGTAATTGGTATTATCAAAAAGTATTTTTCTATGAAGGCTTGTTAGCAATTATGTGGCGAATTCTCAGCCTGTGTAAAGGGTCCTTAAAGGGGTTCTCCGGGAATCAAGAAAATGAAAATACTTAAATATTACTTCATTATAAATATATTCCCAAATACCTTTCATTAGTTATAATGGCTTGTTTTGTCTAGGGAGCAAGCATTAGGAGAAACAAAATGGCCGCTGTCCTATTAGTACACACAGAGCCTCTCCTAATCACACAGAAGGACAAGTTACTTCACAACACTGAGGTAAAGAGTTGTCTCATCCTCCTATTTGCTCTACTTGTCAGGGATTTTGATCCTGAATACAGTTTAATATGAGCTTCAGCTGAATCTGTGTAGGAATGGAGTTCATGAGAAGACATAAAGTACAGAGAGGAGGGTGGAGATGTGAGTAAAGAGCAGCAGCAGCACTTGTGTGTCATCTCCATTACCACAGTCTGTCCTGTCGATCCTCTCTGTATTTTAAGTCTCCTCATGAGCTCATTTCCTTCAGGGATTCAGCTGAAGATCTTATCACCTGTATTCAGGATCATAATCCCTGACCAGTAGGAGAGGAGGATGAGGCAACTCTTTGGCTTAGTGTTGTGAAGTAACTTGTCCTCCTGTGTGATTAGTGTGTGTACTAATAAGACGGCGGTCATTTTATTTCTCCTAATGATTGCTCCCTAGACAAAAAGAACCAATATAACTAATGAAAGGTATTTGGGAAAATATTTATAATAAAGTAATATTTAGTTATTTTCATTTACTTAATTCCCGGAGAACCCCTTTAAGGCTACTTTCACATCAGCATTTTTCCTTTCCGGTATTGAGATCTGTCATAGGATCTCAATATCGGAGGAAAAGCTTCAGTTTTGTCCCCATTCATTGTCAATGGGGAAAAAACTGAACTGAATGGAACAGAGGGCACCAGAATGCATTCCGTTTTGTTTGGTTGCATTTCCATTGTGGACAGAATAACACTGCAAGCAGCATTTTTGAGTGCATCCTGGGATACAGAGCAATACAGATCTGGCATGAGACACAATGTAATTAATTGGTGCTGGATCCTTTTCTTGGACACAAAAGAAAATGGATCCGGTGCCCATTGACTTACAACGGTTTTAGAGACGGATCCGTCATGGCTATTTTAGAGACAATACAACCGGATCCATTCATAACGGATGCAGACTGTTGTATTATCATGATGGAAGTGTTTTTGCTGATACATGACGGATACAGCAAAAACGCTAGTGTGAAAGTAGCTGGGGAAAAAGAATAGGAATAAATAAGCGGCAACTGGTCACTTGTATACCAAAAATTAGATAATTTGGGTATCTTACCTAAGGGTGGAGAGGGTAAGGAGGGGAGGGGTGAAAGGGGGAGGAAGGGTAGTAGGGGGGGTAGGAAGAGAACAAGGAAAGGAGGAAAGGGTAAATGGGGTTTATATTTCTCTCCTTGTAACAGTCACAGCTTCTGTCAGTAGATGTGGCTGGTGGGAGTTGAAGAATGAAATTGAGCAAGTGCGACCATGCTCATCCAGCTCAGTATGTAGGTGGATGTGCTCATTGCCATACATAATAAACACCAGGGTCACCATTATAATAAAGAGTATATTTCACAACTGGACTCTTTCTAACAGAAATTAAATTACAAAAATATTTTTTTTCTTGCTGAATTATATTAAAATAACATCAAGTGAATGTGACTGAGCTGCAGTACCACATACAGGCCTACAAAATGTATGTAGTGTGCCTCGTACACAATGAAGGGGATATGGCTCTCAGCTGATCATAGAGGTGCCAAGAATCTAACCCCATCTATGTGATATTAGGACATCAATATCTAAAGCTAAAGAAAATCACTTTCAGGCTAGTAGGTGTTCAGTATTGTTTATGACAAAGGTGACACCCTACGACCCCTCTCCTAACCCTTGTATATTAGTGAGCTCTGTAATTCTCAAACACATCAAGCGTTTCTAACGGATGTAATGAAGTCATGAATCTAATGCCGCTGTATACATACAGTAAAGATATGATCACTACAAACAACCACAATTCAGCAAATGGCATCTAATTATTTTGGTAGAAGAAATGTTACTTTGTGCTTTACCTCTAAGGAAGGAGTATTTGAGCGGCTGAATGTGCGGCATGAAATCTACAGCCTCTTTGCGGTTACATATATCGTTTCCAATTTCTGAGATTCATTGCTGCATCATTCCCAGAGTAAACCGTCACAATATCTGTCAGGAATGTTGTGTGGCCTTTGAAGTTACTGTATTTTAACTGCTGGGCTCTGAAAGGAAGCAGGAATAATTGCTTTGCCAAGAAACAACCAGCATAAATCCTGGTTTTAAATGAAGCCAACATGCCTCAGAGAATAAACATAATATAATAAGGAGCATGCTTCCGTGCCGAGGTCTCCACACTATTGATGTGTGTGTTATTATATTCCACGTTACTGCTGCATGCTGACACATAAAACATTCATGATAACAGCAGCAATAGCATAAAACCCGCCTGCTGACATACTGAACAATGCAAGACAGACCCACAGAGAGCTTTATAAGAAATGATTGACTGGACGACAAGATAAGGTTTCCTAATATCTATATGTTTGCAGACTCAATTATATATTCTTTAGCGTATACTACCCAAGATCCCTAAATCTTAGGAGGCCTCAAGGACTCTTAATCAATTAAGTGAAAGCTCCTGCTGAAACCTTTCCTACCACACTTAAAACCACTGATGGAGGCCATTTCTTGGCTCTGCACACCGTTCCTTATGATTCTGTGTAAGAGAACTGCATGCACAGTACAGCGCAATGAAAGTTTCTTGCAGCAATGTCCTCTAATAAATGTATGGTGATGGTGCCATTATGATTGGGCATCAGGTTGAAACTGGTTCATGTAGCATTTCTCATTGTCTGTTTTGCAATTTTTGTAATTGTGCAGTGTAAAAATTATCACCGTTAATACCTGGAAACTGTCAGCAAGTAGAGGGGCTGCATATCAGCGTTTTTTAAATTCTGTTTAAATGGGTTTTTCTCAAAGTTTCTCACAATGCCGTACATGGTATCCCATGGTAGCCGATTCACTGGATACACCCAGATTCCCCTCCATTTAAGCTATTTTTGGACAAACTATCATTTATCATGAAGATGGATTGGGCCGAAGCAGCCTCTAAACTGCATACAATCTGACATAATAGACTGCTTTACTGCTTTCAACTGGTTCCAAACCCATCTCTTACATGATGACCCTCCTCTCCTAGGCTCATTAGCCTATCATATAGTATTAAAGGCCGTCAGGCCCTAGGTGGAGACTCCCGCGTGCCATGGGTTCCCCACTTGGTCCCATTTTTTTTTATTACAGAGATAGAACTTTGGTTTGGCAGGACTAGGAGATTGTTAAATGTTTACTGTTGATCCCTCTCTTTCCCTTCCCCTTCTCCCTTCTTTTCCTTTTCCCTGTCAGTCCTTCCCCCCTCCTGATTTTTGTCCTCTGGAGATCACTTAGGTTTAGCTAATGCCTTTTTTACTAGATATGCACAATTATCCCAAGCGAACAGAACAAATAAGGACAGAATAATACTATACAACAAACTGCTATTCTTAGGAGAGCTAAACAGGACTATTGTTTCAGGATTGCCTAAACCCTGACAGTCAAGGACTTTGTAATTCATATTAGTATTATGGACTCAGGGATGCAATTATGTTTTCCAGAGATGTTTATCTTTCTGTTATGTTCTTTTGGTCTTAACATTAAAAAATTTAATAAAAACATTACGATAAAAAAGAGAGGTATTAATAGTTTATTTCTATTCATTAAAATATTCTTTATTCATTTTATTAAAAATATTCCAAATAGGCCATAATTCATTTTGTTATATACATTTTGTTTTACTTATTGTACTGTTTTAGTGACTTAACGGGTACCTAAAGTTCAGGTGTCTGCAATGAATCCATATACTTCTACACTGCTGACATGTCTTTTATCTGCTGCACTATGTTTTCAGTTAGGCTATTTTCACACTAGCGTTATGGAATTCCGGTATTGAGCTCCGTCATGGGGGCTCAATACCGGAATAAAACGTTTCAGTTTTGTCCCCATTCAATGTCAATGGGGGCAAAACTGAACTGAAGACAACTGAATGCTCCTGAAAGCATTCCGTTCCGTCTTCAGACCGGAGAGCATCCGGTCCAGGCATCCGCACCAAGACGGACCCGTCACGACCCCCAATGAAAGTCAATGGGGACGGATTGGTTTGGTGTGACACAATGGTGAACGGATCCGTCCTCCATTGACTTTCAATGGAGTTCATGACGGATCCGTCACCTGCACACATAGAACAATACAATCACAAACAGACATAGACATACACATAAACATACATAGACATATACACATACAAATACACATACATACTTACATGCTCCCTGGCAGGTCTCCAGAGCGCAGGAGGAACAGGACGGCGTGCACAGATGACGATTCCACCAGGCGCCCAGCAGAGGACGCTGTGGGGAATCGTCATCTGTGCGCGCCGTCCTGCTCCTCGGCGCTCTGGAGACCTGCCGGGAGCAAGTATGTATGTGTATTTGTCTGTGTATATGTGTGTGTGTCTGTGTGTATGTATGTACTTTGTGACGTGTGGGGCCGGAGCGCGGTTCCGGCTCCACACATGTCCCTGCGGCAGTCCGGATTCGGCAGCACCCTTCACCTGCCGGATCCAGACTGCCGCTAGTGTGAAAGTAGCCTTAATGGAGTTGAGGATTTGGTCAGGATTAATGGTGTTCTCAATGCTAAGAAATGCAGGCAGATGTTATCCATCATGTAATACTATCAGGGAGGCATCTGACTGGCTCCAAATTAATTTTGCAGCAGGACAATAGCTCCAAACATACAGCTAATGTCATTAAGAACTATCAGCTTTAGAAAAACAAGGCGTCCTAGAAGTGCTGATATGGCCCCCAGAGCCTCTATCTCAACATCATAGACTGTCTGGGATTACATGAAGAGACAGAAGGATTTGAGCAGGCCTACATCCACAGAAGATCTGTCGTTAGTTCTCCAAGATGTTTGGAACAACCTCCCTGTTGAGTTCCTTCAAAAACTGTGTGTAAGCGTACACAGAAGAACTGATGCTGTTTTGAAGGCAAAGGATGGTCACATTAAATATTGAGCTGATTTAGATTTCTCTTTTGTTCCTTCACTTTCCATTTTGTTAATTGATAATAATAAACCATTCACACTTCTGTTTTTGAAAGCATTCTTACTTTTTTTCACATTTGCATAGAACTGTATTTGATTTATATTATTTCAGCTCTGTCATGCTGTTTGTCTTTTATGCCTCCTGGAAATGTAAGAATAAATTGAGAAATGAGGGTTACCATTACCCTTGTCATGGGAAAGCGTCCCTAGCCACACTGGCATAGTCCAATCAGAGCTGAGAGTTCTTTAGACCATGAGACTGTAAGAATTACTGGCTCTTAAACCAGAATTGTGAATGCAGCTTGAAAATGTTGAAATCAATCAGAAATTTGGTCATCTTTGAAGGAAAATCAAACTGTCTTAATAATTATTAATAATAAAAATAAGTAAGTTTACCATAAATATAAATGTAAATGTTGTAATATTGTAAATGACTATTACAGGTGGAAATCTATTTTGATTAGAGATGAGCGAAGCGATTTGTCGATTCGTTGATTCGTATCGAATCTTGGGATTTTTCAGCTGCGAAGCGAATCCGAATATTAGGTGATTCGCTTCGCTTTTGTACTCATCGCTACGTAGTTTGTCCGCTAAATTATACGCTATTCTACGTATAATTTAGTTACTCTATACGCTGTTGCGTAGACTCCTCCCTGGTAGTTACTCTACACGCTGTTGCGTACGAATTCTATTCAGCGATGCAGACTCCTCCCTGGTAGTTCCGCCCACTTCTCCTGCGTGCGAGGAAGACGTGGCAAGTCAGCAGAATAAGATGGCGGCGAGACAGCGAGGTCCTGACTGGGGAAGCATGTTGTGGGCAGACGACCCCTATGAGGAGAAGGAACCGGAGATCTATCTCTCACAACTCAACAGGAAGTCGGATGAGGTGCCTGCTGAGGTGGTGACTCCACTGGCTGACAAGGCGGAGGCGGCAGGAGTTCCCGCTCCGGCGCGCAAGGACTACTCCTTACACCAGAATTTGATGGTCCCTGAGGCTGTCACCTGGAACGCCCAGACCCTCTGGGAATATAAAAAGCTGGTGGAGGAGTGGGTGGTGCAAGTTTTGGAGCACCCACGGTCCGGTGACCCTAAGCTGGAGCGCCAAAGGGGAACCGTTATTTGGTTCAATGTGGAGCGGGGAGTTGGTTTCATTGGCGATGAGGAGACGGCGGAGGAATTATATGTTAACCGCCGTTCGGTTAAGCGGCTGTTTCTTCCGCCCGTACGCCACAATCTCCACGCAGGGGATTACGTGGAGTATACCCCCATGAAGAGCCTCCAAGGCCCCTTTGCTACTGGGATGAAAATCTTAAAGCGACCACCTACTCCTGCAGTGCCCCCGGAAGACTGGAGTGAGGAGGCCCAGGCCGCAGAAGAGGCTTGTGACCTTGAGACCTTGAGATTTGAAGAGAAATCCCAAGGTCAGGATCAGCCGGAACGCCTGATTCCTGATTTGCCGCCACCGCCACCGATACCACTGATACTTCATGTGGGACAGATGACCACAAACACTTTCGTGTACCATCCAACTGTGGTACAGTACCACTACCAACTGCCATGCCCATGGCAGTTGCAGGCCGCACAGTCCGCCGCTCGTGGAAGACCGCTACCATTACTGTTACAGCCGGAGATTCTGTCACCTGGTATGCCGGCAGGAGGATCTGGCCACTACAGAGTGATGGGCAGGGCCAAAGTTACCACTGCCTTTGCCAGTGTGACAGCCCAGTCTCCAAGAAGACCATCCTTGAGAGGTAGGCGGGGGTCTGCTGCCGCAGCCAGGGCCGCTTTCATGATGAGGCAGGAGCACCCTCTCATGTCCTTTAGCTCCAGCAGCAGTGAGGAGGACCTGCTGGCCTTTAAGTAATTTCAGCAGTTTTTATGGGAGCCACAACATGGACTTATCCTGAAGGGTGGGCACTAGTTGGCCCATGTTTTTAGTTTTGTTGCCCCGCGTTTGTCCTCACCCAGATGGCCATGGATTGTTAGGACTCCCCCATCAAAAAAAAGTTTTTTTTTATCCAAGTTGCGCATATGTGCGCCTCATCCCTTTTTTCCCCCTTTTCAGGTTATTTGGGGAGCCCCTCGAAAGAGTGTTTTTTAAAGGGAACCTTTGCTGATATTTTTTTACCCATTTGGATTACAATTTTGCCTATGTGGATTACATATTGCGACTGAGTTTGGGACTCTGCTCCAGTTCTATGACAAGCGTCAGAAGAAAAGAGACTTAAACATGTCCGTGAGCATACTAGGTAGGTGATATTTAAAATGTTTATATTATACTTATAATACTGTATTTGCACTATTTACCATATATGTGTCTCGAATATTCGCTCTGCCTCTGAGGAGTGCACGCCGCGGCCTCTCCTCGTACGTGCTTGCGTATTACGTAATCGCTTAGACAGTAGTACGCTGAGATTCGTAAGCTATTTGTACGCTCATGCGTACGTCTTCTAAGAAGTTGCGTACATTTTGTAAATGAACGATCGTTATTAGTGAGCGAATGTTTGCTAATAGCACATAATAACATATATTTTGTACACAAATACAACGAATCTATTCGTCGAATACACGAATTTTAGGAAAAGTTCGACGAATGTTCGGCGAATAATTTTTTCAATGATTCGCTCATCTCTAATATTGATCTATATTGTAATATATAAGTACATAGACCAGTAAGGATCCAATTCAGCTAACATCACTCTTCAATGGCTAAGGCATCGTTCAGATTTCCACGTCAGTATTGCGTACATGAAAAAAGAGTCCTTATTTTTAATCCGTGAAGATGTTCGTGAAGGATCCTTGGATGGTCCATGTGTCCATTCTTACACTCCGTGTGTCATCCGTACTCCACAGACCCTGCTCAGCTGAAAATTCTTATCTGTCTTCCGTGAAAAATGGACCCACAACGGATTCCATCTGTGTTCTGTCTGTGAATTTCACAGACCCATAGACTTCAATGGGTGTGTTTGGTCCGCATCATGGACCAAAGGAGGGAATGTCTCTGTGATTTTTTTACTGACCAACGGTCTGTAGAAAAATACTGATCTTTGAACAGACACATTTAAATCAATTGATGCGTGTGCTGTCCGTGGAAAATGAGGCAGCACTCATCTGTGAAAAGGGTTTCTATGTTAAGAAGCAAAATAAAAAGCATATTTATATTTAAAAAAAACATAAATACATTTAGTTTGCAAAAGAAGCTTTTCTTGAAGTAATTTTTGTGATATACTAAGGCTAGTTTCACACTAGTGTTAAACTGTAGAGGAACAGCCTGCCAGAGTTCATCACTAGTGATAAGCGAAAAATTTGATTCGGCTGCTTCGCCTAATTTCACAAAGAAATTTGATTTGTTATTAATTACTTTGTCACAAATCACATTCTTTTGTAAGTAGCAGGTACATGGCGGGGAACGGCGATCACCTGCCCTCCACTATTATGTTTGTTCCTGGAGAAATCCTTTAAGAAAGCAATAAACATTGGACTATTCTGAAGTGGCCTTCTATGAGCCCTGATCTAAATCCTATTGAACATTCATTGAAGGAACTGAAACATACAGTCTGGATTAGGGATGAGCAAACTTTTGAAAAGTTCGGTTCGCTTCGGCGAACTTTCGTGAAGTTCGGATTCGTACGAACCGAACCTAAAATGAACCTTGCTATAACGGCTGAATAATTGCTGCTACAATAATGGGAGTCTGATAGGGTATAGTTTTGTTTACTTGCAGTTGCTATTACAATGAAAAAAGTGGAAAAAATCCAAGTGACTTTAACAACGGCGACGCAAAATATACGCATATTTGTGAATTTACACTAATGCGTACGCTAATGCGAACATTCCCGCACAAATAACGAACATACAGTGTAGCGTTGTCAAAGGTACGCTACTTAACTGAATATGTACGCATTAGCGTACTCATACACTGCGTCTGCGAACATTCCTACTCAAGTAACGAACATACAGTGTAGCGTTGTCAAAGGTACGCTACTTAACTGAATATGTACGCATTAGCGTACGCATACACTGCGTCTGCGAACATTCCTACTCAAGTAACGAACATACAGTCTAGCGTTGTCAAAGGTACGCTACTTAACTGAATATGTACGCATTAGCGTACTCATACACTGCGTCTGCGAACATTCCTACTCAAGTAACGAACATACAGTCTAGCGTTGTCAAAGGTACGCTACTTAACTGAATATGTACGCATTAGCGTACTCATACACTGCGTCTGCGAACATTCCTACTCAAGTAACGAACATACAGTCTAGCGTTGTCAAAGGTACGCTACTTAACTGAATATGTACGCATTAGCGTACGCATACACTGCGTCTGCGAACATTCCTACTCAAGTAACGAACATACAGTCTAGCGTTGTCAAAGGTACGCTACTTAACTGAATATGTACGCATTAGCGTACTCATACACTGCGTCTGCGAACATTCCTACTCAAGTAACGAACATACAGTCTAGCGTTGTCAAAGGTACGCTACTTAACTGAATATGTACGCATTAGCGTACTCATACACTGCGTCTGCGAACATTCCTACTCAAGTAACGAACATACAGTCTAGCGTTGTCAAAGGTACGCTACTTAACTGAATATGTACGCATTAGCGTACTCATACACTGCGCCTGCGAACATTCCTACTCACCCTAAATATATAAATACCCTAAATATACGCATATTTTAGAATGTTCGCTAATGTGTACGCATTTTATGAATTCATACGCATTAGCGTACGCATTAGCGTACATTCTCAATAAATATGCGTATATTTTGCGTTGCCGTTATTTTAACCAGATTCGTTACGAACTTTCTCAAAATTCGGTTCGGTGACGAACCGAACTTTTGGGAAAGTTCGTAACGAATCTGGTTCGTTACAGTTCGGTTCGCTCATCCCTAGTCTGGATAAAGCGTCCTTCAAACTTGAGACAGCTGGAGCAGTTTGCACATGAGGACTGGGTCAAAATACCTGTGGACCGTTACAGAAGTTTCATTGATAGTTACAGAAATCACTGTCTGATTTTGATTAGCTGAAATTCAGTAATTTTTTATTTATTTTTCATTTTGGCAGTTTCAAGTTACTCCCGTGACAATTGTGGGTTTTTCTTTCTTTAACGGAAGGGTACCAACAGTTTTGTCCACGTGTTTGTACTTCTCACTTCACAGATCAGCACAAACCAGCTGTGACCCAGACATACAAATTAGCTCTTATTAAATAAAAAAAGCTACCCATCTAGTGGTACCAATAATTAGCCAATCTGTAAGCCAATATCCAACACATAATAGAATCACGCGGTACGGTTCAGTCTTTGCCTACCAACACGTGACGTTCCATGCCCCCTCGGGGTGTGTAAGGTTACGTACGGCACGGTTTTTCACAGACACCTCCTGTCCACGTGGGCACAGGCCGGCACAGAAAGGGAGAGAGGGTAGCCCACACGATCCCTGCGTGGCGCTTCGCTCACTCACAATCCTGACCAGCTGAGAGACCCTTTTTGCTATCACCAGCACAACTGAGTCTATCAGCCTAGTAGTACTGCCACCAGCTCTCGTTTGATATAACTCCGGTCCGTTAACGGATTATATCAGGTAAGCAGCCAACCCTAGGTAGCAAATAACAATATTATCGAGAACATGGACGTGGGGATTCGTGATCGAGATACAAGAACAGCACAAGATTAAATTATATATTTAATCGCCTTAAGGGCTCACTAGATATAACTATATACACAGAAGATGGATTCAGCGGTCAGATATGCAAATACAAGTGGTATGGTACAACAGAATTGAACAGAACAATAGTCAGCTACCAGAGAGATGGATAGCCTGTTAAGATGATTTCTGGTTTGCTGTAAGGCCTGGCTGTAATCACATGGAGGGCAGTGATGTCAGCAGCTTGTCCATGGGTCCCTCCAAACATCAATGCTCCAGGTGACCCCCCCTCCAGAGAAAGACAATGGCCTCTGTTCTCTGGGCCTTTTATCCTGCAGCCGGCCACTCTCCCCCTCCCCCGTTAAGGAGTCAACCTCTCCGTCCCAGTTCTAGTAGCAAAAGCTCCACAAAACCAATATGGCCCATAGCTCCAGACCGGGAGGTCATAGGGAAAGGGTTCTGGTACCAACTGACCTGCCTGAGTTATAGCTACAGGTGGAGACCAAACACGACACACTTATCAGGTTCCTGCTTGGAGATCTTCGTATCTCCCCTTCCTGACATGTGATCGCTAACTTATGGACATGTACCTGTCCCTCTCTGTCCCCGCCTCGTGAATATATGATTGGCTTAGGTTTGGGATGAACAGCCAGTCCATAATTCTTTATTAATTCCTGGCTCCAATATGTCTGGAAAGTAGGAATCATTTCTAACAAGCTGATAGATCCCTGCTGGAGAGAGCTTTGGTTCCGGAATGGCTGGGAGAGGTGTGAATTGTATACAAGGGAACTGCTTTGAAGCCAGGACCGGCAGTGTTTACTTCATCTTCTAGGTGCCAGCAGATGGCTGTGATTAAGTCATGTCTAGCGTGGATCATGATTCCTATTCCTCACAATCATCTATTGTGTAGATCCTGTTTTATCTATATATAGGTGATATCTTTCATAGCAAACCTGCCTGTGTTGTTAATAAGATGACTACTTAAAAGTGATTTGTACAGAACAGAAAATTTCAGGATTTTAGTATTTTTCTTAAATATAGAGAGTGATATGAAAAATTAAAAGTAACATTACCAAAAATTCTTTAAACATTTGTTTAATATAAAAAAATGTATTAACCCCCCCTAAGTGACCACCCATATGTTTTTTTTACAGCAATCACTAAGAAGCTGTAGGCTGGGCCGCCTACTTTTTACTGCGGCTCAGTCTAAGCATTGCATGGGTCTCCGATGCAGCAAAGAGCATGGGGCTCGGTTCTCACATGAGAGCCAGGCTCCTGCTCTAACAGCCCGGATCGATGCTTCTGTCAATAGTGTCCTTGGCATCTAAGCAGTTACAGAGAAAGTGGACTCTCTCTGTCTCCCATTGACACCGCACCAATGAAATTGCACATAAGCGTGGGAGCAAATGAAGGACCCATGCCTGCCTCCAGTGTTTCCCATCAGGCAGCACATCTGTGACGAGCCTGCTGTCAGTATGGCAGTCTCCCCGTGTGAGACTATTAAATAGTTAAAAAAAAGTTTCATTAAATTAAAAAACAGTTTAATTAAGTTAAAAATATACCTGTATTCATTTAAAGGAAAGCTCTTCAACTAAAAAAACATTTGCCTCCACATATTTGGTATTGCCGCAGCCATAACGACCTACACTACACAATCGACATTTAATTTATCCTGTATGATAAATGTCATAAAATAAATAAAATAAATTAAAAATGCACAAATTGTTGTGTTTTTACTGTTCACCACAAAAAATGAAATAAAAAGATATCAAAAAGTGTTATGTAAACCAGAATAATACCAATAAAATGAACAAGTCCTCCCGTAAAAATCAAGCCCTGGCACAGCTTCGTAGAAAGAAAACTTAAAAAGTTATGTGTCTTTGGATGCTGCGATACAGAAACATTTTCTTCTTCTTTTTTTTTTTTTAAAAAAAGGGTTTTTTATTGTGCAAAAGTAGAAGAACATTAAAATAAACTATATTTGGTATCACTGTAATTGTATTGATCCAGAGAATAGTTATGTTATGTATGCTGAAAAATGAATGTAGCAAAATTTATAATGTAAATACTCAGAGGTAGTAGTACTGTTTTTCCATCCTTCCAGAAAGAGTTAATAAAAGTTAATCTGTGGGTTAAAATGGTGCCATTAAAAACTACAACTTGTCCCGTAAAAAACAAGTCCTCATATAGCTACATTGACAGAAAAAAGTTATAGTTCCTGCAAGTCAAAGTTGCAGATGACGTCACCAGCAACACTGCCAGGTGGAAGTCTCCACCGAGCAGTGTGAAAAAATAAACAAGCCCTTGCCCTGCGTGATACAGCTAAGGGCAAGGGAGATCATTGGAACATGAAATGCTTGGGTGGGAGTTATAGGGGGCACAGGGGTCTGAATGAATTTAGGGTCAGATTGGGGGTCTGAATAACCTTGGGGTCAGGTTTGGGGTCTGAATGAATTTGGGGTCAGATCTGCGGTCTTAATAAACTTGGGGTCAGACCTGGGATCTGAATGAACTTGTGGTCAGCTCTGTGGTCAGAATGTATTTGGAGTTGGATCTGGGGTCTGAATGAATTCGGGGTCATTTATGGGGTCTGAATTAATGGTTTGGATCTGGGATCTAAAGGAATTTGGGGTCAGATCTGAAGTCTGCATACATTTTGGGCCTGATCTGGAGTTTATTTGAATTTAGGTGCTGATCTGGGGGTCTATATTAGTTCTAGGGTATGGTCTGGCATTCTGTATTTTTTCTGGGGTGTAGTCTGGGAGTCTGCATTAGTTCTGGGTCCTGGTATGGGGGTCTATATTAATTACAGACCTCCCAAGTGTCCCTGTTTTGGAGGGACAGTCCCTATTTTTGACCCAAGTCCCTCTGTCTTGTCTGGGCATCTGTATTAACTTTGGGGTTGTGTCTGGGGGTTGATCAGGAGTGTATATGAATTTGGGGGCTGATCTGGGGTCTATATGTATGTAGGGGCAGATTTTGGGGTTTAGTCTGGGGTCTGTATAAATTTTAAGCTTTGATCTGGAGTCTGTGTAAATTTGGGGGCTGATTTGGAGTCTAATCTGGGGTCTAAATGAATATGGGGTTTAAGGTGCATTCACATGTGGGATGGTTGTGCTCGTGTTGTGGAATGGCAAACCGTGGATCCGCTAAACACGGACACTGACCCATTGAACTCAGTCCATGAGGAATGTTCCCTGCCTTCTCTCTGGGGTGCCCTGCTGTCACTGACAGTGGGCCCCTGGCAGCTGCACGATTAGCGCGCAGCTGCGATTTCTGAATGGACGTTCCAAAACGTCCATTCAGAGATAAATCTGACCACCCAGGACGTTTATAGTCAATGGGTGGTCGGGAAGTGGTTAATCTAGGGTCTGTATGAATTTGGGGGCTGATTAGGGGTCTAATCTGGGGTCTGTATGAATTTGCGAAGTGAACTGGGTTCTAATCTGGGGTCTGTATGAATTTGGACTCTAATCTGGGGTCTGTATGAATATGGTGTCTGATCTGGGGTTTGATGCATGGTGGTCTGGTTGCAGCAGGCTGCACAATACCCCATGCATCCCAAAGGAATATCAGTAAACATTAGAACACACCATTCATTTACATCTGATCTTGTATATGGCTTGTATTTTGTCACAGGCTTCTCCTCAGCCTCAAATTGCTGGACTACACTTACAGCCTCCAGCAGCCTATAGGAAAATGAAGGGACAGCATGCACCACAGCCAGGTAGCATTATTTGATGTTGGCGTGGGTGTATGAGGGTGGGGATTTTCTGATGTTTGCCCTTTTTTGTTGACACTTTTTAAACCAAATCCAGGAGTGCATTGAATAAAAGTAGTAGTCATGTCCAGTAGACACTACTTTCTTCCCCTTTATGATCCAGACCTGGTCTTGGCTTGGTAGATTTAGTATTCTGCAGTCTATTACGCTACTACATAGTGGTAACCTAGGTTACCCAGCAACATGAAAGGCCAAAGTGCCTTGCTATGGCACTATTTAGGAATGGGGAGTGGAATTTATTTTAATAGATTTAGTATTCTCTAGCCTATTACATGTCCACATTATTGTAACCAATTGAACTATTACTGACTAGGAGATTCCTTCCAACAAAATGGCCACTCTTGCTGTGTAGACAAAAGTCATCCAGACTAAACCCAGCTTCCAACACTTCCTGGCTTACATTCACTAGCATAAGAGGGTGGAACAGGATTGGGCATCACTGGTTTTCTGTTGTATTTTTCATGGTCTGTAATTGTGATAGCTAACGAAACAAGCAAATAAGAAAGACACATAAGAAGATTATGTTACGTTTTCTTGGTTGTTCTTTTTTCCTCTTTAAGATGACAGTGAAAGAAATGTATTATTTTTGTCCAGCACAGATAGACCCTTCCAGGCACAATTAACCTCCCAATTCTCTTATCTTCCTAAAATTGTTTAAATGAGATATTTAGATGTATAAATGAAAAAGATTCCAATCATTTAAACCCCTAAAATTGAAAAATTGCTATGTGCTCACACTGGTCCTGTGGGTGATTGCCCCTGTAAGTGTAATTAGAATAAAATACAAAGACTTAGTCTCTCGTTCCCCTTGAGCTCCGGTGTGTAATGGTATATAAATAGATATAATTAATCTCTACAGCACAAAGATTACATTAAACCACGAGGGTTTCATAAAACAGAATGATATTAAACATTTGTGGTGCTAACATGCCAGTTTTATAGTGACCCTGCAGAACATGTCATAACTGCGTGGACAAGCAATTTAGTTTATTCTCCCATATCGCACAGAGCTAGTTTGGAATGGATTTGTTTTCAATTACACCAACCTCTTGGTGTTTACTGTGTAAGTCATTACCAACCATCCTAATGCTACACTCATATTGTCAATTACATATGCATGATTGAATTTAGAGGGTAATAAATTAAACATGAGAGAGAGATTACACAACAGTCATCATGCTACCTTTGTGACATAGTAAATATTGTTCTGCACAAGCTAAGCTTAGACTGGGGGACAAACAATACTTACATGTGGAATAAAATAAAACCGTTCAAAGAAACCTGTGACATTTAGGATTTTTTTTTTAATTTTTGGATATATAATGCTTCTTGCATGTTTTTCTAATATTCCTTTACTAAGAAACACAATCTATACCCCTAGAAAGTCTTGAAACAGGGTCTGAAATCTCACAAGATGTGTTGGCACAGAATGTCCTTGTTGCATATTACATATTTTTCACGCTGTTGAGCTTCTAATCTTACATTACATTACAAATATTATATAATATAGAAAATGAAACTGTAAACACATAGCAGCATACTGAAAAAAATGAAGAAAAAAACCCCTGCCCCCTTAAAGGGGTTTTCCAGATATTTAATATTGACAACTTATCCTCAGGATAGGTCATCGATATCAGATTGGTGGGGGTGCAACTGCCAGCACCCCGTCAATGAGCTGTTTGGAGATGCTGCAGTGCCCCTCACACAGTGCCATACATTCTATAGTGGCTGTGCTTGGTTTTGCAGCTCAGTTCTATTCACTTGAATGGTGAGCTACGCCTAGGCCACGTGACCAATGAATGTGATGTCTGTGTCCTATTTGACATCCGTTGAATCAGCATGTGCACTGCGTGTCAACTGGGCATGCACTGAGGACATTGAAGTGCTTCCGCTTCTTCGTTTTGGGCAGAGGCTGATTCAGATGCGATGCAGCAGGGTCAGGGCAGGCGGACTTATGGTTTGTATGTGACTTAGCAAGGGAGTGGGTGGACACATTGCAGTCAGAGCAGAGAGGAGGCGGGCTTGGACACTAACAGGAGGTGTGCCTGGGCTCCTTCATACGAACATAACGCCCCTCTGAGCTCCTTACTTGGCTAATTTACATATCAAACAAACTGCATTTTAAGAATATAGAACACCCCAATCTTTCAAACAAAGGTACCCTTGGGATTAAGGTAATATGTGCTATTAGGCAATTGCTTTACTTCAATTGCCATGATATAGGGGACAGATTTCCTTTAAACAAAGCGAAATTGCAAAGTTCCTTCTATTTTTATTATATTAGTTGTACTGGAGCAAATTAAAAATTATTGCAGAAGTTCCTATTTCCTTAACTTACTAAACCACCTTTAGCAGAAACAACTATAAACTTCATCCTTTCATTATTTTGAATTCATTCTTTCATATCACTGACGTTTAGACTTTAGGGCCTTTCACATCATCACTAAACTTTTATATGAACAAAACTTTTATTTTTGCTTATTGCTTTGATTCTTAATGCTATTGGTCTTTCTGTTTAGACTCTATATAGAACATTATCCCAAATAGACAGAAGACCTGCCATGTATTTTTAGAAATAAGTATTGAATAAGATCTTTTCTAAGGCCTTATTTGCACAAATACAGTTTATGTCCATGTTCTGTTTGTATGTGCAATTGACTGCACACAGACTCATAGAAGACAGTGGTGCAGTTCACGCCTCCGTTTGTGAGAAACTCAGGGCTTGCACTATTCGGCTCTGAGTCTCATTGAACGTGGACTTGGGGACCATAAAATAAAGTTTTCAAACCAGCATCTGGATCTTAATTCTTTTGTAATTTCTTGTAATTAAAAATTTGGTTATTCAATAAAATTCAATAAAATGTATCTGTATAGCGCCACCTGCTGTTTGTTTTTTTCTTATTTTTTTTGTCCGGCTCACTGAGAAGGCCGCATGTGCTCAGTTTCATCCTTCAGCTGCCTCCTGAGCTGTGATAGGGAGAGAGCTTCAACAGAAAAGACATGCCTCCTTAGGCTACTTTCACACTAGCGTTTTTAAATTCCGGTATTGAGTTCCGTCATAGGGGCTCAATACCGGAAAAAAACACTTCAGTTTTGTCCCCATTCATTGTCAATGGGGACAAAACTGAACTGAAGACAACGGAATGCTCCTGAAAGCATTCCGTTCCGTCTTCAGACCGGAGAACAAACCGCAGCATGCTGCGGTTTGCTCTCTGGTCCAGGCATCCACATCAAGACGGATCCGGAATGACCCCCAATGCAAGTCAATGGGGACGGATCCGTTTGGTGTGGACACACCAGTAATCCGGATCTGTCCTCCATTGATTTGCAATGGGGGGTCATTCCGGATCCGGCTACATAGATAGATACATACATACAGACAGACATACATACATACAGACATACACACATACATACTCACATACTCCAGCATGTCTTCACGCGCCTCCTGCGCGCAGCTATGACGTTTCCCCACTGCGCCCAGCAGAGGGCGCTGTGGGGAATCGTCATCACTGTGCGCAGGAGGCGCGTGAAGACGTTCTGCCGGCGTCCCTGGAGTATGTGAGTATGTATGTGTGTATGTATGTATGTTTGTATGTCTTGTTCCAATGTGTGTGGTAACATGTGTGGGGCCGGAGCGCTGCTCCGGCTCCACACATGTATCAGCGGCAGTACGGATCCATCGGCACCCTTTAGGTGCCGGATCCGTGCTGCCGCTAGTGTGAAAGTAGCTTTAGCTTCAGCAGAAAGGACACTCCCCTTGAGCTGTCAGCTTGATATACAGTACAGACCAAAAGTTTGGACACACCTTCTCATTCAATTTGTTTTCTGTATTTTCATGACTATGAAAATTGTAGATTCACACTGAAGGCATCAAAACTATGAATTAACAAATGTGGAATTATATACTTAACAAAGAAGTCTGAAACAACTGAAAATATGTCTTATATTCTAGGTTCTTCAAAGTAGCCACCCTTGGCATTCTCTTGATGAGCTTCAAGAGGTAGTCACCTGAAATGGTTTTCACTTCACAGGTGTGCCCTGTCAGGTTTAATAAGTGGGATTTCTTGCTGATAAATGGGGTTGGGACCATGAGTTGTGTTGGGCAGAAGTCAGGTGGATACACAGCTTATAGTGCTACTGAATAGACTGTTAGAATTTGTATTATGGCAAGAAAAAAGCAGCTAAGTAAAGAAAAACGAGTGGCCATCATTACTTTAAGAAATGAAGGTCAGTCAGTCTGAAAAATTGGGAAAACTTTGAAAGTGTCCCCAAGTGCAGTCGCAAAAACCATCAAGCGCTACAAAGAAACTGGCTCACATGAGGACCGCCCCAGGAAAGGAAGACCAAGAGTCACCTCTGCTGCGGAGGATAAGTTCATCTGAGTCACCAGCCTCAGAAATCGCAGGTTAACAGCAGCTCAGATTAGAGACCAGGTCAATGCCACACAGAGTTCTAGCAGCAGACACATCTCTACAACAACTGTTAAGAGGAGACTGTGTGCAGCAGGCCTTCATGGTAAAATAGCTAGGAAACCACTGCTAAGGACAGGCAACAAGCAGAAGAGACTTGTTTGGGCTAAAGAACACAAGGAATGGACATTAGACCAGTGGAAATCTGTGCTTTGGTCTGATGAGTCCAAATTTGAGATCTTTGGTTCCAACCACCGTGTCTTCGTGTGACGCAGAAAAGGTGAACGGATGGACTCTACATGCCTGGTTCCCACCGTGAAGCATGGAGGAGGAGGTGTGATGGTGTGGGGGTGCTTTGCTGGTGACACTGTTGGGGTTTTATTCAAAATTAAAGGCATACTGAACCAGCATGGCTACCACAGCATCTTGCAGCGGCATGCTATTCCATCCGGTTTGCGTTTAGTTGGACCATCATTTATTTATCAACAGGACAATTACCCCAAACACACCTCCAGGCTGTGTAAGGGCTATTTGACCAAGAAGGAGAGTGATGGGGTGCTACGCCAGATGACCTGGCCTCCACAGTCAACCCAATCGAGATGGTTTGGGGTGAGCTGGACCGCAGAGTGAAGGCAAAAGGGCCAACAAGTGCTAAGCATCTCTGGGAACTCCTTCAAGACTGTTGGAATACCATTTCAGGTGACTACCTCTTGAAGCTCATCAAGAAAATGCCAAGAGTGTGCAAAGCAGTAATCAAAGCAAAAGGTAGCTACTTTGAAGAACCTAGAATATGAGACATATTTTCAGTTGTTTCACACTTTTTTGTTAAGTATATAATTCCACATGTGTTAATTCATAGTTTTGATGCCTTCAGTGTGAATCTTCAATTTTCATAGTCATGTAAATACAGAAAACTCTTTGAATGAGAAGGTGTGTCCAAACTTTTGGTCTGTACTGTAAATATAGCAGAGCAATGAATGGGCAGATCTCTGGATCCATGTGAGGTACAGGGCTAGTTATAGCTTTGTTAGAAAGAGATTATCATGTACTATGTGATATCTGATTTTCATTTTTTACATTAGTCATGGGATAATCCCTTTAAAGGGTTTATCCAACCTTATAATGACCCCCCAAATGCCCCGGCACCTCATATAGGTTGCCACTGCTGCATCACCCTGTCGAACTGATCAAAACAGCCTCACCCGTGATGCTATGGAGGCTCGTCCCCGTTGTGGCCTGCTGTTGGCTCCAAACCTTGACCCCCCCCCCTGCCCGGCCCATCACCAGATGTTTTGATCCACGTGACTGCATTGTGGAATTTCTATATTATTTCTGCTAGCAGTTATAAATGAATTACTAGCAGTTGGCAAAGAAGGTCCAAAAAGGTGTTATCAGTTCAGGGTGTCCCTGCACAGTCTGACACTGTCAGTACTGATTAAATAGTGTCAAACTGTGTCAGGACACACCCCCAACTGGTAACACCCCTCTTGACCTTCAATGAAAACTGATAGTAATTCATTCATAACTTCTAGTAGGCACAACATTCAGTCATACGAATAGATGCTCCAGAATTGTTATTACATGAGGAATGTAAGTAGTTACAACAACAGAGATGTCAGGAAAGGTTACAGGTCCTTGATAAACTGTCCATAAAAAAATACCAGCACCCTATACACATGAGTGATGCTTCCACATACTGTACATATAAATAATGCCCCTATGTACCAAAAAGATAAATAACAACACTAAAGAGGGAGTTCAGTCAATAGTTTATCGGGGTGAAGCTAACATAATTGTCGGGCTCGCTAGCATAGCGCTTACACAAAGAGCAGGCCATGCCATAATCTCCCCACGTTCCGATTCCTAATGCTGCTAATTGGCTGAGCCCCAAATGTGTATCCTAGCGATATGCCCCCATTGTCCAAGATGGGAATAACCGTTTAATGAGTTTCACTCCAGATTTATCTTTTTTTTTTTTTTAAGTCGCAATCTCACTCCAGTAGGAGAGTGGAGTAGGAAAACTGAAGTAGCTTCTCCAGACAAAAGTATTAGGTTTAAGGGTAAGACAAATTTATCAAGTAACATGAGACATTTTATAAATGTGGAATAAAGTGCATTGATGCAGATGCAAGCAATACTGATTTCAAACATTCCCCCCATAACACTACACACACAGGGGAGCACCACCAATGAGGCCCCAGGCAGCACCAGGTAGGAGCAAGAGAGGTGCAGCCGAAAGGCCATGGGCTGAAGGGAAGGGGTTAGGTTAAGAAATTGGCATTGGGGAGGGAGGGGTGCCATTTCAGTTTTCGTCTCAGGTAGCAGAAAGGCTAGGTGTACTTCTGTACACACACTGTACAGGCTGTACTATTTGTGAATGACGCACTCACACTTGGGCAGTACCAGTCTATGTGGATTCTGGAAGTCCATGCACACAATCATTCTACGTTTGTTGCGAAATCATGAACGGTGAAACCCCCACCAGTCTAATGGTTATCCCCTGTCCTGTGGATAGGAGATAACTTTCTGTAACCGGAATACCCCTTTAACTGAGGCTACAATAGTCCATAGTGCTTACAATGTTCATTTTGGATATCTTTGATCTTCTGGAGGACTCATCGCTGTGCCATTGTAGTAATTACGCCAGGCTGATGACTCCAGGGATAATTCACTGCTGTTCATGAGCAGTTAAATCCCACTAATTTGGACTATTTTGCTATGATCAAAATGACATTTTAGTTAGCAATTGTTTCTTATTTTCCTGCCCAGTACCTTGAAATGGCTTTGTCAAGCTGCTTTGCATTCACAACTCATTACCTTTAATATAATGAAAATCTCAATTAAGTTTAAAATGCATGTGATTTACATAACGGATATGTAGTTGGTGTAATGGTACATTAGTGTTAGAAATATCAAATTTAAAACATGACAGAAAACACATTTTCTATTCAAATTAGAACATTTGTAACATTTATCTCCTGTATATCTTTTGTAATCATTTTATATGTGTCACTGCCCAATAGTGGTCAGATATATGCAGGGGTGGACTTGCCATTTCTGGGGCCCCAAGCAAAGTTATGTTTGGTGGCCCTAATCAAGTTCATTTTTTGTAGAGCAAAATACAATATTTTAATAGGGTATTATAAGTAATATATTGTGTTATTACCTCACAGACATGATTATATTAGCATTTTTATCCTGTATTGTTAGTACAGGATATCAATGCTGACAAAACGGTGTCTATGAGGTAATAACACAATATATTACTGATAATAAATTATATAATGCTGACAAAACAGTATCTATAAGGTAATAACACAATATATTACTGATAATACTTGATAAAATGCTGATAAAACAGTGTCTGTGAGGTAATAACATTGTATATTACTGATAGTACATGATTTAATGCTGATACAAGTGTCTTTGAAGTAATAACATGATATATTACTGATGATACATGATATTATGTTGACAAAACGGTATCTATGAGGTAATAACACAATATATCTCTTAATATTATAAAAATGAGTTTCTTTCTGTCTGTCCATCTGTCTGTCTGTCTGTCTGTTCTCTATGCGCGACCAAACTACTGGACCGATTTTCACCAAGTTCGGCACACATGTACATCAGGTGTCTGGGAAGGTTTTAGACCAGGTCTCAGCTCTCTAGGACATACCGTTCCTGAGATATTCCCAAAATATGATCTGCATTAGCCAATATTAGCCTGGGAGCTTTGGTTTTAAACCCCAACTGCCATTCTCTGCACAGACACACACAGGGAGGGCAGGTTTCCATAAAAACACAGCCAGGTAATTAGCAGCCAGCTGAGGAGCTTAGTTAACTAACAACCCAGCCATTTTTATTCACTGCTTTAAAGGGGCAGAGCTCTGTGGATGATACTGTTGATGGGGTATTCCGGTTACCATAAATATAACTTACGTTTTAGACTAATTTTAGACTAAGGCCGTTCAGTAGTAATAAAAGATGTTTTCTTCCACTGCTACCCATTGTGTGTCCTCATAAATTACCATGGCATCGACCTGTAATTTAGGCCACCCTCAAAAGAAGGACTTAAAACCCCAGTCCTAGGTCTTGCTAAGTCACGCCCCCAACTTGGTCAGGCCACGCCCCCTCCCACTCCACAGCCAACGAGGATTGAAAAATTGAAGGTAAAAATCAACTTCTGTCAGCTGCAGGGGTGGGAGGGAGGATGACTTTCTCTCTGCAACGACACACAGAAACATTAAATGAAATAGAGGAAATACACTAATTTTAGACTAAGACCGTTCAGTAGTAATGAAAGATGTTTTCCTCCACTGCTACCCATTGCGTGTCATCATAAATTACTATGACTTCGACTTGTAATTCAGGCCACCCTCAAAAGAAGGACTTAAAACCTCCACTCCAGGTCTCGCTAAGTAACACCCCCGACTTGGTCAGGCCACGCCCCCGCCAACTCAGCAGCCAATGGGGATTGAAAACTTGAAGGTAAAAATCAACTTCTGTCAGCTGCAGGGATGGGTGGGATGGAGGATGACTTTCTTTCTGCAACAACACACACAAACATTAAATGAAATAGATTAAATATACCCGTGCAAAGCGATGTTTTCTTCCACTGCTACCCAATGTGTTTCCTCATAAATTACCATGGCATTGACCTGTAATTCAGGCCACCCTCAAAAGAAGGACTTAAAAGCACTCCCCCCAAGGTCCCGCTAAACCACCCCCCTGACACGGTCAGGTCACGCCCCTCCCACTCCGCAGCCAATGGGGATTGAAAAAATGAAGGTAAAAATCAACTTCTGTCAGCTGCATTGACCTTCTCTCTGCAACTACACACAGGAACATTAAATGAAATAGATGAAATATACCCAGGCGAAGCCGGGTCCTTCTGCTAGTCTCCTCATATTATAAAAATGAGTTTCTGTCTGTCTCTCTGTCTGTTCTCTATGAGCGACCAAACTACTAGACCGATTTTCACCAAATTCGGCACACATGTACATCAGGTGTCCGGGAAGGTTTTAGACCAGGTCTCAGCTCTCTAGGACATACCGTTCCCGAGATATTCCCAAAATATGACCTGCATTAGCCAATATTAGCCTGGGAGCTTTGGTTTCAAACCCCAACTGCCATTCTCTGCACAGACACACACAGGGAGGGCAGGTTTCCATAACAACACAGCCAGTTAACTAACAACCCAGCCATTTAAAGGGGCAGAACGCTGTGGATGACACTGTTAAAGGGGTATTCAGGTTACCATAAATATAACTTACGTTTTAGACTAATTTTAGACTAAGACCGTTCAGTAGTAATAAAAGGTGTTTTCTTCCACTGCTACCCATTGTGTGTCCTCATAAATTACCATGGCATCGACTAGTCAGGTCACGCCCCCTCCCACTCCGCAGCCAATGGGGATTGAAAAAATGAAGGTAAAAATCAACTTCTGTCAGCTGCATTGACTTTCTCTCTGCAACGACACACAGAAACATTAAATGAAATAGATTAAATATACCCAGTCGAAGCTGGATCCTTCTGGTAGTTACTGATAATACATGATATAATGCTGATACAAGTATCTTTGAGGTAATAACATGATATATTACTGATAATACATGATATAATGCTGATGAAACAGTGTCTGTGAGGTAATAACACAATAATATTCTAAATAATGCATGATAAAATGCTGATAAAATGGTGTCTGTGAGGTAATAACACGATATATTACTGAGAATACATGATATGCCTACCTCGCTCCTCTTTCTGGACACAGGCGTCACACTATTTACCCAGTGGTCCCCACCTGCCACCTGCCGTCCTGGTCCCACTGCACCTGTCCCAGCCAGTGGCGGTCCCAGCTGGCCTCACCTGACAATGTGTCTTCTGCAGGCTGTGGCCTGCATACTGTAGTGAAGACCTCCAGGCTAGGATGTGCACTCACTCTTGGCTTCTTAAAGGCCCGTCCAAATTATTTCCCAGCCTATGGATGGCCATCCCAGGGTATTTAAAGCATCTTCTCCAGTGGGAGAGTGCCTGAGCTTTGAGTTTCCTAGTCTCTAGTAACAAGCAAAGGTGTATTCTCTGTCTTATTACCCATGTACCATTCTCCAGCCTGACTTCCGACTCTGACCTCTAGCCTCCTGCCCTGACCTAAGCCTGTTTTTTCGATTGCCCTACTGCCGCCTGCCCTGACCTCAGACTTGTCTGATGGATACACTTGTACCCTAATCTTGGTCCGTCTTCTGAATACACATATTGCCTGATGCTTCAGTGCTTCTCTGAACCTGTGGGTCAGCCGCTAATCACACCAGTACTATCTCAAGAGCTAGCAGTATGGTAGCTCCCCCGCAGCGAAGTCTAGATCCCTGTATGGGGATTAAAGCCAAACCTGTTGGTTGGTACAGTGGATCCACTCCCGCTGCCAATAACTATAATGCTGATAAAACACTGAATACACTGCTAAATCCATCTTGAGAGATCAGAAGGATTTTCAGAAGATTGCATACTGCCCATAGAAGTGTATAGAGAGGGGAGAGAAGAGATGCAAAGAGAAACACATAGAAATGCTGCTGCAGCTATTAGTAAGTGTTGTACTGTCTTGCAGCTACTAGATTAAAATTTACACTGCCTAGTACTGCTCTATAGTGTTCCATGCTGCTGCTTCTCTGTATATGACATACAGTGGCGGATTGGCCATAGACCTTACAGGGAAATTTCCTGGTGGGCTGATGCCCAGAGGGCTGCATGGGTCCTCCTCACAGCCGGCCAGTGGAAGTTTTTAGGGATGTATTTTGTGCTGCTGGCAGTATTTTGTGATGGACTGTAGTATTTGGCTCTGTTGGGGTGGTATAATGTGCCACAATATGGTATTGCTGGCCCTGCCTTCCATCAATTTGGACCCGACTACAAAAGGGGGCCACCACTACCTCAGGGAAAACCGACAATTAGGCCTAGGGGTACATCTAGCCTTTTAGCTGCCTGAGGTGAAAACTGAAACAGATCTCCCCCCAATGTTCAATTTTCAACATACGTAACCACTCTCTACAGCCTTAATGTTAAAAACATACTTGGAAAACATGACATACAGCGCTATCACACATAGAGGGGAATACAGTATTGCATATACTACTTCTTATATCCATTGACTTCTCCTCTGATGTAGATGTCCTCTTTCCTCATCTTCTCCATTCAGACCAGACCATCATCCTCGCACCTTCTCAACACCCCATCCTGCCATCTCTAATACTGTGTCCATTGTGCTCCCCAATACTATACCGCAGAAACAGATAATCTCCCTGAAAATACTAGTACCGTACAGATAGTGTCCCCTTCAATATTTATTGGCACAGTGTCCTAAAAAATAACTGCACCCAATAAATAGCGTCCCTGATACTAATAGTGCCATAAACATTATGTCCACCAAAAATATTGTGCCAAGCGGATACTGTCCCCATAGTGCCCATACTAGTAATTATGTTCCCCATAGTCCCCCAGAAGTAATAAAGCCCAGTAATAATGCCCCTAATAATTCCCCTTAATGTGTGCCAGTAGAAAAAATACTCCCTTACAATGTGTGCCAGTACAAAAATACCCCTTTATGTGTGCCAGTACAAAAAAATACCCTCTTATAATGTGTGTCTGTACAAAAAATGCCCCTTATGTTTGCCAGTACAAAAAATTCCCCCTTATGATGTGCAGCAGTACAAAAAAGATGCCGCCTTTAAGTGGCCCCAGTAAGGGTCCATTCACACGTCTGTAAGTGTAAGGAGAGGAATGGAATGGTACGTTCTGTTCCTAATGGCACCCATACCTTATCATTCCTGAAGTATAGGGCAGATAATAAAACATACTACGACATTACAATATATAATAAACAATTGCAGAAACTCTAGTGTATTGCAGATCATCTGTTTACTCCATTCTAAAGGAGTAGTGTACCCGATCATCATAGCTTATAAACATGGCGATTAGTAACATAGTAACATAGTTTGTAAGGCCGAAAAAAGACATCTGTCCATCCAGTTCAGCCTGTTTTCCTACAAGTTGATCCAGGGGAAGGCAAAAAAAAAAAAAACCCTGTGAGGTAGAAGCCAATTTTCCTCACTTTAGGGGGAAAAATTCCTTCCCGACTCCAGTCAGGCAATCAGAATAACTCCCTGGATCAACGACCCATCTCTAGTAACTATAACCTGTAATATTATTACCCTCCAGAAATACATCCAGGCCCTTCTTGAACTCTCTTAGTGGACTTACCATCACCACCTCCTCAGGCAGAGAGTTCCATAGTCTCACTGCTCTTACCGTAAAGAATCCTCTTCTATGTTTATGTACAAATCTTCTTTCCTCCAGACGCAGAGGATGTCCCCTCGTCACAGTCACAGTCCTCGGGATAAATAGATGATGGGAGAGATCTCTGTACTGACCTCTGATATATTTATACATAGTTATTAGATCTCCCCTCAGTCGTCTTTTTTCTAAAGTGAATAACCCTAATTTTGATAATCTTTCTGGGTACTGTAGTCCACCCATTCCAGTTATTACTTTAGTTGCCCTCCTCTGAACCCTCTCCAGCTCTGCTATGTCTGCCTTGTTCACTGGAGCCCAGAACTGTACACAGTACTCCATATGTGGTCTGACTAGTGATTTGTAAAGTGGCAGGACTATGTTGTCATCATGGGCATCTATGCCTCTTTTGATGCAACCCATTATCTTATTGGCCTTGGCAGCAGTTGTCTGACACTGGTTTCTGCAGCTTAGTTTGCTGTTCACTAAAATTCCTAGGTCCTTTTCCATGTCAGACTTACCCAATGCTTTACCATTCAGTATGTACTGGTGACTTGCATTATTCCTTCCCATATGCATAACCTTACATTTGTCAGTGTTAAACCTCATCTGCCACTTTTCTGCCCAAGCCTCCAGTCTATCCAGATCCTGCTGTAGCAGTGTACTGTCCTCTTCTATGTTAATTACTTTACACAGTTTAGTGTCATCTGCAAAAATTGATATTTTACTGTGCAAGCTTCTTAGAACATGTATCCTGCAGTTTTGCAGAAGAGCCTTGTATGTAATTTAAAGGATACATCAATAAGTCATTTGTCTTCGTTAGAGGGAATGAGAACACATTCATTTATTTTCCTGATACATCTGTCGCCAACAGCTTAGAATGTTTTCAAACAAGTCTCAATAAAAGTTTATGGTGTGTTTTCACCATTCTTTAAGTGTCACAAAGTCACTCCTTTAAGGGACAAAATCAAAATATATAAATGGGATATCAGAGAATTCTAGGGCAAATGATTTGCATAGCACTGTAGGCTGCAAACAACATTAACTTCATCCTTGCTTCAGAAGTCTGGACAGATCTTACAGTCTGGTGTGGCGCTCAACACATGCTGTGCTCCACAAAGCAGCGCAAGGTACACACTATCAATCTCTGTTCTCCTGAGCTTTATGTTACCTCAGATAACCTGGTAATGAGCTTGTCTAGGCCTCCAAAACCTCACGTTACTTCTTCAAGGTGGGCCCATAAATGTGCCACTTGTATGTGGTTCCTCTTCAACTGATCAAACATTAAGAAGAGGCAAATAATAATTGTCAGAAATTAGTTATGAACAAAGCTTTTGTCTACAGATGGGATTACTTTTAGAAACAACACCACTCTTGTCTGCAGGCTATGTCGGGTATTGCTGCTCAACCCCATCAAAGTCACCTTCCATATACAGGAGCGCATTTTTATCATAAGTAAAAACAAGTCTACCTTCAACTTTATGGTCAAAACAGAAAATAATTTTAGACAATCCTTTTCCATATAGTCTATAGGGGCATATTGGCATCACACATGGGGTCCCCTCCATCAGGACACCACTGAATGAGCTAGAGAGGGAGCCACTAAATAAGATGACCTGGCCCATACCACTAGTACATTTTGGCCATTCTCAGAAATACATTTCTTCCCTGGCAAGAATGAGATCTGCAGGCATCTTTGAGGTGTTGTCTTCATGAACTCTAGCTCAGTTCCAAAAAGAGGAACCTATGGGGTGCAATAAGTGGGATTCAAAGGCTGTTTTTTTTAAATTATGTATTAGATCTTATATTTTCCAAACACAAATTTATAGCCCATTTTTATCTTTAGCTATATAGCAATGACAATATTAATATTTTGATTATTTATTTTTATTTATTTTTTTTTATTTTATTTTTTTCCGTAATATTGATTAGCTGAAAAACATTAATGAAGAAACATATAACCTGCAGCTTGGCCACTTTAATGTCAATATGGAAAGCAATAAAACTCTGACAGGGTGTTACTAGTTGAGGGTGTGTCCCTTCACAGTTTAACACCATCCAGTCAGTGCTGCCATTATCAGACTAGGCATGGACACATCCACAATTAGTTACACCCATCTGAATCTTTCTTGTAAACTGCTAGTAATTCATTATTAATCCCTGGTAGGAATAATAAAGGAATGATACAAAATAGAGTCATAAGAATAGATGCTCCAGAATTGGTATTTCATGGGAATGCAAGTAGTTACATGTCAGGGGAGGTGACAGGTCCTCTTTAAAACCAAAACACAGTAAATCAATCCCAGTGTGGATACTGGAGCACAAACACTTCAGAGGCAGTATGCTTTAGATACAAATTAAAGCACAGCATCTGTAGACAGCATTTCACTTGCAGCAGTGAAGGGACAGAAGAATATCTTCTCCAAGCTAATGTCTGTCAGAATGGATCTGCTCTGCTGAATTAGACATAGACAAGTGTAAATGTCCAAGCTCGCTGCACAAACACACTAAATTCCATGGACTGCCTGACGTCCTGTTGACAAACACATCTGACAAAAGCTCTGTTTTTCTCCTCCGCGGTGGATAATAATTTTTCCATGTGGATAGTAAATGTAGACAGAGTAATCTACCTCAGAGCTCTTCTCCTAAATATAAGCCATCTATCTGTTGGTCCATTCATTTCTCACCGGTGGCTCATATTCTACTCGTTATGACTTTATTACAGTCAGTCCAATCTGAATTATATAATGCTGGGTATAATGGTAGCAAGCTGTATGAAAAGTATTTTGATCTGTATGGATTTTTAAACCTCATGATGTAAGCGAGGATCTTCCCATTCACAGTAAGCATGCAGAGATCTTGAAAATGACGAATGATGAAGCACAGAGGCCCACACAGTTGACATGACATCGCCTTATTTATTAAAAGGTGAACACCTCTTAATAAATCTGACACATGCTGGACTGTCTGAATTTCATGATTTTGTTTTTAAAATGCGTTGTGTAAAAGTGGTAAAATATAAAATAAACTATATAAAATTGGTATATCTGTAATCAGATATACCGCCGCAATAGCAAAAACCAAAAAGCAGTTTATCCTGTTTCCTAAAAAACAAAATAAAAAATGACCAAAATGTACCCCAAAATAGAAACAATGATGATGATGGCAACTCATCCTGTAAAAAATAAGCCCTCACACAGCTCCATCGAGAGAAATATAAACATATGGTTGTCAGAAAATGGCTGTACTGGTACCCCAGAGGCTGTTCAATAACAACATAATACCTGTAAATAAATCCATCAAAATCTGCGCTGCAAAAGCCAAATTGGTTCGCTGCTTCATCCATTCTCCCTCCCGTCCCCTCTGCAGGCTCTCCATACCTCCCTGCCGCTCTCCACACCTCCAGACTAGAGAAGACGATGTCCTGCTGGTGATGCTGCTAGGAAGAAGGTAAGTATATGGTTTTTATTTTTTTCAATTTTCTGTGAGTGGCACAATATGGGCATATTACTGGGGGCACAACATAAACTGGGGGCACAATGTGGGCACATTACTCGGGGCATAACATTTCTGGGTAGCACAATGTGGGCATATTACAGGGGGGCACAATGTGGGCATATTACAGGGGGGCACAGCTGGGCATATTGCTGAGGACACAGCTGGGCATATTACTGGGGGGCACAGCTGGTCATATTACAGGGGGCACATATCAGGGCATATTACTGGGGGCACATAACAGGGCATATTACTGGGGGCACATAACTGGGTATATTACTGGGGGCACATAACAGGGCATATTACTGGGGGCACATAACTGGGCATATTACTGGGGGCACATAACTGGGTATATTACTGGGGGCACATAACTGGGTATATTACTAGGGCCACATAATAGGGCATATTACTGGGGGCACATAACAGGGCATATTGCTGGGGGCACATAACTGGGCATTTTACTGGGGGCACATAACAGGGCATATTACTGGGGGCACATAACTGGGGAATAATTACTATGTGGGGCAGTAAGGGGAGAAAGAAGCTATAACAAGATACAAAATAATAAACATTATATTAATGAAACTAGACACAAATACATAATACATTTCCTTTAATTATGAGTGACCTTGCACGTTTCAATAGTTTAGGATACCAGCAATCCTTAGAATAATTTATTAAATAATAAATATATATAAATATTGGCATCTTAAACTGCCTATTGATATTTTCTGGAACTTAAAAAACTGTATGGTGAACCTACAGTATGTGTTACATTTTCTATGCTTTGTGATCCTAAAAGTAATTACTGTACTGAGCTGTGATCACACTACGATATGCTGGCGGTGCATGTTCTCTTTCTTCTCCCTGACAGAATTTGATATTGAGATGAACACTGTGTTGTGCTAAAATATTCTGCAGATACCTGTGAATGTTTTAGCACTAAATACCTTCACTGAAAACATGTCTATATACAATTAAAGGGATTTTCTGGGAGTAAAATATTTATGACTTCGGGTTAGAGATGAGCGAGCATGCTCGGCCGAGGAGCATGCTTGGGAGCAATTTTCGAGTAGTAGCGTACGCATTTTTTAATCTGTACGCTAATGCATACAAATCTTCTAATCTGTACACTAATGCGTACGCATCTTATAAATTTGTACACTGATGCGTACAAATTACAAGATGCGTACGCATTAGCGTACAGATTAGAAGATGCGTACGCTACTACTCGAAAATTGTTCCCGAGCATGCTCGCTCATCTCTACTTAGGGTCCATTCACATGACTTTATAAATGGGTTGGTGTGCTGTCCAAATCCGTAATTCCGTTCCTGGCCCCCGGATATACATTATATCCTATTCTTGTCCACAATCGTGGACAAGAATAGGCATTTTCTATATAGTGCTTGCCATGTGCGGTCTGCAAAAAGGTCTGCAAAAAGCGGAACGCGCACAGCCGGTATCCGTGTTTTGTGGATCCAGATTTGCAGACTGCAAAACAATTACGGTTGTGTGAATGTAGCCTAATGTGATAAGTCAACAATTTCTCATTGGTGGATATCTATCTCATGGTTCTCCCACTGATCAAAGCATACCAGGCACAGCGCAACACATTGTATAGTCGCAGTGCTTGGTATTGCAGCCCAGGCCCATTCACTTGAAAGGCCATGTGACTGATGAACGTGACATCACTGGCCTAAGAAGAGGCTACAGAGGAGCTCCACAACCTTGATACTGATGTAGGTAATCAATATTTTACTCCATCAAAACCTCTTTAATATATCAGTGTAGATTATAATGAAAGTAAAAGACATGAATGAGATGGTTAACTTATCATTCTCCAAAACTACATCTAATTTTCATAATCGCATTATTTTTCCCATCATAGAAAGTGATGGCATGTTACTAGGGTATTTTCTCCCTGTGCTAATAGTACATTTAGGTACTATACAAGTGTTTCTGTCTTTATCTGCTCTGTTTGCCCTTCTTTACTCTTTAATAATGTAATTATTGGCTGGCATATTGTTTGAGAGCTCACCGCTTTTTCACACTTTGCTGTTTTGTTTGTTAATGGATATGCCATCACCTTCTGATCAGCGAGGATTCAGCAACTGCTAGACAGCGTTGCAGCCGCTCTTTCCTAGGATTGTGGTAGTCCAGGCAGTCGGACTCCAGTAATCAGTAACTAATGGCAAATTTTAGCTATATGTCATCCCTTTCTGTGATCGGAAATCACCTTTAATATGTTCTGTAAGCAAAACCAGAATTATAACATTAGAATTCAGCATTTGTAAGTAATGAAAAAGTAGAAAAACAGGTTACCAAATCAATATCCCCCTCACGGACAAACCTCAGAAAAACTTGATTTAGCATATACACAACACAGAATATGGCTAAAAATAGACAACTTTATTAATTCATAAACAAACAGTGCCCCTAGAAAAAGGTTCTGCTGAAACGTACGTTGGGGTTGTGGGTTCTCCTGGTGTTTGCCTTTACATAGGTATGTTATGTGCAATTTATCTGTGGGGGTTTTTTATCTATTTTTATGCTACATGTGCCTTACTGATGGCCATGTGTTTGATTTAACTGACATCCTGCTACAATTGTATAGCTGGGCTTCCCCTATTACAGCTTTGTGATTACCTTCCATATGATATATGTTGTTGTTATACCTCCCAGGAGTTACCAGCACTTTTCATGTGATGTATATCATCTCTATTTTTACCCATATTTATATTTGTTTGTTTATGAATTAATAAAGTTGTCTATTTTTAGCCATATTCTGTGACTCAGGTGTTTTGTGTATATGCTAAATCAAGTAATGAAGAAGACAGAACTGAGCTCTGATGCAGATATATATGGGATTATAGTGAAATCTGGGACATATAGATTCGTCTGAACTAGCAACCTTGTTAAATATTTGCAGGTACATATATCATGTTTGGTAACATCTTATGTGGGGTTGCTCTACTACAGTTTGAGTTGCACACATTTGTCTCTTGCATCAAAATTCTCCCCACCCAGTAGTAAAATGATCTTTAGACAGGTAGCATAGTATTGGTACATAGTTAATAAGGTTGACAAAACACACAGGTTCATCTAGCCTAACCTAGAATCCTACCGTGTTGATCCAGAGGAAGGCAAACCCCATATGAGGTGGCTGTCAATTGCTGCATATTAGAGGAAAAATTCCTTCCCAATGACAAATCAGAAAAATGACCTGGATCAACATCCCATCGCCAAAAGTCTTGTACCCATAACCTATTATCTTATTTCTTTCCAGACAGGCATCTAGGCCCTTCTTGAATTTGTAAAATGAATCAGCCATGTCAACATTGTGGGGCAGTGTTTCATAATCTAAATGCTCTTACAGTAAAATATCCTCATCTATGTTTATTTCCATACTGAATTACCTTAAAGGGAACCTGTCATCTCCGAAACACCCCCTGAACTAGAGTAAGCGGTGTATAGTGTAAGTGATGCTGAATCCGAATATGTAAGTTTTATCTTCATACTCACTTCCATTCCGACGCTGTGCTTCCACAAACCAGCAGTAAAATACATTGACAGGACTCTTCTTTGAGTCCTCTCCATTATGTGAGTGAGCACTGGAGTCCAGCGAGTGCATTTTACTGCTGGTTTGTGGGAGCGCAGCGTCAGAATGGAAATGAGTATGAAGCTAAAACTTACATATTCGGATTCAGCACCAATTACACTATACACCGCTTACTCTAGTTCAGGGGGTGTTTCGGAGATGACAGGTTCCCTTTAATGTTGTTAAGTTGTCTTGGTACTAAAATCCACCCATTTTCAATAACCCCTCTCCCATTCTAGTTCAGCTGTATCCCTCTTATACCCAAGTACCTAAAATTGTACACATTATTCTGTCTGTGATTTGTATGAAAGTAAAGCTATGTTTTTGTCATGAGCATCTTTGCCTGTTTTGATGCATCCCACATTTCTATTTAAAATTTTGACTCATCAGTCCAGAGCACCTGATGCCATTTTTTCAGCATTCAGACTATAAGACACACTGCCATTTCTCCCCCCCCCCAGTCTGAATGATCCTTATGGTCAGACCTATGGTCTGACACCTGGGACCCCCGCCGATCAGCTGTTTGTGAAGGTACTGGTCCCTGCCCTCTTACAGCTCACCAAGCACAGTGCCATAAATAGGATAGTGGCTGTGTTTGGTATCGCAGCTCAGCCCGATTTACTTAAATGGTGATCCTAGGCCACGTGAACGATGAAAGTGACGTCACTGGCCTAGGAAGAGCAGAGAGAAGGCTGCGGTGCTCACAGGAGCACCAGTGTCTTCTGGAACTGCTAATCGGTGGGGGTCACATGTGTTGGACCCCCACTGATCAGATACCCATAACCTATCCTGAGGATAGGTCATCAGTAAAGAAAAAAATAAAATAAAATCTCAGAAAACCCATTTAAGTTTTCTGGAGATTTCCCTAAAACCCAAATCCCACTGCAATATATTATCATCCTCAGTGTTAATTACCCTACAGAGTTTAGTATTATGTGCAAATACTGAAATTCTATTCTGTAAGGTCATGTTCACATCTGTGTTGGAGCCTCAGTTTTGGGCCTCCCTCACAAATTCCGCCAAAAAGAGAAGACAAAAAAGTCCTGCATGCACATTTTTTGTCCACTAGGAAAGCAGACATTATTATAGTCAATGGGGACTGATTACGCTATAATCCCTCAAATGGTAACAAGCAAAAACATTTATGACTGGATGCATGGTGTCCTGTACAAATGCATTGAGATAACATTATTTTAAAGCATAAAAGAATTAAAAATATATATTTATTAACCCCATTGACAGTCAATATTGTTAATGTGTACAGTGGCAAGCAAAGGGTTTGCTTTAAGTGAATATATATCTATAAATCCAGTCTGGAACTAACCTCCTCATAGAAGTTGATCAGATTAGTCTGACAGGACCAATCCCTCATAAACAGGATGATGCTGTCTTATAAGGTTATCATTGACATACTCCGGGATAGAATCATATGAGAAAAGCCAGCAAAGGAGAAAAAACGACAGGTTTCAGGATGTGACCTCTTTGACTCATCACTACTCTGTTAATGCTGTGGCCATAACCTCAGGGCCACATGTAACGCTCATAACTGGAAGGGCTTTGCATTTTGAACTGGATACCAGTAAAGGGGGTACTTAGTAATCCTCTTTAATTTACCACGAAGATTTATCAATAGATACAATCACTATAGTTCAATAGAGAAGGTCTCATGTTTAAGGACTGTCATCTATCAGCTAGACCAGAGATCGACTACGAAGAGCATTTCTTCTTCTGGAGGATCTGGTGTGTATATATGTTCATAAGGAGTCCAATGACTCCTTCACAGATTACAGCCGATAACTGGGGGCCACAGCAGTTGGACACCCTTTGAGCAGCTTATGATAGAGGAACCTTTCTAATAGACAATCCTCAATTGTACTGTATGAAAGACAAAGTGTCCCCTTGCCAGGACCTTCAGTGACCAGCTGTAATCTGTATGGAAACCTGGCAGTAAGTGTTCCATTTCCACAGAACAAATTAAACATTACACAGTGTAAATTTAAATCAATGGATTGTCTGTCTAAAGCAGGGGTGCACAACCTGCGGCCCGGGGGCCACATGTGGCCCTTGATACCATTCTGTGCGGCCTCCAACCATCTGGTGACAGACATGTATGTCTATGTCTTGTGGCTGCTCATAAATATTTTTCATATAGTCTCCCATTAAATGGGAGTCCTAGAGGTGTAACAAGGCATTTATATTATACACTGTATGTACTATACGCCATAAATTACAGTATTTCAGTTGTTAATACCCCTTTAAATTTTATTTTTAGCCCTTGTAGTTGGTTAAGTATGACCATGTGGCCCCCAGTCAGAAAACGTTGTGCACCCCTGGTCTAAAGCAATGCAACACAGGTCTTCCAGAGAGAAAGACAGTCTTTTTGCCACCCTCTTTAGCTAAGAGGTAAGGACCCAATCTATTAACTTAAAATTAAAAAATGCTGGACTTACATGGCCCAATGTTCAGCTGATTATTGGAAACAAACGTTTGTAGGAACACTAGTTCCTGATAATTTCCCTGTAAAGGTACCTTAGATCACCCAATGAACGAGTTGTATTGAAAGGGGCATAGATGCCCATGATGAGAACATAGTCCTGACACTTTACAAATCACTCATGGAGTATTGTGTACAGTTCTGGGCTCCCGTAAACAAGGCAAACATAGCAGAGCTAGTAAAGTAATAACTGGAATTGGTGGACTACAGTACCCAGAACCCAAATTAGGGTTATTCAGTTTAGAAAAAAATGACTAATGGGGGATCTAATAACTATGTACAGTGGGGGGAAAAAGTATTTAGTCATCCACCAATTGTGCAAGTTCTCCCACTTAAAAAGATGAGAAAGGCCTGTAATTGACATCATAGGTAGACCTCAACTATCAGAGACAAAATGAGAAAACAAATCCAGAAAATCACATTGTCTGATTTTTAAAAAAAATATTTGCATATTATGGTGGAAAATAAGTATTTGGTCACCTACAAACAAGCAAGATTTCTGGCTCTCACAGACCTGCAACTTCTTCTTTAAGAGGCTCCTCTGTCCTCTACTCATTACCTGTAGTAATGGCACCTGTTTGAACTTGTTATCAGTATAAAAGACACCTGTCCACAACCCCAAACAGTCACACTCCAAACTCCACTATGGTGAAGACCAAAGAGCTGTCGAAGGACACCAGAAACAAGATTGTAGACCTGCACCAGGCTGGGAAGACTGGATCTGCAAAAGGCAAGCAGCTTGGTGTGAAGAAATCAACTGTGGAATCAATAGTTAGAAAATGGAAGACATACAAGACCACTGATAATCTCCCTCGATCAGGGGCTCCACGCAAGATTTCACCCCGTGCAGTCAAAATGATCACAAGAACTGTGAGCAAAAATCCCAGAACCACACGGCGAGACCTAGTGAATGACCTGCTTAAAGCTGGGACCAAGGTAACAAAGGCTACCGTCAGTAACACACTACGCCGCCAGGGACTCAGATCCTGCAGTGCCAGATGTGTCCCCCTGCTTAAGCCAGTACATATCCGGGCCCGTCTGAAGTTTGCTAGAGAGCATTTGGATGTTCCAGAAGAGTATTGGGAGAATGTGATATGGCCAGATGAAACCAAAGTAGAACTATTTGGTAGAAACACAACTCCAGCACAGCATGATCCCAAGCACACCGCCAGGGCACCGAAGGAGTGGCTTCATAAGAAGTATTCCAAGGTCCTGAAGTGGCCCAGCCAGTCTCCAGATCTCAACCCCATAGAAAACCTTTGGAAGGAGTTGAAAGTCCGTGTTGCCCAGCGACAGCCCCAAAACATCACTGCTCTAGAGGAGATCTGCATGGAGGAATGGGCCAACATACCAGCAACAGTGTGTGCCAACATTGTGAAGACTTACAGAAAATGTTTGACCTCTGTCATTGCCAACAAAGGATATATAACAAAGTATTGAGATAAACTTTTGCTATTGAGGGGTCAGTACAGAGATCTCTCCCATCATCTATTTATCCCCAGGACTGTGACAAGGGGACATCCTCTGCGTCTGGAGGAAAGAAGGTTTGTACACAAACATAGAAGAGGATTCTTTATGGTAAGAGCAGTGAGACTATGGAACTCTCTGCCTGAGGAGGTGGTGATGGTGAACTCACTAAAAGAGTTCAAGAGGGTCCTGGATGTATTTCTGGAGTGTAATAATATTACAGGTTATAGTTACTAGAGATGGGTCGTTGATCAAGGGATTTATTCTGATTGCCTGATTGGAGTCGGGAAGAAATTTTTTCCCCCTAAAGTGGGGAAAATTGGCTTCTATCTCCCAGGGGTTTTTTTTTTGCCTTCCTCTGGATAAACTTGCAAGAACTGGATGGATAGATGTCTTTTTTCAGCCTTACAAACTATCTTACTAAGGCTACTTTCACACTAGCGTTTTAAAATTCCGGTATTGAGTTCCGTCATAGGGGCTCAATACCGGAATAAAACGCTTCAGTTTTGTCCCCATTCATTGTCAATGGGGACAAAACTGAACTGAAGACAATGGAATGCTCCTGAAAGCATTCCGTTCCGTCATCAGACCGGAGAACAAACCGCAGCATGCTGCGGTTTGCTCTCCGGTCCAGGCATCCGCACCAAGACGGATCCGGAATGACCCCCAATGCAAGTCAATGGGGGTGGATCCGTCTGGTGTGACCATAATGGTAACCGGATCCGCCCTCCATTGACTTTCAATGGAGTCCATTACGGATCCGGCTACACATAGACACATACAGACACAGACACACACATAAACATACACACACATATAGACATACAAACACACATACATACTTACATGCTCCCCGGCAGGTCTTCGGAGCGTCAGGGACAGGAGGGCTCACACAGGTCACGATTCCCCACAGCGCCCTCTGCTGGGCGCCTGGTGGAATCGTCATGATTCCACCAGGCGCCCAGCAGAGGGCGCTGTGCGGAATCGTGACCTGTGTGAGCCGTCCTGTCCCTCTGACGCTCCGAAGACCTGCCGGGGAGCATGTAAGTATGTATGTGTGTTTGTATGTCTATATGTGTGTGTATGTTTATGTGTATGTATGTACTGTGTGACATGTGTGGGGCCGGAGCGCGGTTCCGGCTCCACACATGTCACTGCGGCAGGCCTGATCCGGCAGCACCCTTCACCTGCCGGATCAGGCCTGCCGCCAGTGTGAAAGTAGCCTAATGAGTGAAAAGCTTGTTCTTTGGGTGAAATGATCTTTTGTGCGGACACTTCAATCATTGTTTCTGGGCAGCAGATTGTGCTGTGTGAACAGTTATCTGCTGCCCAGAAACAATAAATATATATGAGGGTGAGTGATAGCAGTAGCTAAGGAGGTGATCACTGCATGTAAATGCAGATCTTCACCTTCACTAATGAGCAAACAGTTTTCGCAAAGGACTGCTGCTCACTCATTGTGTGTAAATGGGTTTTCTGGACAACCTCTGGAGCAAGTCTACAAGTTGCAGCTTTTATTGCTCAGAGGGACAGAGTAAAAATAGTTTAATAGAATCCACTGAATATATATCTATATATATATTGTATATCATAAACTGATATTCATTAAAAATAAATCACACTGTGGGTATTCATAGTTGTCTTTAATTGAAATTCATGTAGGCATCGGATGACCAAAGCATGCAACAAAGTTTTAACTATTGCTATGACACGTCTTGAACTCTGTTCATGTAGATCAAATATCGCAACCCATAAACCTTTATCACATAATCCCCTGGAATGCTGCAGCAGAACATTTTGGGAGTAATTGAAAGGCAGGTTCCTTAGGAGATTTGGACTTGTCCAGCTGATGTGTAGTAACCGGAAGTATCTGAGGAGAACCTTTGAGAAAGATGAACCATGTCCAGGTTAAGTTCTCCAAAACAGAACTTGTCAAAGAGCTGCAAATACAAAATAGTTCAGATAAGTGATTTATGCAGAAGAATTGGAGAAAAAAGTTTAACATCTCTATAGATCTCATTATATTTCATATGGTGCTCTTCTGTCAAATCTGCTTCCCATCCAATACTGCTGTTGCAGAAACCCAGGATTCAGCATGGTGACTCCCCAGAGGACTTATTTGATGTCTGTACTCATTCAATATTCACTTACATCAGGAATCAAACATGTGAAACACATCAGAATCTCCTACAGCTGCTTCACTGCCAGAGGAGTGGGAGCCCTAGAGTAGGTTTAGCTAAGAGTCTGTTTTTTTTTTTAGCACAGCGTGTAGTTCTGTGTATGCCGAGAACTTTGGGAATAATATTCCTATGGGAACATTTAGTTTCTTTAAATACTAATTGGTTATTTGCATATTAATCACGTCGTGCTTCCAGCTTCAATTCTGAAATAGATAAATTAGGATATGATACTGATAAATGTTTGCACAGATAAAATTTATACTTATGCAGATATGGACTTACAAGTCCAAGCTCACCCATCTAGCCTTGGAGTCATATGTTTACGACCTCTACTACAATTACACAGAGCTAATTACTGGAACTAAATTTATAGTGCTTGTCATACTCCACTGGGATTATGGAGCCCATAAACTGCACAACTTGAGTTTTGCCCTGGAAGTAGTGAAAAACTTGTCGAAACTCATGTTGGGCGGTTTATGAACCCCATGCTGTTTTTAGAGTTTTGATATGCTGTCGGGAGTACAAAAAGCCACCTTTTGAAACCTCTAAAAAGATATCTGACTACTGCAATATGTCTTGGAGAATCCAAACAGCACTGATTAACTTGAGGAGGTGCAATTTCAAATTGGGTCTGTTCCCCCTATGATGATCTTCCTTTATTTGTGAGTGACACAGGATCTCCTTGCTATCTCATATTATAAAACTACTTGAGTGTGATAAGCAATATAACATTTAAAGAGGACCTTTCACCACTCCTGACATGTCTGTTTTAAAGGGTTTCTGTCACCAGATTTGGGCATACTAAACAGGATGGCATTTGCAATGTGCAAATGCCACCTGATGCCCAATCTGGTTTTCTTACAGTAATCAGATCATCCGTTTTCTTAAAAAAAGCACTTTTATAATATGTAATTTAGGCGTACTAGGTGCAAGAGGCGTTTACCTTGCACCTAGTAATCGCCGTGTTCCTACCTCTAGTGCCGCCTCCTTCTTCCTGATTGACAGGGCCAGGCAGCTTGCTCGATGAGCTGCCGGCCCTGACCTCGATCGAAATCCCGCGCCTGCGCCGTGTAGGCTAAATTCTGCGCAGGCGCAGATAGTTCACCCGGCCGCCCGGCTCCTGCCTCTCTCACTGCGCCTGCGCCGTGCGGAGTAAAAGCGGCGCAGGCGCAGTGAGTTCCGCCGGCTCCCGGGTCTCACTGCGCCTGCGCCGCTTTTACTCCGCACGGCGCAGGCGCAGTGAGAGAGGCAGGAGCCGGGCGGCCGGGTGAACTATCTGCGCCTGCGCAGAATTTAGCCTACACGGCACAGGCGCGGGATTTCGATCGAGGTCAGGGCCGGCAGCTCATCGAGCAAGCTGCCTGGCCCTGTCAATCAGGAAGAAGGAGGCGGCACTAGAGGTAGGAACACGGCGATTACTAGGTGCAAGGTAAACGCCTCTTGCACCTAGTACGCCTAATTTACATATTATAAAAGTGCTTTTTTTAAGAAAACGGCTGATCTGATTACTGTAAGAAAACCAGATTGGGCATCAGGTGGCATTTGCACATTGCAAATGCCATCCTGTTTAGTATGCCCAAATCTGGTGACAGAAACCCTTTAATAGCTTTATGCATTCCCCATGTGATAACAATTCTGGAACAGCTATTCTTATGGCTCTATGTTGTGCCATTCCTTTATTATTCCTGCTAGAAGTTATATGTGAATTGCTATTAGCCTTCAGTAAGGGTACAGAGGGGAGGTAACTGGTTGGGGGTGTGTACCTGCACAGTCTGAACATGGCAGCACTGATTGGATAGAGTGAGTCTGTGCAGGTACACACCACCAACTGGTTACCACCCCTCTGTATCATTAGTAAAGGCTAATAGCAATTCAGTTATAACTTCTAGTAGAAATAATACAGGAATTGTACAACATACAGACATAAGAATAGATGCTCCATAGTTTGTATTACATGGGGAATGCAAAAAGCTATTAAAACAGGCATGTCAGGAGTGGTGAAAGGTCCTCTTTAATTTGGAGGAACTGGGAAACTATCTTCATTGTCTGCTGCACCTGCCATTTATAATTGTAAGTAATTTATAAGCAGTCAGCTCTTGATATGTTGGAAATAGAGAACATGGGCACGTGTAAGGATCTGAATGACTCACAAGGGCCACATTGTGATGGCAAGGATTGTAATGACTATATAAAAGCATTTCCAAAACTAGGTCTCGTGAGGTGTTTCTGGTATACAGTGGTTAGTACCCACCAAAAGTGGACCAAGGTTATGGTTGCCTGAAGCTCACTAATGCATGTAGGGAGAGACTGCTAGCCTATGTGGTATGCTCCCACAGAAGAGCTATTGCAGTGCAAATTTCCGAAAAAAAAAGGACTTCTAGATGTAATAGAAAAATGTCAGAACACACAGTCTGTCCAAACACATACTGAGCTGCAAAGCTGCAGATTGGTAAAAGCAGTCCAAAAGACCAAAAGCACCTATAATGGACACATGTACATCCGAAGTGGACCATGGGCAATTAAAAAAGGTGACCTGGTCTGATATTTTCTTTTACTGCCTACGGATAGCTGGGGGTGTATGCATCACTTACCGTAGGAAGAGATGGTACCAGGATTGACTATGGGAAGAACACCTGCCGGCATAGGCAATGTAATGCTCTAGTCAATGTTCTGCTGGGAAGTCTTGTGTCCTGCCACTCATGTGGCTATTACTTATACATGTAACAGGTACCTAAACACTACTGCAGACTAAGTTCACCCCTTCATGGCAATGGTACTCCCATGGTAGTGGCCTCTTTCTTTCAAAATTGCTCATATATGGCTTGAGGAACATTTCAAGGTGTTGACTTGCCCAAGCCCAATCCATGGAAATCCCACCTCACTACCTACAGGACTTAAGGGTCCTTTACACGGGCCGACAATTGAACAGATTATCACTAGTAACGCTGATTAGAGATGATCTTGTGTAAATGCACTGCCGATTATCCTCCGCTAGCGATCAGCAAATTGTCGGGTAGTGACATTTCCTTCCCGACAATCTGCTAGATCAGGGGTACTCAACTGGCGGACGGTTGCCAGCTGTCCGGACCCCTGCATGCACGCTCTCACAGGGTGCCAGGGAGTCCAGAAGCAATGTGCGCTTCCATCAATACAGATGGAAGTGCTCATTGCTGGAGCGCAGGGACCTGATGTCACTCAACGCTCTGCTCTGCTCCCTGTGCTCCTCCTCTCCTTCAGGCCGGCTGCGCTGTGAATGGTGAAGCAGGAAGACTTCTCCTGCTCCACCATTCAGTCTGCACAGATCGCGCTGCCGGCCGATGTGGGCGGGACCTGAAGACAAGAAATCTGCATAAGAACTGCCCATATAGTGCCGCAGCGCGATCTGTGCCTGCAGTGAAGAAAGGAGGACTGTGAGCTTCAGGAACGGGACAAGGTGAGTAGGTGCTGTGCTTTTTATTTATTTTTTAATACAGAGGGGGCACAGCGGACTTTATGACTATGGAGGGGGCACAGAGGGCTTCATAACTATAGAGGGGGCACAGAGGGTTTTATAACTATGGAGGGGGCACAGAGGGCTTTATAACTATAGAGGGAGCACAGAGGTCTTTATGGAGGGGGCACAGAGGACTTTTTTTTAACTATGGAGGGGGCACAGAGGACTTTATAACTATGGAGGGGGCACAGAGGACTTTAAAACTATGGAGGGGGCACAGAGGACTTTATAACTATGGAGGGGGCACAGGGGACTTTATTACTATGGAGGGGGCACAGAGGACTTTATAACTATGGAGGGGGCACAGAGGACTTTTTTAACTATGGAGGGGGCACAGAGGACTTTATAACTATAGAGAGGGAACAGAGGGCTTTGTAACTATGGAGGGGGCACAGAGGACTTTAAAACTATGGAGGGGGCACAGAGGACTTTATAACTATGGAGGGGGCACAGGGGACTTTATTACTATGGAGGGGGCACAGAGGTCTTTATTACTATGGAGGGGGCACAGAGGACTTTATAACTATGGAGGGGGCACAGAGGACTTTATAACTATGGAGGGGGCACAGAGGACTTTATAACTATGGAGGGGGCACAGGGGACTTTATTACTATGGAGGGGGCACAGAGGTCTTTATTACTATGGAGGGGGCACAGAGGACTTTATAACTATGGAGGGGGCACAGAGGACTTTATAACTATGGAGGGGGCACAGATGACTTTATAACTATGGAGGGGGCACAGAGGACTTTATGACTATAGAGGGGGAACAGAGGACTTTATAACTATGGAGGGGGCACAGAGGACTTTATGACTATAGAGGGGGAACAGAGGGCTTTATAACTATGGAGGGGCACAGAGGACTTTATAACTATGGAGGGGCACAGAGGACTTTATAACTATGGAGGGGGCACAGAGGACTTTATAACTATGGAGGGGGCACAGAGGACTTTATAACTATGGAGGGGGCACAGAGGACTTTATGACTATGGAGGGGACACAGAGGGCTTTATAACTATGGAGGGGGCACAGAGGACTTTATAACTATGGAGGGGGCACAGGGGACTTTATTACTATGGAGAGGGCACAGAGGTCTTTATTACTATGGAGGGGGCACAGAGGACTTTATAACTATGGAGGGGGCACAGAGGACTTTATAACTATGGAGGGAGCACAGAGGACTTTATAACTATGGAGGAGGCACAGAGGACTTTATAACTATGGAGAGGGCACAGAAGTCTTTATTACTATGGAGGGGGGGCAGAGGTCTTTATTACTATGGAGTGAGCACGGAGGGCATTACTACTATGGAGGGGGCACAGAGGGCATTACTAATGTGAAGGGGCACAATGGGCATTTTTACTATGGAGGGGGCACAATGGGCATTTTTGCTCTGGAGGGGGCACAGAGGGCATTACTAATGTGAAGGAGGCAAAATTGACATTTTTACTCTGGAGGGGGCACAATGGGAATTTCTACTCTGGAGGGGGCACAATGGGAATTTCTACTCTGGAGGGGGCACAATGGGAATTTCTACTCTGGAGGGGGCACAATGGGCATTTTTATTCTGGAGGGGACACAATGGCATTGCAAAAGTGAAAGGGGCACAATGGGCATTGATAATGTGAAGGGAGCACAAGGGGGCACAGAGGGCATTATTCCACTGAAGGGGGCACAGTGCACAGAGGGCATTACTACTATTAAGGCTACACGCCACTGGTGTTGTCCCTCCTTATATATTATTTTTGTTTTGCAGCTCGGACCTTCATCCTACAGCAGACTCAGGTAGGTGGACCTTTACCAAAAGTACTTGAGTAGCCCTGTGCTAGATGGTCGCCCCACATAAAGGGACCATTAAATGTGTTACATATAGCACATATCCTTAGCACATATCCTTTTTTTCGAATCTATTTTTATTTCCTGATTACAGATTTTGTAATCTATGTCCTGAACATGATTATGGGGGCGGCCATCTTGCCTGAGCTCTTCTTAACAGCATTTAGAAAGCTTTACGTCAGCCCCATGGGCCATAGACTAAATGGTCAGGAGGGGACCTAACTGACTTCTATGGGAGAGTTTTCTAGGCATGCTCTGTGACCTGTGCAAGGAAAAGAATAGAAAAGCTTTGACAATCACCTATTGTGAATAGTGAATCCTGTCTTATCTGTCATTCTAATCCTGCCTGTAATTATATAACCTCTGTGTACAGATAAGCGGGAACTGCAGTAAAGTGATTTGTATAGACCAGGGCTGGCCAACCTGAGGCTCTCCGGCTGTTGTAAAACTACAACTCCCACCATGCCCTGCTGTAGGATGATAGCTGTAGGCAGACTGGGCATGCTGGGAGTTGTAGTTTTGCAACAGCTGGAGAGCCGCAGGTTGGCCAGCCCTGGTATAGACCAAGAAATGGTGCCCATTATTAGGCTTAGTGGCCAGTGGGAAAACTGCAAGATCAGGATTTTCCTTTTTTGTGTTTAAATATAGATAGTGAAAGTATAAATAAAAAGTAACATCATCAAAAATTCTGTAAAAGTATGGTAAACATAAAACGTGTTTTAAATTATACTACTGTGTGGTTATAGTAACTCAAATACTGTCTTGCATTTACTGTGAAAACAAAAGTTATACAGATCAAGCTCATTAGGAAGAAAGTATGTAATTATGACAATGATCTCACTCTGCTAGAACGTGCAGTAGATGGCTAGCTTCATTCCAATTCCAGGTAGCAGGCTAACTACAAAATTGCTTCAGTCTGTAAAATCTATTGTCAAATGTAATAATCCACATCAAAACCAGCAAACAAGAAGCACAATGCACTCCCAGGGTCTCTGACTCATCGCTTTCACAAAAAATGTAAGAAATCAAGAAAGGCAAGCTTCGAAGCTGTCCACATTTAAAGCATTGATCCAATATAAAATTTCTCATTCACTAAAGGCCTTTGATACAACGATAGCAAAACACCATAAAATGATGCAATAAAAAACATAACTATGGGAGGATGAGAGGTTGCAGTCGCACCAAAAGGTCCCTCTACCCATATGAGGAGACCATCACTAGGATTGTTTAGAACATGTGATTGCTCAGGTCTGATCTTTGGCGAGTGGATTACACAGTGGTGCTCCTCTATAATGTTCATGGGACTGCAACACAGCGGTGCAACTTCATTCTCATGATCAGTGGAGGTCCCAGCAGTCTGACCTCTACTGAACAGTGAGTGATGGGATATCCCAGCTATATGCTATCACATGCTTTATTGGCAAAACTCCATATAGACATGAAAACATAATTTGACTGCTAAATATATTTGTAGTTAACAAATATTTGAAAATGAAAAATCAATATTCATATATCATACTGGGATCATGGTTTCCATTCATAACAGCAAGGTGGTGAATCTGATCCAACCAAATGGACTTTTACAGCAAAAATAGCGCTACCGACATGGTTATTCTTGTCATCAAAAATATCAGAGTCCCAAATGGAAAGTGAAAAACCAATGTGAAAGATTCTCTATCCAAACATAGATAACAGTTAGGACTCATTCAGTATGCATTTTTGCGGTCTGCAAAGTGTAGATTGCATAAAACGGATACCGGCCGTGTGCAGGAGCCAGTCTGTGGAGCAGCCAAGCATGCATATGAATGGGTGTATTAGATTTGTAGAGTTTATGTTTATTTGGATATCTAATGTCAACTGCAGTTCTCCAAAATGTGATTTTCATAAAGGGCCATACACATTGGATGAACAGCGGGCAAACCTAATGATTTTATCAGGTTCGCCTGACCATCTGTGTATGGCGGCTTTAAACTGTCCCCTGGTGGCTGATGTTGGGGGGGAGAAGTAAGTAAGAATTGGGCATGTTGAATTCAAATGCCTAACATTTTTGTTAGCAGGGAGCTATGCTGTTGCTTAGAGGACTTTGTCAAGGATCCCAGCATGCATATATGAGTGGATCGGGAGAGTTAGCTGTCATCCAAAAGCTTGGTCAACTAATGTCTATGGCTAGCGTTACAGAAACTTAAAGGGGTTCTACACCTGGGACCACTATCGATCTGATGCTGATGATCTATCCAAAGGATAAGATAAAGGGACAAAACCCCTTTAAAGATAGCCCCATTCTAATAGACGGGATTGGATTAAGACAATTTGCATTTTTCCAAAACATGTTTTTCCTAGAAGAACGTGGGGAAATTGTCTCCCACACAAATGTAATTATAAATGCAGTAATTTCTGCTTAACTATATGAACTTTACATACAGTATTTACTATTAATACAAATTTCTGTTATAATATGTAAGCTATAATTTACTGCAATTATTTTATAACAAAATCGACTTTTACCGGTGTTGTCTTTCTACAGCTCCATTTGAAATGGTTCCTATTGGTGGCTATTGTGCCTATTTAATGCTTTAAGCATTTCAGGATATTTTTTCTGTTTCATGTATGTGGCAGCTTGAATACAAATCATATGTTTTGACTATTGTGTTTCCAGATCCGTCCTGCTGTTGCTTTTGACAAAACGTAAAATCACGACATGAAGGAAATACAAAGCTTTTCCTGCAGAGAATGATTAAGATACACTGGAAGCTGTGAGAGGTTCGCTACCATATTTTATAGTTAAAGCAAAAGGTAATGGTAAGATACGTATTGTTTTTCCCCGTAGAACGGCGGACATCACGCAGAAAGTAACATTCCTCACAAAACACACTCAACCCGCTTCCTGCTCCAGATGCCCGCTGCCAGTAAAACAGTCCCATGACTACAGATGTATTATTTCATATAGAGAAATATCCCTTAGATTTCATACTGTATATATAGGCAGCACATACATGGCTATTACCATTGCAGGAGGAACTGCTCAATAATCCAAATCTTGATCTAGTACAATGGTGGCGAACCTATGGCACGGGTGCCAGAGGCAGCACTCAGAACCCTCTCGGTGGGCACACTCCCCCTAGAAAAAGTCTATGGTGTACCAATATACCTTAGACTTTTCCTGGCATAGGGAGCGCTTTGAAGAGAACAGGCAGCACATTGAATGTAGACAGGCTATTATAGCTAAATGATAAAGTACATGGAAGATATACTATATTGGACTGTAGTATTCAGGATGAATTGCCATATTGGAACTTTGAGATCAATAACTGGGTTTTGAGTTGCAGTTTGGGCACTCGGCCTCTAAACGGTTTGCCACCACTGCCCTAGTAGAAGCCCGGCTCATATTTTACACTTGGAACTTTAAGAGACATCTTTTTCTTGTTTCGGATCCTCTTGGGTCCCATTAATATTTGTTGGTCTAAATTTATTGGGCTAAAAAAAAGTTCAACTTTAATAAATGTTTGCATTGGACAATCCCATTATAATAAAACGATCACAGGATGCCTTGCTGCTGGTTCTGCGAGCGATCATCTGTAGTCTGCAGAGCAACTCTGCATCAAGTGGTCATTTTTCCTGCAGTGCCACCACAGGAGAAATAAAGAACTGCATGATGCCCATTTAGGAGGACATGTAACCTTTCCTGACATGTCTACTTTAACCACTTCACGTCCGCCCATAGTAAATAAACGTCCGGGAAGTGGTTACTTATCTCTGAATGGACATTTCTGAACGTCCATTCAGAAATAGCAGCTGCACGCTAATCGTGCAGCTGCACAGTGGGGTACCTGCTGTCAGTGACAGCAGGGTACCCCAAAGAGAAGGCAGGGACCGTTCCCATGGGTCCCTGCCTTGTAGAGCGCTGTATACACAGCGCTCACCGAGTGCTGTGTATACAGAGCAGGAATCGCTATTGCGCTTCCTGTTCTGGCCCGGCGGTCACGTGATCGCCGGGGCCGGGAGCGTGCAGGAGCTGCCGGGTCTCTCATAGACCCGATCAGCCCTGCACTGAGGCTGTACAGCATAGTATGATGCTGTACAGCCTCTCTGGGGATGTATTTCCCCTGTAACTGGGGCTACTATGTCAGCCCCAGTTACAGGAGAAATCAAGTATAAAAATAAATAAATAAATAAGTGAAGTTAAATGTCCCCCTGAGGTCTTGTATGACCTTATGGGGGACACAAAGCGTAAAATAAAAAATATAAAAATAATAAAAAAAATAGAGTATTATATAAAAAAATAAATCACATATAAAAAAAATAATTTTCCCCCAAATATGTCATTAAAAAATGTTACAAATAAAAATAAATAAATAAAATAGACATATTTGGTATCACCGCGTCCAAAACGACCGGCTCTATAAAAATATTACATGATCTACCCCATCAAGTGAACTGCGTAAAAAAAATCTAATAAAAATTATGCCAAAACAGCTTTTTTTTGTCGCCTCACCTACCAAAAAACATAATATCAAACAATCAAAAAGTCGTATGCATCCCAAATTGATATCAATAAAAACGTCACCTCATCCCGCAAAAAATGAGCCCCCACACAAGATCATAGCCAGAAAAATGAAAAAAAAAAATGGCTTTTAAAAAATTGCAACACAAAAACATGATTTTTTTCAAAAAATGCTCTAAAATGCTGTAAAACGCAAAAAAAAATATAATAAAAAATAGACATATTTTGTATTGTTGCGTCCATAACAACTGGCTCTACAAAAATATCACATGATCTACCCGGTCAAGTGAACGGTGTAAAAAAAAATATAGAAAAATGCCCCTAAACTGCTTTTTTTTTTTTTTAGTTAACCTCCCAAAAATTAGATTAAAAAGTGATCAGAAAGCTGGATGTACCCCAAAATGGTGCCAATAAAAAGCACAGCTTGTCCCACAAAAAATAAGACCTCACGCAGCTCAGTCCACAAAAAAATTAAAAAGTTATCGCTCCTAAAAACCATGACAAAACATTCCATGTTAGAAAATGCAGATGCTGCTCCTCCCGTTCTGAGCCCTGGCGTATCCCCAAATAACAGTTTACGACCACATTTGGGGTGTTTCTGCAAACTGCAGAATCAGAGTAATAAATATTGAGTTTTGTTTTGTTGTTAACCCTTGATGTGTTACAGCAAAAAAATGATTAAAATCTGCAAAAAAAGTGAAATTTTGAAATTTCACATCTATTTTGCTTTAATTCCTGTGGAATACTTAAAGGGTTAACAACATTTCTAAAACCAGTTTTGAATAGTTTGAGGGGTGTAGTTTCTAAAATGGGGTAATTTATGTAAGCCTCACAAACTGACTTCAGAACTGAACTGGTCCTTAAAAAAGTTGATTTTGCAAATTTGCAAAAATTGCGTCTAAAATTCTAAACCTTCTACTGTCCTAAAAAAATAAAATGACACTACCAAAATGATGCCAACGTAAAGTAGACATATGGGGAATGTAAATTAAAAAGGATTTTATGGGGCATCACTATCTGTCTTAAAAGCAGAGAGATTCAAATTTAGAAAACAGTGATTTTTTGTAATTTTCGTTAACTTTTGGATTTTTTTTATAAATAAAATTAAAACTTATCGATTCAAATTTACCATTAACTTGAAGTACAATGTGTCACGAGAAAACAATCTCAGAATCACTTGGATAAGTAAAAGCGTTCCAAAGTTATTACCACATGAAGTCACACATGTAAATGGCCCGGATGGGAAGTGGTTAATAAATACTTGCACTCTCTATGTAATAACAATTCTGGAGCATCTATTCTTATGACTTTATGTTCTACCATTCCTTAATTATTCCCATTAGAAGTTATGAATGAATTGCCAGCAGTTTGTAATGAAGGTCCAGATGGGTGGTGTACCCCTACACAGTCTGATACTAACAGCATTGACTGGATAGTGTCACACTGTGCAGGGACACACCCCTAACTGGTAAAACCCATCTGTACCTTCATTAGAAACAGTTAGTAATGTATTAATCAGGTGAGAGGTATTTGGTCGGCACTCCGAAGTTTCTGCAGTGGTGCTCGTGGTAAGCCAGAGCTTATAATAGTAAATGAAATGATCCCGGCACTTCACTGTCTCATTGATGATTATTTTATTTTTCACATCACCGTGAAGGGACGAGTTTCGGCTCTACCTGAGCCTTTGTCAACCATGATACAATTACAGCAACACAAGCTTTATATAGAGAAAAGGAATTGTAGCACCTCTGACGTCAGACGCTAATGTCCGGGGCACCCGGGAACAACAAAAGAACTACTTCCTAGTTAACATAATCTCAGTCCCGTCTACAGTAGGATAAATATCCTAGCTGCACCCCCACCGATCAGATATTGATGACCTATCCTGAGGACAGGCCATCAAATTTGGATTCCCAGAAAACCGTTTTAATACATTCTAAATTCCCCACACCTCACAGTCATGAAGAAATATAACATGTAACATAAGTACTGTAAGAGAATGAGCTGTACAACACACAAGGAGAAATTATACCATGTAGTCACAGCACATACCACCATAAATGATAATGAGCCTTCAACACCAAACTTACACAAGATTCTGCCTAGAAACATGAAACATTAAAGGATGAGATTGCTAGCTTCTGTTTCCTTCCATGTGTCCTGAGAAGCATAGCTGAATTATGTATATGTAGGGTGACCCAGTAATCACAATGACATGCTGCAGATATGGTAACCTTTGGCAGAACTACACCTCTTGTTATTTATGTGAATGGAAAACCAAGACTACACAGAGAGTAATGAAAATGAACACTGGCGTAATATTTAACAGGCTTGAATTCTTAAGGGAGCAGATTATCATCTCGCTTGAGATCAGGCCTGGATTATCCTTAGCCTGAAGTGGGTTTTTTTTTCAGTCCTGAAAAGTGTCAGCTGCTGCATGGTTTCCTTCTTGTGTGGCTGATGGTTCACTCAAGTGAGAAATTGTGATGCCTAGCAATAAAATAGTGCAAGATGCATAATTCATAAGTCATTGCTGATGCCAGTTAGACTGCCTTGCCTGACAACATAGGCTTCTGGGTAACCTGAAATATGCCATATCTCTCTTTGCTTGGAACATATAGGAAGACTAAAATAAAGTAAAAAAATATCTTTGCTCCGTGTTAGCCAGTAAACAGAAGATATAAACTGAGATTCCTTAATAGTTGATAGATTTTAATGGCTAACTAAAAAGATGATGGCAAAATCCAAGCTTTCTAGACTACTCAGATCTCTTGATCAGGAAGGTTATAACACAGTATCTGTAGATGCACATATTTCTACACAAAAATACATGAGAATAGAGAGGTACAACTAATGAGCAAAAAGGGTAACAATGTTTTGAACTGTTGACTTTCAGGCTCCATATCTCATTATCCACTACAGCTTGAACATGAGACTACCGTCATTTTATAGACTATCATTTTGGCTATCTCATACATAAATTGGACTTGCAACTATTTAGCATATGATTAGTTATGCAAATTCTTGTTTTGTAACTGAATTGTAACTGTTTTGCTCATACTGGTGGAACAATCTTTTTCTTCTTGTATACTAGAAATTACAACCATTCCCTAATAGCTCAGTGTGTTATTAGGTTGATTCCCAAGCAAAAGGTCACTAGATCACTGGTTCAGATCGAGGAGTAGCCATGAAGAAGATTTCCCAAGAAAAGAGAAACAGCATCATCCAGCTCATCGATCTTGGCCAAGAAAATTGGCAGACTGCATCACGTGAGTGCCATGACAGTTGAGAGAATACGAAATGAAGTCCGTCCATCCATTCCAAAGCCAAGAGGTGAACATCTAGGCAAAATATCAGAGTCAACAAGTTGGCTTTACAGAAAGTCTAACAGTTTTGGCACAACAAACACGGTAGCGGAGGTGGCTTGTATGCTTCGTAATAGTGAGATCACAGACGTCCATGCAAGCACCGTGCGATGCGTGTTACACAAGTTTGGAATGCTGGCCTGAAAAAAGGTGAAGAAGCCTCAACTTCAATATAATCATAAGAAACATCTGCTCAAGTTTGCAAAAGAGTATGAACAGTGGACAGTAGACTGTAAACTGGTGATCTGGAGCGATGAGACAAAAGTCAATAGACTTGGCTCTGATGGGTGCAAATGGGTCTGGAAGAAACAAGGGAAAAGGGGGCTAACAGATTGAGAAATTGAAGAAACTGTCAAGTTCGGTGGAAGCCTGATGATATGGGGTTGTTTCACAGCCAAAGTAGTTGATGGTTGTCTCAATGCTGAGCTATATGTGAGTATCCTACAAGGCGAGTTATTATATACACTCGAGTACTATGGGTATTAAAAGGATGACATAGTTTTCCTGCCGGACAAGGACCTGAAGCATACATAAAAAGTCCAATTTCTATATGAGATAGCCAAGATGCTTGTCTATAAAATGACGGTAGTCTCACATTCAAAGCTGTAGTGGATGGTGAGATATGGAGCCTGAAAGTCAAAAGTTCAAAACATTGTTACCCTTTTGCTCGTCAGTGTATATGAGACAAGTGATTGTAGCAGTAAATTGTTGTAAGCAGTTAAAAACTTTCACAATCCGTACCTATAATTGCTACAACTTACTGCTATAAATGTTTGTTTCCTCCTCCACTCAATTCTATTAAGGAATCTGATTTTACATCTTGTAAAATAAAGTGAAAAATCATATTCAATCCCAATAATGTCCTTATTAAAGAATTCAAAAATAGCAAATAACCTCACACCTGCAAGCAACCAGTCACAGAATTCCTTACAGACCAATTAATTGTACTCTAGATAGCTCCAATTATTTTTTTAGAGGAATAAAGGCCATACTGTCTGAAATCCCCTCATTTACAGACTAAGAAAAACAAATCAACTATTTAACAGCCTCCATGCTCAGATCCAGTTTACGGCAAATCATACAAGATGTAATAACCAGTTTAATTATCCTAACCGCGGATAGTGAGTACTGATGCAATGACCTGCCAGCCATTGGAATTTCCATCTGACCAACTCAGTGACATCATTCATGTTCCCCTGTTCTTATTGTTGGTGGGGGGCCCAAAGGTCGGACCCCCACGATCACTTATAGCCAATCCTGTGACTAGGGAATAAGTTGTTGTAATGGATCAAGACCTTTAATTGCTTTCAATTATAGTGCATGCAAAGTCTTTGGGATGGTACAGTGCTTGAACACAAGAATACTGGTTTATTATTTCAATGGTGTAGGATCTATTTTTTGTGCAACCTCCAAATCACTGATGATACTTTATTTACCGGCGATATATACACTTTAGTATATTTACATTTGTGAATCTCATGGATGAAGTGCCTCTTATGTATCTAAAATGCTAGATGTTGCTTGTTAGTAGATATTAATATCATGAAGTGGTTCTATACTTTGCTGAACAGATATTTATCTGTGGTGGATCAAGCAGTATGATGGTGCTAAGTGCAGAATCTAATCCAATGACTGAGGGCAACGTGGTATATTTCAGGTAGTCCGTAGTAAATAATGCCAACTCTTTTGAAAATAAGGATGCACTTTTATCAGATTATTCTTGAAGCTGTGGGACGAGTGCCTTAAAGGGTTTTTTCAGGATTTGGTCCCTTTTTAATAAGGCCTTCTAGCATGTGGTACCTATAGAAAGAATCATACTTACCTGTTCCTCACCACTTTCTTCTGGTACCCTGCCTCTGTTCGGCAATCATTCAATCCCACGCTTGTTTACTTCCAACCAATGACTAAAGTCATGTGCACACCCCAGCAGTGAACAGGCCAGGGACTGGAAGTTTGCTGAACTGAGCAGAGAGGTGGACAGTAAGTGGGTATGATTTTTTTCATTAGGTACCGCAAAGTATAGTGGCCAAATCCTGGAAAATCACTTTAAGGCTTCATTCACACGACCGTATTTTGTTTCCCTGTCCGTTCCGTTTTTTTTGCGGACCATATGCGGAACCATTCATTTCAATGGGTCCGCAAAAAATACAGAAGGTACTCCGTGTGCATTCCGTTTCTGTATGTCCGTATTTCCGTTCTGCAAAAAAGATAGAACATGTCCTATTCTTGTCCGTTTTGCTGACAAGGATAGGCATTGTTACAATGGATCCGCAAAAAAAACGGAAACACGGATGCCATACGGAACGTCATCCGTTTTTTTTGCGGATCCGCAATTTGCAGACCGCAAAACACATACGGTCGTGTGAATGAAGCCTTAAAGGGGTTGTCCAAGTTATGAAAAAAAATATATAGCACTGTAAATCTGATGGGCAACAATATATAACTAAGTTCAGCAAGTTTTAGGCAAAAAAAATCTCTATTTCCTCATTTCCCTGGTTCTCTTCTGGCCTTTGTTTACATGCAGTAATAACAATCTCTGCCCCTCCCCCCTTCTCTGCAAAGGCAGTGAATACAAGTGCTGTGAGTACATGTTTGCCTGCTGGAATACTCAGCAGCATGTTGTATGTGTAGGACTACAAGTCCCAGCTGTACAATGACACTGCTGATACACACAGGAAATTCTCCCTACCTGTTCTTGTACAATACAATTCCTCTATAGCTCCTTGCCCAGCATTTGTCTCCTCTCACTGCTGCAGCTACTGTTTGTTGTAAAGCCTTGAGCCCTCAGAGTGTTCTGGCTGAAGGGGTTAATGTTTTATCTGAAGGAATCCAGGGAGAGCAGATAGCAGGAGCCCGGCAGTGCAGGGGGCGTGGCCAGTGACGTCTCGTGTACAGACTGTTATCTGAACTCTGAGGCTTGTACACGAAACATCATAGACCAGGGAGATAAGGTGACATCACAGGTCATGTGACCCTCAGTCAACTCTGAGAAACCAGCAGCTTTAGAAACACAAAGTATATGGGAAAGTTGTTATACCTGACAAGTTAGTAACATATAAAGAACAAAAAAATAACTCGGACAACCCCTTTAAGCAGTACACTAGTAGAGGAAGCAAGTCCACAATATGGATTGCAGTCCATAGCTTTCTAGTTATACTCCAGCTATGAACATAAAAAGATCTTGGCTGATATCATGATGGCTTCTAGAAATATTTAGTCACATTCTCTATTTCATTACTTCTAATGCAAATTAACTGAGATCTGTAAAGAGCAACCCCATTTAGGTCGACAGTAGAATACTCAAGGGGATTTCCAGGGAGGCTTGCCATACACCACTGAGGCCAGTCACTGTAGTGGTCACTTGGGTATATGGGCATATCACAAAACTGCTTGGGAGCAACAGAGAGGTGGGGGGTTTAAAGAGGACCTTTCACCACAAAATACAATGCAATCTGACAGAACCATGTTATAGAGCAGGAGGAGCTGAGCAGATTGATATGTAGTTTTGTGGGAAAAGATTCAGTAAAACCTGTAATTTATACATTTATATCTCTGCTTTTTCCACTTCCTGTGAAGAGCTAACGGTACAGGAGGGAGGAGTTATCAGTCACTGCCAGCTATCTCTTATGCAATGACTGATAACACCTCCCTCCTGTACCGATGGTTGTTAACAGGAGGTAGAAAAAGCAGAGATATAAATGTATAAAGTACAGGTTTTACTAAATTGTTTCCCACAAAACTACATATCATTCTGCTCAGCTCCTCCTGATCTATAACATGGTGCTTTCAGATTGCACTGCATTTTCTGGTGACAGGTTGCCTTTACAGATGAGTAAGTGCTTTTGTTATTTTATCACACTCCTGGTCTTTGGCCAAATTTTTTTGTTATCTCAGAAAATCCCTTTAATTTATTCCTAGAACAACAGCTATATTGGATCATGTGTCCAATTACAAATGTAACAGGTCTTTAACATGTCCTAAATTCTAGACAGACATTTAAGGGAGTTGTTTTTTCTAGTTTTATCTAGCATTTCTACTTCCTCTACTTTTATTCCTTACTATTCCCTTCTTTGTGTCCCTTGACAGTTAATTTAACATTTCTCAGGATCTCCATCGTAACAGAGCAAAAAACAGAAAAATGGCATTTCGATCTCAGAAAAAAAAGTAGACGAACCCAAATTTATTGCTTACAAAAAAAGTTTTGTCCAAACAAAGTCTTCCCTGACAAGTACATTGCAGGCATAAATCTAAACCTACAATCTTATATGTGGCTCATCAAAATGTAGTCATAGAGCGCTGGAACAGAGCAGAAATGTACACTATACTAGCTTGGCATTTTTTTACCAGTTTTCCAAAAGATATTTCTACCCAAATTTGAAAAAATTGCCAAGTATTAGTGAATTAGAAGAATGAGAGCCAAAGTTTTTGATATTTTATTTTTTATTTCCTGTAATATTTCTTGTGGCAATAGCAACATCTGTCATCATTTTGGTTCTCACTTCTGCAAGGGATTTTCAACAACTTTGACAAAATCCTAAGTGGCAGTCTTTCTTCAAGAGTTAAGAAAGTTTTACCAGGTTGGACATCATTTAAAGGGGATACACCATGATTGATGTCAAAATGAAAATCAGACATCATATAGTACATGACAATCTCTTTTTGACAAAGCTAGAACAAGCCCTGTACCTCACATGGAACCAGAGATATTCCCATTGATTGCTCTGATCGTTCTGTTAGATTTATTTTAAGCTGGCAACTCAGGATGGGGGGGGGGGGGCAAGTCCTTTCAGCTGCAGCTATCTCCCTGTAATTGTCACAGCTTCTAACAGAAAATATGGCAGGGGACAACTGAATTCACTGAGTGTGTGCGACCATCTCAATGAGGTGTACTGTGAAATAAGGAAATTAACAAACAGCAGGTGGCGTTATACAGATACATTTTTTATTATGTGCAATTACAAAAGTATTCATATCCAGCTCTTGGTTTTAAAAATTTAGAATATTTTTCATGGCATAACCCCTTCCTCATTAGTTTTTTTGTCAATGCTTCTTGAGAACTGACCGGACCTGGATTCACATGGTATTAAGCTTTGCAAATTCTTGAAAAATTCTTCCCTGTATTTTATGGAGGCCGGTATGGCACCACAACAGGTAGTATTTAGTGTAGGTTCCAGTCCGAGAGAAATCGCCTTGACGCTGGCGGATAGGCACAGATAATTTTGTACAAAATGTATTTGTCAACAATCTCATATTTATTAAATGTGCGTAGCATTAGCACCAGAATATTTTTTTACAATTATGGCATTATTGTATTTATTTGTGTTTGCAGAGTGCTGTTGCATTGTTTTTTTTTTTTTTTTGGTCTCCGTGGTTTCAGCTATGGCGACGTGCACCTGCATATGGGTATGTGCTGACTGAACCTGCTTTATCTTTTCATATTAAGGTGGCTTTCTATCATGAGACAACCTTTTAAACTGTTTTGTGAATAGTGAGGTCTAAAAAAGTGATTGATTTACCCTGATGTAAAGCATTTATCAACAGCACTGATATTGATTTTCTTCGTGGTCTAAAGATTCCTTTCCAGCGCCCTGCCAGACATCTGGAGTGTCCTCAATATTTCCAGGCTGCAACTATATGTACAGTGTGTTTAAGTTATGCATATGAAGACTGCAAAACCTAATAACAAGCAGTTTATTATTATTAGTGAATTTCTAGAAATTCGGATTTTATTGGATTTCATTAGGCTTAATTGGTCAGGCGGTTCAATTCGTGTCCGAATAAATTCTATAATATATAGACATTCTGAGGTCTCCTAGGACTGTATGCTCATTTCATGCTCTTTAAGGCCTCCTGCACATGACCATATCTGTTTTGCAGTCCGCAAATCGCGGATCCACAAAATACAGATGCGGTCCGTATACATCCTGCAATTTTTGAAGGCCCACTGCAAAACAGACAAGAATAGGACTGGATCTATAATTTGCCGCACAGCTGAATACAGCTGGAATCCGTGAGATGTCTATTTTTTTTTTCAGACCCACAGAAATAAATGCAGATCGGACAGGGACCAAAAATACAGCCATGTGCATGAGGCCACTAAGCCAGCTTTGACAGTGACATATATGCCTATGGGTAAATACATGGCTGCTGGTGGTATTGAACAGCCTCTTTAAAAATAGACTCCACTGTAGGATTTTTTTTTTTTTTTTTTTGTAAATACACCAAAACATTTTTGCTTTTTGGCAGCCTATGCCTGCTAGTGTGTATGTGATTCAGGGGTTATGTGATCCTCCTTTATCACTTTCCTGTCTTCTGTAAAGAAAACTGAATCCCCAAAAATTCGGATTTGACCCAAATATTCAGAAAATTTTGTTTAGAATTGATTCGCTCATCTCTATTTTTATGTTATTTGCATATATAACTTGTATGGACAGTTCTTTTTTTGTATTTTTGTGCCCTGTCAAATGGGTCCTCCCTCACTGGTGTCTATAAGGACTATTTGTGCATTGAGTGACACTATTACATTAATATTATTTTGGATATTTTGCTCTTTGCTCACCACGTATTATATTCAAACATATTTCTTAATTTTTGTATTTTTGGTAGAGCGTTTTTCATATATGATAACTATCTGCCTCTGATTGTGTCTATCTTTTCTGTGTACCTAGTGGTGGTCCCTGACTTTATGTGGGTTTTGATCATTTTTGCGTGGGTTTTGATTGGTTTTAATCTTTATTGGTGTTAGTTTGCACATCTGTGTATATTTGTTTTTAAGTCTGCAGTTGCAGTTGTATATGCATGCTTTCCTTGTTCTTGCATTTGCCTATACTTTGTGTAGCTGTCTGACATACTGTACATCACTGGATAAAGAGATGTGTCTGGTTCAGGAAAGCATCCAGTGTCTGACTGAGGTTCCTTGGGCCCACTTGAGAAAATTATTCTTAGACCATATCAGTAAAGTGTAATAGATTTTGAATCAAATAGACTCTAGTGGCAAGTGATTCACTCCAACACCAGCTCAAAATGTTTTTTCTCCTGGATCTTTTGGGCCCACTATTACATCAGGGCCTGGGCCCTCCAGAGGATCTTCTGATAGCCTGGAGGGCCAGACCAACCCTGAAAACATCCAGTAACAAACCTGATACCAATGTAGGAAACTATGGGATCAGTGTTACAATTGACCTTCTTTTCTACTATTCAGAAAAGAAAGTGAGGACCAGACATCTGTGAATAGGTCCTGATTTCTGGAAAAATCCTGACAAATTGGGAATGATTCTGGACTTTGATGACTCTACAATTTAAAGACTACTGTGATAATGTATCTCTCATTTCTCAGTTCCTCAAGTTTTTTTTTAAGAAATAGTAAGAAAATTGGAGTGGGCCTCCTTCTCCAGTACAAGGTTTCTGCATATCCTCAGTCAGATTAGGTCTTAGGTGTGTCCCTCAGCAGCCTGATTGTAATTGCAATCCAACTAAACAAGCCTAACCTCAATGTATAAGGAACAAAATGTAATTAAAAAATCTCAGAACTATCATGTCTGCTTGTGTAAAGGTATGTAAAGGAACACATTACAAATATGTATTTGGTTCCAAGACTGAACAATCAAGCAAACTTTTTGCTACTTTTAATGATTGTTTGGCCACTAATCCTAATTACTACTAATTGCTGATTCTGCAGTTCTCTCTTTTAACAGCACACTAGACGCAGCCTCTAATTAATGTTATGCATTTGCTTGGCCTTCTGTAATACCAGATTCAATGTTCCTGAATTCCATTATAGCATCATAAAGTGGATTTTTTTCTTCGAAACTGAGTGACTTTATTCAACGTAAATTTTATGCTGCGCACCTATAAACTCACTCAAGGCTTTCTTTCGTGGACTATTAGCAAGTGATCAGTAACAAGTCATAATTGTCTGTGCAAGGAGATGACTTGAAATGGAATAAAGACTGTAGTTTGCACTTGCGAAGAAAATACATTTTCAACACTTGGTGTTCCATGTATGCTGTTTCTAGAACCAAATAAATTACTACTAAATGAATTGAATTCAACACGAATTTTCCAAAAATTTGGGTCAAATCCAAATTTTTGGTGATTTGCTTCAGGCGAATTTCTGAAAATGTCATCAGCCATTTTTCCGATCAGAAGACAGGAAAGATGAAGAAGGAGGATCACATGACCCTGGGCAGTGTGTGTGTATGCATTTGTTGCCAAAAAAGCACATATTTTCCAGAATTTTTTTTTTAAATGGAAAAAATCGTACAGTGCAATTTAAAGATGCTGTTTGTTACCACCGACAGTCATGTGTTTACCATAGCCATATGTCACTTTAAAGCTACTAATGCTGGCTTGGCATTAAAGTGCTTGAAATGAGTTGCATACCATTCTTGGAGACCCTAGAATGCCATACACAACTGTTGATCTGTACAAGATAAGTACAGTAACATTATTACAATGTTACTAAACATTTTATGTAGCCAAAAAGATGGGCTAGTTTCACATATTTGGTAAGAGATCTGGCAGGTACCAGAATGCCTCCTGGCCCCATTAAAATTGTATAATGGGGTCTGGTGGAGATCCAGCCGGTACCCAGCAAATATGCCACGAATCGGCCTGACAAAAACCGCTGCATGCTGGCCTGGTGACCATTCCAGTATTGTCTGATAATGCTGGATCCAAAGAGCACCTGCAGGTTGTTCTCTGCCGGAACAGCCTGCCAGATCTCTTACTGTGTCTTTAGGTACATGTTAATTAAACGACCAGATCTTTTTCATTTGTTGGGCAATCAACATGTTTTTACTGTCATGTTTTCATGACCGATATATATAAAGTTCATGCTACGGGCAACGCAGCGATCACATGATCAATGGTGTAACCACCTGGACCACTGTCTCAATTTCAAACGTGTCTGTAGAAACACTTTGGCCACATGACATTTACGCTGAAAATTATTACTGCTGCCATTATGCCATTAATTCCATTAGGCCAACAAATTCCCCAGTGTTGCTACTTAGACCTGTCACTCGACAGAGGCTGATCATTTTTCTGACAAAAGCTCCAAATTCCTTGAATTGATATGGATTTAAAAGATAATATAACAACTAGTTGGAACTTTGGAGCTCACTGCATTCTGTGCTATTATTGTGCATAAAGGGGTATTCTTATTTCAGACACTGGGGGCATATCTCCAGGATGTGCCCCTGATGTTTGATAGGTGCAGGTCCCACCTCTGGAATCCACACCTATACTTAGAACGGAGCCTGCAAAGTGTGCATGTGTGGCCACCCTCCACTCATTCCTATGGGAGTGCCGAAAATATCCAAACGCTGGCTTGGCTATTTCCGTCAGCCCATAGAAGTCAATGGAGCGGTGGCAGCACTTGCGCGGTGCGCTTCCCATTAATTTCAATGTGACTTCTGAAAATAGCCGAGTGCTCCCATAGAAATTGATGGAGGGTAGCTGCGCATGCACAGATTACCCTCCAGCACTTTGCGAGCTCCGTTTTAAGTAAAGGTGCAGGTTCCAGAGGTGGGACCAACACCTATAAGACATTGGGGTCATATCCTAGCGATATGCCCCCAATGTCCAAGATGGGATTCCCCCCCTTCCTTTAACCACCTAACTGTTCTGCCCGAGTCCAGCTTGGACAATGTTAAAAGTAGCTAACTGGAGGGGGAGGGCTGCTTTAGATGGTGATATCTCCTCAGTGGTAGCAGCTAGAAACATGCAACTGGTCTTGTCCTAAAGTTGACAGTCCAGGCTTTAAATGACAGCTAAAGTCCAAGAAACAGAGGAGAAATCACTGTTAGAAATTAAGTTGGGAATAATCACGTGTGAAACCTGTTTTTACTTTCATTTTCAGCTGCATTCACAGCATCCCGATTTCTATCAGTTATATCTTTTTCTGTCCTGAACATATTGCTGTCATTTTGGTATTTTCTAAAAGCTTTGAATGTCTTCTTTCAAACAAGACATTGCATGCTTTTATCTGCTACCATTCAGGAGGTAGCAGCATCTAAAGCAGCCCTCTCCCCTCCAGGTAGCTACTTTTCCCACTGCTGCAGCTCCACTCTGGCAAAACAGTTAGGGGGTTACTCTATAAAAAGTATGCAGTGCACTCCAAAGCTCCCTCTAGTGGCAGCTGTAGGCTGCCAGTATCTTATATATCTCTGGAAGGAATTATCATGAGGATTTTAACGTTGGTATCTGAGTGCACTGGAGTACTCTGCACCACATTTATCACATGTCACATGTGGTTTGATAAATTTGGCACATCTTTAAACCTAACACATTTGTTTAGAAATGCTCCTACATCTTTTCTACACCACCGTTCTACAGAAGTGATTTAGCGATAAATGTGACAAAGTTTGAGATTTGTTTTACACTGATTGTTGTATCCTAATCATATATTCCCACCTTTGAATATATAGGGGATTTGAAACTCTAAATAGTAAAATCAGTTACATGATGGAATGTGCCGTACAGTATATAGATATACTAGTTCTATAAATGGCTGTCTAGACCTGCACCAGATTTATCACAGTGGCTCAGACTGGATGATAAATCTGGCGCAGGGGTAGACACGTTTGTCTAGCTCTATACCAACTATTAGCTTTACACCAGAATTGTGATGCAATTTTAGAGCAAAACCAGCGCCCTTTAAGCCATGCCCCATTTCCCAAGAAGCTCCCTCCCTTTCCAATAAGTGTCACACCCCCTTTTCAAGCAAGTCAGAAAATGAGTAGAAATTCTAACTGCCCCAAATTGTGCCTCTTTTTAGACAGATTTTAGCGGTAGACACATTAGTAAATCTGGGCCATAGTGTTACATGGAACACTCTTCTCACAAAAACTCCATACAATAATTAATGTTGATTTTTGTTGTACTGCTTGTGCATGACCATTGCCTCTATTTTACAGCACAATTTCATACGTTACACAATAAACAATACTGTAAGCATCTTCTCTCTAGCTGAAGAGATGTAAAATGTAAACCTATTTTTTATATTTGAGACACAGAGAGATAAATGACTTGTCTAAGGTCACAAAGAGCAGACATAGGGATACAAACCTGGGTTACCAGCAAATCTCTGTATTGTTTTTATTGGTTCATATCATTTTTATTGACAAAATAAGAAAAGAAAAATGCTCTAGAGCAGAGGTCCGCGACCTTTTTTTTAGATTGAGATCCATGTTCCAGGTGGTGTAGAGACACATTAAGTATCAAGGTAGAAAGAAAAGGACAAACATCAAAAATAAAATAAATGTTACAAATTTCTTCTCCTCTGCAGAAACGTGTTATTTAGATGTGCAGCATGTAGTCGAGCGCTACTTGTGTGTTAGGGCCTTTGCAAGTTTTGGTTGTGGGGCCCCCTTGATATTGAAGGACAGCAATCTCCAATATATATACAGTCATGGCCAAAAGTTTTGAGAATGATACAAATATTAATTTTTACACAGTTACTTGCAAAGTCAATATTTGCCTAGAAAATAAACTTTATCCCCCAAAACACATTTCAACATCATTGCAGCCCTGCCTTAAAAGGACCAGCTAACATTGTTTCAGTGATTGCTCCATTAACACAGGTGTGGGTGTTGATGAGGACAGGGCTGGAGATCAATCTGTCATGATTAAGTAAGAATGACACCACTGGACACTTTAAAAGGAGGCGGGTGCTTGGCAACATTGTTTCTCTTCTGTTAACCATGGTTATCTCTAAAGAAACACGTGCAGTCATCATTGCACTGCACAAAAATGGCCTAACAGGGAAGAGTATCGCAGCTAGAAAGATTGCACCTCAGTCAACAATCTATCGCATCATCAAGAACTTCAAGGAGAGAGGTTCCATTGTTGCCAAAAAGGCTCCAGGGCGCCCAAGAAAGACCAGCAAGCGCCAGGACCGTCTCTTAAAAGTGTTTCAGCTACGGGATCGGCTACCAGCAGTGCAGAGATTGCTCAGGAATGGCAGCAGGCAGGTGTGAGTGCATCTGCACGCACTGTGAGGCGGAGACTCTTGGAGCAAGGCCTGGTCTTAAGGAGGGCAGCAAAGAAGCCACTTCTCTCCAGAAAAAACATCAGGGACAGACTGATATTCTGCAAAAGGTACAGGGAGTGGACTGCTGAGGACTGGGGTAAAGTCATTTTCTCTGATGAATCCCCTTTTCGATTGTCTGGGACATCTGGAAAACAGCTTATTCGGAGAAGACGAGGTGAGCGCTACCACCAGTCTTGTCTCATGCCAACTGTAAAGCATCCTGAAACCATTCATGTGTGGGGTTGCTTCTCAGCCAAGGGAATCGGCTCTCTCACAGTCTTGCCTAAAAACAGCCATGAATAAAGAATGGTACCAGAATGTCCTCCGAGAGCAACTTCTCCCAACCGTCCAAGAGCAGTTTGGCGATCAACAATGCCTTTTCCAGCATGATGGAGCACCTTGCCATAAAGCAAAGGTGATAACTAAATGGCTCAGGGAACAAAACATAGAGATTTTGGGTCCATGGCCTGGAAACTCCCCAGATCTTAATCCCATTGAGAACTTGTGGTCAATCATCAAGAGACGGGTGGACAAACAAAAACCTACAAATTCTGACAAAATGCAAGCATTGATTGTGCAAGAATGGACTGCTATCAGTCAGGATTTGGTCCAGAAGTTGATTGAGAGCATGCCAGGGAGAATTGCAGAGGTCCTGAAGAAGAAGGGTCAACACTGCAAATATTGACTTGCTGCATTAACTCATTCTAACTGTCAATATAAGCTTTTGTTACTCATAATATGATTGCAATTATATTTCTGTATGTGATAAAAACATCTGACAAACACACATAAAAACCAGAGGGCAGCAGATCATGTGAAAATATAATATTTGTGTCATTCTCAAAACTTTTGGCCATGACTGTACATAGGACTTGCAATCTGAGGGGTATTTCATCTCTCCTGATCAAGTTGATCCCCACCATAAATGAAAATAAGCCCCTATTTTTTATGCCTCTGTGAGTGTCCTGATAATACTGCAATAGAGTCTTATATGAATGGTGACCCCGACAGCAGAAGGCACTCTAAAGGTGAACACATCGACCAGCAGGGCATAGACACACTATAACCTAGATAAGGGTGGGTTCTTCCACATTTATGTACATGCCTTGGGTCGTATCTATATATCCTAATTAAAGATTTCTGCTTATTGTATGATTATGGACTTTGTCCGAGCTTTTATCATATATATTTATTGAAATAAAGTACTTTTTATTACCACTAACACATGAAACAACCAAACATAAAATCTAAGTGTGAAAATGCCAGTTGACACAGTCCAGTTCACGAACATGATGATATGGCTGTAGCCTAGTATCAGATGCCAGTCATTTTGTTCCGGCGCTAGTATTGTTTGATTAATTCTATGGCATCCTTGTTGGTATTCAATACACATATGACTTAGGTTTGTGGTTGGGAAACGCAGCTATAGGACTTTAAACCCAATATGCTATTTTCTTTACTAATGATGACTTGAGCTGTACAATTGTACAGACCATGCCTTAACAAAACAATGTCTTAAGACAAAGAGATTTTTCCAGTATTTCACCTAATGATCCGTTTTTTTTCTCTCATTATGAAATATCAGATCAATGTATACTTGTGGAGAGTTTTCCTAGCTGACTGACAGTTTTAGGGAGAGGCTGCAGCAGATGAGTAGGGTTAGTAGAAGCTTATGAATAAACTGGACTCTTCAAGTCAAGCTAGACATATACCTTGGACTGACGTCAGCCAAAGAAGCTGGGTACACTCATTCTAACCAATGTCAGATGTCCGGGGAGAGAAGGATCACGCACTGAGATTTCAACATGCCTGGTCCTTTAGTTCTTGGGGAGATAAGCCGGAGTTAGAGGTGTGTGCCAACTTAGGCTTGTTTCACATTTGCATTTACTGTGATGGCAGGCTGTTCCAGCCAGGCGCAGGAGAGGTAGCCAAGAGAGATTCTGGTCACCAGAATGAGCTACCCAACATGTATGGCCAGTTTTAGAGGAAAAATACCAAAAGCCCCCACAGCCAAACTCCAGCAGCAAAATCAGGATATACCAGCACCTGACCCAGACAAGAGTCATTGATAAAGAGGAGTCACCTCTAATTATCTCCTAATCATGCTGGAAAATGATGTTGGCCGCATAGAAGGATTTTATAAAGATTAATTTCAGAGAAGTCTTAATATGTCTTATCCTCTAATAAATATGATGCTACACCACCGGATACTAGATCACGTATTCATGACAATTTAAGGAAAAACCTGCTCAAGTCAGTATCGAAAGTGAATCTATATAAACTAATCTGCCCAGAATTAACCTGCGATGACTCCAAAGTAACAACTAATATAAATGAGCTATGGGGACAGTCTGTATCTCTGCCATGTTAAAGGGAAGATCAAGGCATCTTCCTTTTCTTGTAGAAAGGAAATTCAGTGTTCTGACCTACATTGTACTATATGTGACTTTTCAATGCGGCATACACCAGCCCAGCAAATAACAAAGGTAGTCAGCTATTCATACATATGCTGTGGCTAATAGTATAATAGGATTTGGTAGTAATTACAGGTGAATCTTTTGCTTTGTGCAGATCAGTGATTTCAAATTCTATTACCATTGGGGAGACCCTGGAAAATGTCTTCAATCCCAGAGAACTGTTACTTCCATTCTTTTCCCACAGAAGCGTGGTGTAAAGCCGGAAAAGCATTCTATAATTTTTACCTACTGCTAAAATTTCTGGAGACATTTTGGAGGCTTTGAGCAGGCCAAAATCAGTTTGGTCTCCCTACTGAAAACGTGATAGGTCTTGATACTGTGTTATTCTTGGAAACCTGTGATCATCAGCCAAGGAACCACAAGGTTCCTGAAAACTCTGGTTAGGAAATCGATGTAGATAAAGAACATTTCCCTTTGAATCAAACCCAAAATATAAGGGCATATCTGAAGGGGGGAAATACACCATTCAGTTTACGTGCTATACTAGCTCCTCCTTGGGATTTAGGCCTATTTGTTGTGGAGCTGTTTAGCCTACTTATCATGTGCTCTGTGTGGAAATTGCAGCAAGAAATGTTATACTCATTCATTTTAATGAAGTGGTGCTAAGTTTGGAAGTAATCCCCTATGACAAGTATAGGGGATCACTAACTGATTGGTGGGTGTCCAATGATCAGTTAGTGATCCCCTATATGCACTTCAAAACTTGGCACAACCACCCTAGATATCAGATTTGAAATTTGAAAATTTGAACTACAGCATGGATTCCCATTAAGAAACAATGGGAGCGGGAATACATAGCAGACCCCCCCAAGTGTCCCTCTTTTGGAGGGATAGTCCCTCTTTTTGACCCAAGTCCCTCTGTCCCTCTTTGCTCCATAAATGTTGCACTTTTTGATCTGACGTATAGATTTGCATTGTTACATTTACACTATTGATCCAGAAGGTGTTTGTCTGGTTCCTATCTGTATATTAGAGCCCCCCATCTATATTATTTTATTATTTGATGCAAGTTGAATTTTAGAAATTTCTATATTCAAATCATTTTTGCACTATTTCATAATAATAAACTATTGAAGTATAAATATGCTGGAAAAATTGATTTTTTAAGCAATGAACCATAAGTGTCCCTCTTCGAATGCCCAAAAAGTTGGGAGGTATGATATGGTCATCCCGTGGATGTTGGTTTATAATTTGCATCGAAAATCCACCACGTGATTATGCCCTAAAAATCCTCAAAATATGATTCATATATAAGAAACAAATTATACAGCACCATGCACAGAAAATTATTGCGACAGTTTTCCTTTACACCAGTCTGATAAATCTCCCCCTTATGTTCTTTCTTTTGCAGGGGACATGAATGCTACCGGAATGGAATATAATACCCTTTTACCCAACAGCACCACAGACTTCTAATGTACATGACAACATATCTCAGTGACTGGTGCTCATTAAACATATGAGTGATGAATGATTGGCACAAGTGTATATTTACTAGGGGCTTTGCAGGCACATATTCCATAGAATATTGGAAATGTCTGCATGATTGAAATCAACATAAAAATGTCAGTTTTATTTTACTAGTGGATATTTTCATCCCAAATTTCCATCACTTTGTGCTATACATAGAAAACCAATGTATATAGAAATAAAAATGTTCGTTTCTATATAAATTATGATTTTCAGCAAAGTGCCAAGTGCAAACCTCAAGGCTGTGGGGATTTTCCTTTACTTTAAAATTCCTTAAAGGGAACCTGTCAGTATGAAAATGTGAATTACTCTGCAGGCAGCATGTTATACACCATGTTCCAAATTATTATGCAAATTGGATTTAAGTGTCATAAAGATTAAATTTTTAGTTTTTCAATGAAACTCATTGATGGTATTGTGTCTCAGGGCTCTTTAGATCACTGAAATCAATCTCAGATACCTGTGATAATTAGTTTGCCAGGTGAGCCCAATTAAAGGAAAACTGGATGTTCCACAATATTAAGCAGGCCACTGTTTTCAAGCAAAATGGGAAAGAAAAAGGATCTCTCTGCTGCTGAAAAGCATCAAATAGTGCAATGCCTTGGACAAGGGATGAAAACATTAGATATTTCACGAAAACTTAAGCGTGATCATCGTACTGTGAAGAGATTTGTGGCTGATTCAGAGCACAGACGTGTCCGTGCTGATAAAGACAGAATGAGGAAGGTTTCTGCCAGGCAAGTTCATCGGATTAAGAGAGCAGCTGCTAAAAAGCCATTACAAACCAGCAAACAGATATTTGAAGCTGCTGGTGCCCCTGGAGTCCCTCGAACCTCAAGGTGTAGGATCCTTCAAAGGCTTGCTGTGGTGCATAAACCTACTATTTGGCCACCCCTAACCAGTGCTCACAAGCAGAAACGGTTGCAGTGGGCCCAGACATACATGAAGACTAATTTACAAACAGTCTTGTTTAATGATGAGTGTCGTGCAACCCTGGAAGGTCCAGATGGATGGAGTAGTGGATGGTTGGTGGATGGCCACCATGTCCAAACAAGGCTGCGACATCAGCAAGGAGGTGGAGGAGTCATGTTTTAGGCTGGAATCATGGGGAGAGAGCTGGTAGGCCCCTTTAGGGTTCCTGAAGGTATGAAAATGACCTCTGCAAAGTATATAGAGTTTCTGACAGACAACTTTCTTCCATGGTACAAAAAGCAGAAACGTGCCTTCAGGAGCAAAATCATCTTCATGCATGACAATGCACCATCTCATGCTGCAAAGAGATGCATTGGCTGCTATAGGCATAAAAGGAGATAAACTCGTGGTGTGGCCACCATCTTCCCCTGACCTCAAGCCTATATAGAACCTTTGGAGTATCATCAATCAAAAGATCTATGAGGGTGGGAGGCAGTTCACATCAAAACAGCAGCTCTGGGAGGCTATTCTGACATTATGCAAAGAAATTCAAGCAGAAACTCTCCAAAAACTCACAAGTTCAATGGATGCAAGAATTGTGAAGGTGATATCAAAGAAGGGTTCCTATGTTAACATGTAACTTGACCTGTTAGGATGTTTTGGATTTAAATAGCTTTTTATTTCAGTGAATGTGACCACCTAATGCTGCAAATTCCACAATGAGCTTTTTCAGTTCTTAAAAACATATAAAATGTTTAGAAACTCTACTCTACATAATAATTTGGAACAGTGCATTTTGAGTTTTTTTTTAATTTTTGAAAAATATACTGTTATCATTGGGAGGTTTGTTTAATAAAATTTGATGTATACTCTAACGCAGAGGTGCACAACGTTTTCTGGTTAGGGGCCACATTGCCAGACTATATCAATGACGAGGGCCGAAAATAAAATTTAAAGGGGTATTAAGAACTGAAATACTGTATTTATGGTATATTGAAGACACAGTATACACCATTAATGTCTAGATACAGTTCCAGGACTCCCATCTAATGGGAAAATACATGAAAAATACATGTGAGCAGTCACAATATATAGACATACATGTCTGCCTCCAGATGGTTGGGGGCCGCATAGAATGGTATCAAGGGCCGCATGTGGCCCCCAGGTTGTGCACCCCTGCTCTAACGGGTGATGACTTTTATTATACTGACTGTCATTTGCACCGACCATTTAAAAAAATCAGAGATAAATATCATTTGCATAATAATTTGGAACATGGTGTAGAGTAGGGGGAGATGAGCAGATTGATAAGTAGTTTTATGGGAAAAGATTCAGTAAAATGTATACATTTATATCTGTGCTCATTCTGGGTTTTGAAGTCCAGGAGGCGGTCCTATAAGTGATTGACAGCTTTCTCTGTATGCGCAGTCATAGAGGGAAGACTATCACTCACTGATAGCTCCGCCTCCTGGACTTCAAAGCCCAGAATGAGCATAGATATAAATGTATAAATTACAAGTTTACTGAATCGTTTTGACAGGTTCCTTTTAAAAGGGTATTTTTATATTGACTGCTTATCCTCAGAATAGGCTATCGATGTCGGATCGGTGTGGTCCAACATTCTGCATGCTCAACGTCCAAGTCCTGGAACCCCTGCCGATCACCTGTTACAGGGAGCCACCGTGTTCCCAGCATCTCTCCAAGCACAGCACCATACATATTACAGCACCTGTGCTTGGTAGTGCAGCTCAGCCCCATTCACTTCAATGGGGCGGAGCTGCAACTAGGCCATGTGACGGATGTATGGTGATGTCACATGGCCTAGTAAGAGATGCGTCGCTCACAGAGCACTGGCGTCTTCTGACAGCAGACGCCTGGACCCCCGCCAATCTGATATTGATGACTTATCCAGAGGTTCCCGAATAACCCATTTAAACTATTATAGACTCCAATTAGACAATTCATGGCTTCCGTTATGCCAGGGATGAGGAGTATTCTAGATAGCTGCTTTCAAATTTCTGTATCTTCTTGGGCATAAGACCGAATGCAACAAGCCGTATTATGTTGAAAAATTCCCTGCTGCCCTTTTTTTTTTTAAAGGGCCACAATGGGTTAGAAAATACGCATTACTCAACTCACTGATCCCCTGCTGTACCGGTCCCACTCCTGGCTTGCCACCCAGGAGAAATGGCAGGAGATATCCGCTAAGCCGTTCATTGACTGAGATGGGTCATCACTGCAGCCAATCACTGGCATTTCCAGTCACTTCCTGTGTACTGAGGCGGGACTAGGAAGCAGAGAGCAGCGGGCACTGAAGCCACGGGAGACTGATGAGGTGAGTAATGCTTATTTTTAATCCACTCTGGCCTCCCTGACAACCCCTTTAAATAATGTGCAATTCCTTAAAATATATTACAACCTGAACGACTACCTTAGAAAATATAACCATTCAAGGTTTTGCACTGCAAGTCCAGTCAAGGGAACACAGCTTATCTTAAATGGCAGCCTGTATTACTCTGAAGGCTCCTTCAGTACAATGATGGGTCATTTTTCGTAAAATAACCTACCAATGGTTTATACAGCTCTTATGCAGACATATCTGTCTCTATGGTAACAGACTACAAACTAAAAAATGGGTTGTGTAGTCATATCCTGCAATCACGTGTTACTTTGCTACCTCTGCACTGCAGCGGAGGGGACAAATACAAGGGAGCTAGAGGATCTGACATGGTTTGTTTGTAGTCTGCATCCATAAAGGCACATAGGTCTGCACAGGAGCTATATACAAAAGGAAAGATTTATCATCTCCCTTGCTCCAAAGAAGTGGCTTTAAAAAGTCGCAAGCCATGTGACTTTTTAAATGCAACTTTTTTTGGGGGAAAAAAAGTCGCAATTGGCATTTTTTACTCTGCTCTCGCCTCTTTTCCAAAAGTGGGGGTGGCAAGGGCAGGAAAGAGGCGTGAACAACACTAGAGACAAATTTATCTTTACTCATACCAGTTTTCCGGTTCAAATGAAGCCTGTATAGCAGGGCTATGGAGTCGGAGAGTCGGAGTCCATTTTGGTGGAGTCGGAGTCGTTATAAAATAGACCGACTCCACAAATATATAATAAATTGGTACAGTTAGTTTAATGCAGTACTGTATGTGCTGAATATATTTTCATAACAATTTGGGAAAATGATAAAATGTCGTATAAATGTCTGTTCCTGATCTAAGGATCTAGGCTTTTAGTTGAGATGAATCTCTGCTGCCCTTTATGTAGATGCTCAGTAGTGAAGCTCCTCCGCTAAAGATCAGATGAAAAAGGCACTGGGAAGGAAAGGCTGCACTCAGCTTTAAAACAGAATTAAAGAGGTTTTCTCACTAATTACAAAGATTAGCTTTCATAATAAAAGGACAGTTAAAAGAAGACATTTTCTAAATAAATTGGTCAGTCATGAACTATAGACAGTTCAGCAGGTCTCTCACTGCACACAGGTTTCTATGGTAACCTGCAGACCAGAAAGACTGTTATCTGATTTGCAGCAGTGACCTCACCCCCACAGATTGAGCTTTGAGTGAAGGTTTAGCAATATTACCTGCAGTAAGCAAAAGGTAGAAGTGTTGTGAGGACTGAGAAGCATGGCTTTACCTGTAATTGTGTTAGAGATCACAATCTCCTGCTCTGTCAGAGTAAGGCCCCATGCACACATCCGTGGAGCATGGTCCATGAAAACCCGGACTGCCCTCCTACTGAGTGCACAAGCGCATGGCGTCATTGGTTGCTATAACGCCGTGTGCTCGTGCACTCAGCAGGAGGGCAGTTCGGGTTTTCACGGACCGTGCTCCATAGATGTGTGCATGGGGCCTAAGTTAAGATATGCTAAGAACTGCTGGAGACCCACCCACAGCCTGAGGAGACAGAGTGAGTGCAAACTACCTGTCAGCCAGTGAATCAACCTGCTGAGAAAAACCCTTTAAGACAAGTACTTCTTAGTATATCTAAACTTTCAATAAACTGTGCATAAATCACTTGTCCAGTGCATATTCTCTCTGTATACTTTCCTCTGAGTTCATGTTTGGAGAGGTTAGCTGCTCTGATGGCTTCTATATGCTATACATAGAATATAAGGGGGAAAACTGTTTTCTAACATCTCAAATTCAGAAATACAGAAAACACATGTGAAAAAGTCCTATAGGTGTAGAAGCCTTTGCCAAGCTTTTGTTATCTAGCGCTGCTAGTAGTTTCACTTTCTAGACTGTGAAGCAGTATGATGGCAAACATCTAGGGCCTTATGTATGAAAACTGTCCCATAAAAACCAATCAGAGCTCCCCTTACATTTCATATAGCCCTCTGGAAAAATGAAAGGGAAGCTCTGATTGGTTGATATGGGCAACAAAGAAAGTCTTAGACCTAGACCGTTTTCATACATCAGGCCCTTAGTGAGCTGTACCCAGAGAAAAGCCTGACACTGAAAGTTCAGAATAAAGATATCTAGTAAAACATAGATTACAAACTTTTTTTTGTCATGACATATCTGTACTATTGATTTATGCAAAGTTTGTTTAAAGTTATCGCTTAAACATGTGCCATGTATGAGGGAGTCGGAGTTAGGGGAAATTGAGGAGTCGGAGTCGGGGCTTTGGCTTACCGACTCCACAGCCCTGCTGTATAGGCACATGGACTGCAGGAGCATGTGCCTAATTTATGACCAGGCCTGCACCTCATCAGAAATTAACAGTGGTAATAGAAAGTAGTGGTCTTGATATCTCTCTCTTGAATCTCTCCATAGTGACAACATGTTTTCATAAGAAACTGAGAGATTTGCAAAGTGGCACTGGAGTAATAAAAGAAATGGTTGCAAAATTCCCCAAACCCTTAAAGGGTTATTCCCATTTGGACATTTATCGTATATGTACAGGATATGCCATAAATGTTTGATAGTTGTGGGTCCCAGCGGTGGCTGTCTTGGGGCCCCGCTTGACAGCTGCGGTGCAGAGGATATGGTATATCCTAATTGTAAGATATATATATATTTTTGTTTCTTCAGCTACATTCTAAATGCATTATTACCTTTTAAAGAAATTCATGATATTCAGTGAAAATAATGTGCAAAACCTTGGCTCATAAGAAAAGTGATTGCTGAACACGTCCTGCAAATATAACGTTATTTATTAATGCTACTGAGAATTATGCTGAGCGCTATTGATTTTTGTGGTAATGTAGCTGATGCACTTTAAAAGCTCTAAAGCTCGTTTCCACTGCCAGTATCTCGAATTTTTCTTTCTACACAGAAAGGTCCAGGTCCCGTGAGACAAGAATACTCACTGGCTTAAAATAAAGCCATGCAAATCTTTTAGGCAGGTCATTCAAACACCATCAGTTTTACAGCCGTATCCTCCAACAATGCCCTGCTGCCCAGGAGATGGCGGCTGGAGGTAACTAGGAAACAATGAGATTTCCAGCCAGTTTTATTGATCGATGGCGGCGATACTCTCAGACAGCAATACAGATAGGAATAGGAATCAGCGCACTTATGAAAATACCATTTTCTTTACCTGTAGCGCTGACGGCTCGTGGAATTATGTGTCTAAAATTTGACATCTTAATCATGATCCTTCAAGAAGTGGTTTAATTGCGTGTTAGGCAGCTGTCCTCCCTACAAATGTTTTACTACAAGAAACAATAGATTTCCATCAGCATGGATTGTACATTATTATTTTCCAGCGCTTTTCTTGCCATCTCATAAAGTTCTGAACTGTGGCAACATCAGACGTTTTATAAGAATAAAGACGGCATCAGCTAATGTTCAAACTGGTGAAGGTAGAATGTATTCTGATTAATTTACCTGTATAGTAATCCTTATTATACTTGGGCAGCACGGTGGCTCAGTGGTTAGCACTGGTCCTGGGCTCAAATCTGACCAAGAGAAACATCTGCATGGAGTCTGCAAGTTCTCCCCATGTTTGGTTCATTTCAGACGAGCGTGCGGGAGTGTGATTTCCCGTTATGGACACTGCTCATTTCACAGGATTGCATGGCAGTATAATGACTTATAATGCTGTGTGTCTCTGTCCGACCTTGCATCTACTAAATTATACTGCAGCATTATGTCAGTACAATTCAGTAGATGTAAGGTTGGGCAGGGACACAGCATTAGGCTAGGGCCACATGGCAATATGTGTCACGCGACAAAAAGGGTACAACTACACTGAGACATGTGTCGCACCAATGTTGCGCAACATCTTTTGTAACGAAAGTCAATGGTTTCGCAATGCGAAATGCTGTGACTGTGAGGTGACAGTCGCACAGAAATCCAACTTGCAGTGCGACACCATTGACTATCATTATAAAAAATGTTGCACAACCTTTCTGCGATACATGTTGATGTAAAGTCCAGCTTTAGGCTTCGTGCATGACTATATCCATTTTGTGGTCCGCAAATCGTGGATCTACAAAACATGGATAGCGGATGCATGTGTCTTGATTTTCCCTTTCCGCACATCCTGCCCTATGTTAAAAATGCTTAGAATAGGGGGCGTGGTTTGGCAGCCGAGAAAGATGGACGCTTGATCTATCAGCTCCAGCACACAGCGATCTCTAGCACGGTATCCCCTATTCTGCGGTTGTTCCAGTGTTCCCAAAACTCCTTCAATATGCCTAGAGGCAAAAGGGCATCTGTCAAGCAAGGAAAACTGGACTTCTATTTTGATAAGGAGACGGAAGCAGGTCATGCAGTCACGCGAGCCCGGCCATCCCCGCCATCTTGCACTCCTGCACCGCCTCCGCAGCAGTCACCAGCGCAGGGCTCCTCGCAGGTATCAGAGCCGGAATCCCCGTGCTCACACCACGGTTCCTCCGGTAGCACTGCCTCCAAGCGGCACTCACCTCAAGCATCGTCATCCAGCGGTGGATCCCCGCGCCCTTCTCCGTCCACTGGCAGTCTGGAGAAGCAGAGGCCTAGAATCAGCCGCGACACGCAATCGGAGGTAGGCCTCAATCCTTCGGAAGTCGCACATGCAATCCCTGCTCTATTACAGGGCTTTCCCACCTCAGATCAACCCGCATCGGGTAACCTGCTAAAAGAAATGCTTATTGCGTTTAGTGCAGCCCTGCAAAGAGACTTTTCATCTCTATTGAGCCCACTTCAGTCCTCCATCACTAGCCTGGACACGAGGGTACTTCATGTTGAATCCAAGATGGGGGAGTTTGCGACGTCGCATAATCAGCTCATAGATAGACATGAGGACTTATCAGCAGAAATTGAGAATATTAAAGATAAGCTCACTGACTTGGAAGATCGGTCCAGGCGAAATAACATTAAGTTCAGGGGGATCCCTGAAGAAGTTGGGCCCTCTGACCTCATGGCTTATATTCAAGGCATTTTGCAAAAGCTTTTACCAGCACTTTCACCTAGTGAGCTGATAATAGACAGGGCTCACCGGATCCCCAGACCTCGCCATCTACCTGAGACTTCGCCAAGGGACACCCTCGCCCGGATTCACTTCTTTAAGACCAAGGAAGCTGCCCTGACAGTGTCCAGACGACTGCCAGAATTACCTGCGCCATACCAGATGGTGAAGATGTTCATGGATCTTTCGGCGGCCACTTTGAGACAAAGGAAACTGCTAGCCCCGGTTACCATTGCCCTACGAGAGAGCGAAATTGCCTATAAATGGGGTTTTCCGGTGAAAATCCTCCTCACCCATGGAGGCAAGCAACACAGCATCACCTCTGTTGATCAAGGTCGTAAATTGTTGGAAACTTGGAACATCTCCGTCCCTTTAGTTTCTACATCTCAACCCACCTATCCGCAACATCTTAACGCAGAGTGGCGTACGGTGGGAGCAAACAGGGGTACCAAGCACTAGTATATTTTATTTTATTAGGTGCTATGGAACCTAGATGTCACCTTGGTTCAAACCAGGACTCTATTCCCTTATTGCCACCCGGCATCGACCGGTAATTATGTTGAGTGGCTCACACCGCTCCGTTTTTTTCTTTTTCTCAGTCTATGACATTTACATTTATATTTTTGTTTTATTGCAGTTAAGTGTTATATGTTCATTTTTTCTATCTTGCACAGTCTCAGTCATACACCTCAGATCTTGGTCTCTGCCCGCCAATAGGAATGGCCTTTGTCCCCCTTTATGCCTTATCCATTGGTTTAGCGTGATAGTTTTTCCCCATGGTGCTTAAACTGATGTCCCTGAATGCCAAGGGTCTCAATAGCCCCCAGAAAAGGGCTTACTTATGGGCTGAAGCGACACAGCTTAAAGCGGATATCTTGTGTGTTCAGGAATCCCATATTATAGCTAGTGACTCACATAGAATTAGACATGGTTCCTTCCCTTACATCGTACAGACCCATTACCGCAAGAAGCAGAGGGGAGTCATTTTAGCGGTAAGAGACTCAGTAACATTTACGCCTCACTCAACTATTTTAGACCCCAATGGCAGGTATATTATTCAGGTTTGCACTGTGAATAACATCCTGTACACTATAGTAGGGCTATATGCCCCTAATACCCACCAATTGAGGTTTATTGGTAAAGTTTTACGGAAGGCTGCCAAAGTTAAAAAAGGACACCTTCTAGTATGTGGAGATTTTAACATCATCCCTGACCCCCAGGTGGATTCTACTGCTACAACTAGACGGAACTATCCCACTCTAGGCTCCCTCCTGGTTCAAGAAGAACTATATGATATCTGGCGGCTGCATCATGCCTCTGAAAGGGACTATTCCTTTTTCTCCCCAGTGCATAATACTTATTCCCGAATAGACTTAATTCTGGTTGGAAGGTCATTGCTACAGCTGGCATCCCACTCCCATATTGATGTGATTAAGTGGTCAGATCATGCTGCCATCTCTCTCTCATTACAGGAAGCCTTTCATCCCAGAGATACCCTTTGGCGCTGTAGCCCATATTTAATGTCCAATCAGAATTATAGGACTGAGATAGAGAGGGCCATATCTGAATATTTTCAGTATAACAACGGCTCAGTTTCTGACCCTCATGTTGTTTGGAATGCCCATAAGGCTGTACTTAGGGGAGTGTTCGTTAAACTAGGCCACCAAGCCAAAAAGGCCAGGGAGCAGCGTACTCATGACATACTCTCTCAATTGACCCCCCTAGAAGCATTGAATAAAGCTTCCTTTTCCCAAGATAGAGAGGCTACGATTCATCTTCTCAGAACCCAACTTAGGGAAAGCCTGCTATATACTTATGAGCGAAACCTCCGGTCGGTCAGGGCAAAATATTACTCCCAGGACAACAAAGCGGGGAAGCTCCTCGCCAGACGCCTTAAATGGCGTACAGCGAAAACTAGAATACCGTTTCTGACCCATCCCGCTACTGGGGTAAAGAAATACAACCCTAAGGAGATTGCTGACCAATTTGCAGAGTATTATTCTGCTTTATACAATCTTGGGAGTTCCTCAGATGACATCACTTCCCCCCAACAAAAGATAGACGCTTTTCTGAACAGGTTACGTCTCCCATCCCTTCCATCTGAACATAGAGAACAATTGTCACAGCCGATAGAGCTATCTGAGATAGCTAAAGCTATTTCCTCCCTCCCTCTGCAGAAGGCTCCGGGGCCCGATGGGTTATCTAATTCATATTACAAAACCTTTGTCAGCCACCTATTACCTTATTTACTCCCAGTCTACAACAAGGCTTTCCAAGAGGGTGGCTTTCCAAAGGAGAATCTTGAGGCGACTATAGTCACAATTCCGAAACCAGGGAAGGCTACTGATAGACCTCACAACTTCAGGCCTATCTCGCTACTGAATACAGACCTGAAGTTGTATGCCAAAATTTTGGCTTCTAGGCTATCATCCTTGCTGCCCTTTCTGATTGCCCCAGATCAGACAGGCTTTGTAAAGGGTAGGCAGATCTCTGATAATACCCGTCGGGTCCTGGACCTAGTTGATGTGATTGGTCGTGGGGGGGAACAGGCGGTGCTGGTGACTCTTGACGCTGAGAAGGCGTTCGACCGCTTGAATTGGTCGTTTGCCTTCTCGGTGCTTGAGGTGATGGGAATGGGGGGGCCCTTTGTGACGGCTGTGCGGGCATTATACTCGTGTCCATCTGCGAGAGTTTTTGTGAATGGGGCCTTGTCCTGCCCGTTTCTTCTCACTAACGGTACACGACAGGGGTGCCCCCTGTCTCCCCTGATCTTTATGTTGGCAATTGAACCTCTGGCCCAGGCAATTAGAGCTCACCCTGATATCCCTGGAATCCGAGTTGGGGGGATCCACCATAGCATATCTTTATATGCTGATGATGTATTACTGTCCCTATCCTCCCCTCAGTCAGCCCTGCCAGCAGCTTTTTCAGTTATTAAGGAATATGGCAAGTTATCATTTTACAAGGTAAATGAGGCTAAGAGTCAAGTACTTCCCCTGAATATCCCTACCCAGACCCTACTTACTTTAAAAAGAGATTACCCCTTTGACTGGCAAACCACTACTATTAAGTACTTAGGTGTAAACGTCACAAGCAAGACGCAGGACCTTTATTCAGTGAATTATGTGCCATTACTAGATATGTTAAAGAAAGACATGGCTACATACGGCAAATTTGAGATTTCTTGGGTAGGCCGTATTGCAACATTTCAAATGCTAATACTGCCTAAGTTGCTTTTTGTATTTCGATGTGTCCCTGCTCGGGTCCCCAGCCTATTTTTTACTAAAGCCCAAAGGCTGCTGAGTGACTTTATCTGGAATGGTAAAAAACCTAGAGTGGCCTCTTCTGGGCTCAGTAGGGCAAAAAGACATGGTGGTTTAGGTCTCCCTATACTAAAGGATTATTTCCTGGCTTCACAAGTCCAGGCGCTTAAGAAATGGTGGTCTAATGACCCGACCCCCTGGGTCCAGATTGAGTCCACTCTCTCACCTACCCGCAGTCTTAGAGCGTTACTCATTAATGCGCTTTGTGTGTCTTCAGCCAAAGTCTCGGATCTACCTTCCTTGGTCCAAATCTCACTTACCTATTGGTGTCAGTTTCATTGCAAGTGTAGTCATAGATCTATTTCCTTGCTCACTACCTCTCCTATACAATTGCTAGAACTTCACCTCCCTCACACTGACTTAAGCTCATGGTGGAAAAGGGGCCTCCACTATCTGAGCCAGCTTTACCATGATGGCCTGGTTAGGTCCTTCTGAGCTCTACAGCTAGAATTCTCTATCCCAAAAACAGACTTCTTTAAATACTTACAAGTGAGACATCTACTACACTCCGTCTCACCTTTTCAGGTGTCAGCATATATCCATCTATTCGAGCTATGGTCCCTCCCGCCTTCCATCACATCACAGAAAGGTATTAGACCGCTATACATGGCGTTAAGCTCCAAAGACACCTTCTCTAAATCCCACCCCCTACTTTCCTGGGATAGAGAACTGCAAGTGGTTATCCCTGCTATGGACTGGCAGAGAACATTTCGTTTTATCTCTTCCACTTTTAGCTGTACCTCCCTATACGAGGCGGCAATTAAGACGTGCCTAAGGTGGTACTATACCCCCGATAGATTGAGCAGAATTTACCCAGGCACGTCTCATTTATGTTGGCGCCAATGTGGAAATAAAGGCACCCTATTACATGTCTTGTGGTCCTGCCCTTTGATCTCACAACTCTGGGAGGAAATATTCAAAGTCGCCTCTGAGTTTTGTGGCATACATATTGAGAAATCGCCTTATTGGGCGTTATTGTTTATGGGCATGAATGCCATTCCAATCCGATATAGAACGCCTATTGCCTTTTTATTTTTGACGACTAAATTAGCCCTCACTAGATGTTGGAAATCTTGCACTATTCCAACTAGAGCAGAGATCCTCTCCAGGGTCCAGACAACATGCACCTTTGAGAAAATAATGGCTTATAAGAATCAAGCTATCCACAAATATACCCTCCACTGGGGACTTTGGCTGAATTTCACCTCTGCGCATCCTCTCTTCCCACAGAGACTCTCACTCACGATGTGATCTCATTATGTGCACTGAGACGACTGTTAGTTTGGTTGATTTCTAGATGTTTCTCCTTTCCCTTTCCGCCATCTCCTTCCCCCTACCCTCCCTTCCCTCCCCCTCCTTCTTTTTTTTTTTTTTTTCATATGTTATTGTTGGGTCTACACCAGACCTTTATTGTTATTTCTCTGATACGAGACTACCTCATATTACTGATTCCACAAATATGTACTCTTTTAAAGTTTGCATCAATGATGTCTGTTGGAACTGTAAACAGCTTGTACCCTATTACGATCTGCATGTATCAATCTCTGTACAAAAACCAATAAAAAGTTTGAAAGATAAAAATGCTTAGAATAGGACATTCTAATTTTTTTTTCAGGATGGAAAACAGGGAATACGAATGCGGACAGCACATGGTGTGCTGTCCACAGTTTTTGTGGCCCCAGCGAAAAAGATGGGTCCACATCTGATCTGTAAATAAAAAGCCTAGGATGCGGACCAAAGATACAAAATCGTGTGAATGAGGCCTTACAGATTGTTACAATGCCAACCAGTCCTGTGAAAATAGAAATGTCCTGGAACTGAAAATCACGCTTGTTTGAAATTGCCCTTTGTGTGAATTTCCTCCAACAAACCAAAGACATACTGACAGAGAATCTAGATTGTGAGCCCAGCTGAGGACAGTCAGTGATGATAATGTCTGAAAGCCAATCAACCTATCATGATGTTTTTGGAGTGGGAAGACACCAGGAGGAACACATACAAACACAAGGAGAACATACAAATTCCATGATGATGTTGCCCTTGGTCGGATTCAAATCCAGGAGACTATTGCTGTACACAGTACTAACCACTGAGCCACTATGCATAACTTTAGGGCTTGTGCACACGAACGTATTTTCGTTCCATGTCTGTTCCGGTTTTTTTTTGCAGACCGTATGTGGAACCATTCATTTCAATGGGTCTGCAAAAAAAAAAAACGGAAGTTATTCCCTGTGCATTCTGCAATATAAAAATCAATGCAAACAAGCATGCAGCAGTTTTTTTTCTGGCAGAAAGCTGGAATAGCTGCCAGAAATCGGACGGATCCTGTTATAGTAAACAGGGATCTAGCGGGTCCCCACTGTGCAGCAATTCGGTTAGTCTGCTCCTCCATCAGAACAGAATACCAGAATATGGTACCGGAAATTTCAACCTAGCTAATGCAATGCCTTCGTGTCCACATAAAAAGAATATAAAAGCAATTTATACACTAGACAGAACAACAACTAAAATCAAATATCGGCATTTTTATATCATTATTAAAACTGTAAGTTAACGTGGTTGTCTCATAGACATTGGTGGACATTCAGGAGACAGGTGTGGGTCCCAGAGATGTGTCCTGCACCTGACATTGGTAGCATATCCTAGTGATATGCCACCAGTGTCTCAGATGAGACAACTCCTTTAATGTTGTCTGCAGCATCCATAACACATGATGATGGCAGATTCTGGGCAGTAAAAGGGCAATAAAATACATTTCATGCTCTTCAGTGTTTATTATTTTAAATCGTAGGTTGAAACGCTCTGTAATAGTTTAGTAGATCCAGGCTACGGCCATTGTAAAACCGCAAAGTGGGCTATAGCAATGCTAAATTGTCATTGATGGTTTTTCTATTTCATTTTTTTTCTAAGCTTTTTCCAAATGTCAGCTATAAATCACATATACACGCAGGTTAGGGCAGAAGGAAAGTGTTTCCACTCCTGCAGTGAAGGAGCAGGAATAAAAACTATTGAAAGCGCATTATTTTCAATTCCTTGCCTTGTATTTTATGGCAGAGCTCAACTGTTAAGGGCTAGTTCACATCGGAAAATAATGGAATCCATAAGACAGAAGTCAAAACGGAAGCCTTTAAGAGGCATTCCATTTTGATCCTTCATAATACAAGTCTATGGGCAACATAACTATCCATCCTGGTTTCCATTATGCAGGAGTCCAGTCCTGCATTACGGAAACCAGGACGGATTCGTTATGTTGCCCATAGACTTGTATTAGGCCCCTTTCACGCGAGCGTGACGGATTAGGTCCGGATGCGTTCAGGAAAACTCGCATCATTTTGCAAGCAAGTTCAGTCAGTTTTGTCTGCGATTGCCTTCAGTTGTTCAGTGTGATAAAAAACGGAAGCTTGCGGATGCAATGCGTTTTTCACTGAAGCCCCATTCTCTTCTATGGGACCACAGCTACAGTGAAAAACGCAGAATATAGAACATGCTGCATTTTTTCACACAACGCAGAACTGACGTGAAAAAAACGCTCATATACACAGACCCATTGAAATGAATGGGTCAGGATTCAGTGCAGGTGCTATGCGTTCACATCACGCATTGCACCCATGCGGAAAACTCGCTCATGTGAAAGGGGCCTTATGATGGAATGCAAAATGGAAGCCTTTAAAAGGCATTCCGTTTTGCTTTCCGTCATAATAGAGGTCTATGGGAATCATAACGGATCCGTCTGGTTTCCTGTCGACATTATGATTCCCATAGACTTCTATTATGACGGCTCAAAACAGAATGCCTCTTAAAGGCTTCTGTTTTGACTTCCATGTTATAACGTAAAACAAAAACGGAATCCATAATGGTGATGTGAACCGGCTCTAAGGCGTATTTACACTGCGCTGATGAGCAGACGATTGTCGGGAAGTAAGTGTTCCTCCCCAACAGTTGGCTGCTCATTAGTGGAGGTGACGCTCTGCATTTACATGCAGCGATCACCTCCACAGTATGAGAACGAGGGATCACTATTGCTATCACTCGTCCTCATACAGCTGTATTGTTTTTGGGCAGCAGATCACTATTTACACAGCACGATCTGCTGCCCAGAAATTATAATTAGATTCCTGCGTGAATGATTGTTTCACCCACTCATTCACTGGTTGATCTGTGGCACTGGTTGATCTGTGGCACTATAGTAGCCGTCAGATCAAAAAAGGGTTGTTCTTCCCTGCTTTAAGTGTTACGTTTACATCAAGCTCAGTTCTTCGTACAGTACAGACAGCAACAGATTTTAATGGAGGGATCGATTCAGCATTTTATTTCTCCCAAACCAAACAGCAAGACCCCCCCATTATACTGAACTAGACAAAATCTACCTACTCCTTTAGGGTCCTGTTAACACAGACGCCCATTTCCTACATGCTGTCCTGTAGTGAGCCTGCACCATACATGTAGGGGGAAGTCTGTAGTGATTGTTCCCAATCTGAAAGGCTACTTGGTGATGGAGGATTTGCCACTAACTGCACAATTCTTCCAAAGTAGAGCTTCATATACAACATTATTGGGGTCATTTATCAAACTGGTGTAAAGTAGAACTGGCTTAGTTGCCCATAGCAACCAATCAGATTCATCCTTTCATTTTTGACAGCTCCTTTGGAAAATGAAAGGTGGAAACTAAGCCAGTTCTACTTTACACCAGTTTGATAAATGACTATACAAATATACAGTATATAATGATAGAACACTAATTTTTCGTCAAAAATATTTTTCCAGTAATGACAGATCATATATGTTCAAGGAAATGAATACACAGACGAAACAATTAGAGAGGATTCTCCTCCATAACGGCGCCTCACACAAGGTAAACCATCCATCAGCAACTAGACAATGAGGGAAATCAACTGCTTCAAGGAAAGCAATCAAACAGATCAGTATTAGCATCCCATAGCAAGCAAAGGGGCCATGCTTCATAAAGCACAAGTGACAATGCTGCATTACAGGACCCCAGGGGGCTGCTGCTACACATGCTCTAAAGAGGACTTGTCCACACCGCTGACATGTTTTTTTTAGTAAAAAAAAAAAAAAAAAAAACTGTATTCAACGTTAAATGACAATTCTGGAGCATCTATTCTTATGACAATGTTATGCCTTTTCTCTGTTAATCCTACTAGAAGTTTATGAATGAATTGCCAACTGGGTGTTACCAGGTGGGCTGTATCCCTGCACAGTCTGACACCATCCAATCGGTGCTGCCAGTATCAGACTGTGTGGCGGCACACCCCCACTGATAACATCCAGTTGGCAATTCATTCATAAAAACCTTTAGTAGGAATAATAAAGGGATGGCACAATATATGCTTCGGGATTGGTAATCCATGGGGCATACAAATAGTTACTAAAACAGACTCGTCAGGAGTGGTGATGTCCTTTTTGAAGGAAATCAGAAAGTTTTCTATTGTTTAGATCAAGTTTCTATGTTAAATATAGTTTAAAGAATTTTGGTAATATTATTTTTAATATTCCATGTCACCATCTATATTTTTAAAAAATATTAAAATCCAGTAGTTTTCACACTGGCGATAAGCCTAATAACAGGTGCCACTTCCTGGTCTGTACAGATCAATTTTCAGTAGTCTTCTCATTATCATCACAGGTAGGACTGAAATGCCAGATGACACCTACATATATATATATATAGATAACGCAGGATCCAACATACATAACAGATGATCATCAAAGCATATCTACTCCCTCCTGACCTCTGAACAGGTCATAGAGCATGCTTAGAAAACTATCCTATAGAAGCAGTCAATGTGCTCCCTCTAGACTATTGTGTCTATGGCCCATGGCGGCTGCTGTAAAGTATATCTCTAAATGCTGTTAACAGCTCAGGCAAGATGGCTGCACCCATAATCATGTTCAGGAAATAGAATAAAAAAATCTACAATCAGAAAATACAAACAGATTAGAAAAAAAGATAAACAAGCAAAAGTTTCACTGATGTGGACACCAAAATCATCATTATTGGGCAGCAGATATTGCAGTGTGAACAGAGATCTGCTGCCCAGAAGTGATGATTCTCTAGACTGCAGTAGTGATCCCCATGGACAGGAAATGATGGCAGCATGTAAATGCGGCTCTCACCTCCTCTGACGAGCAGGCAGTTATCAGGAATGAACGAATCTTTCCCGGTAATTGAACGCTCAGTTGGCCCGTGTAATTGGGCTTTAGCGTGTTGGACTCCTTAGTACCTTAGTAGGTAACCAAGACCTGTGTAGCGTCCTTACGGCTACTTTCATACTTGTGTTTACATTTTCCGGTATTGAGATCCGGTAGAGGATCTCAATACCGGAGAAAAATGCTTCCGTTTTGTCCCCATTCATTGTCAATGAAAAGAACGGAATGCTCCAAAATGTATTCCGTTCCATTTGGTTGCGTTACAATACCGGAGAGCAAGCTGCGGTTATCTTTTCGTCATGGGATGCGGAGCAAAACGAATCCAGCATGACCCACAATGCAAGTCAATGGGGACGGATCTGTTTTCTCGGACACAATAGAAAATGACTTTCAATGGAGTTCATGACGGATCCGTCTTGGCTATGTTAAAGATAAAACAACCGGATCTGTTCAGAACGGATGCAGATGGTTGTATTATCAGTAACAGAAGCATTTTTGCTGAACCCTGTAGGATCAAACAAAAACGCAAATGTAAAAGTAGCCTTAGAAATTGGAAAAAAAAAGTGGTGATGCGCCTCAGCCAATGATAGGCTGAGCAGGAATCTACAAGATTTTACTACGTGGACCAGGAAGTAGAGGACAGCAGTGTCAGAAAGGCAACAGCGGAGAATCGGTGACAGTAGGTATTCATTCTTTTACTTTTTATAGCACTTCTGTAATGAACCTTTGTACCCTTGGACGTCCCCTTTAAAGAAGACTTGTAACCTCTTCCGTCTGTTGTGGCAACAACTTGTATTCCCAATGTAATAACAATTCTGGAGCATCTATTTTTATGACTCTACATTGTGCCATTCCTTTATCATGAATGAATTAGTACCAAAATGAAATGAAGGTCCAGCTTAGGCTACTTTCACACTAGCGTTTTAAAATTCCGGTATTGAGTTCCGTCATAGGGGCTCAATACCGGAATAAAACGCTTCAGTTTTGTCCCCATTCATTGTCAATGGGGACAAAACTGAACTGAAGACAACGGAATGCTCCTGAAAGCATTCCGTTCCGTCTTCAGACCGGAGAACAAACCGCAGCATGCTGCAGTTTGCTCTCCGGTCCAGGCATCCGCACCAAGACGGATCCGGAATGATCCCCAATGCAAGTCAATGGGGGGGGATCCGTCTGGTGTGACCACAATGGTAACCGGATCCGCCCTCCATTGACTTTCAATGGAGTTCATGACGGATCTGTCACCACATACACAATACACACATACAGACATAGACATACACATAAACATAAACATACACAGACATATACACATACAAATACACATACATACTTACATGCTCCCCGGCAGGTCTTCAGGGACAGGTCGGCGCGCACAGATGACGATTCCACCAGGCGCCCAGCAGAGGGCGCTGTGGGGAATCGTCACCTGTGCGAGCCGTCCTGCTACTCCGGCGCTCCGAAGACCTGCCGGGAGCATGTAAGTATGTATGTGTATTTGTTTGTCTATATGTGTGTGTGTGTATGTATGTACTGTGTGACATGTGTGGGGCCGGAGCACGGTTCTGGCTCCACACATGTCGCTGCGGCAGTCCTGATCCGGCAGCACCCTTCACCTGCCGGATGAGGCCTGCCGCTAGTGTGAAAGTAGCCTTAGTCTTATAGCTAGGGGGGTGTCCCTGCACAGTCTGGTACTATCCAATCAGTGCTGCCAGTGTCAGACTTAGCAGGGACACCCACCTAACTGGTAACACCAAGCTGGACCATCATTGCAAACTGCTAGTAAAATTCATTAATAAATTCTAGCAGGAATAATAAAGGAATGGCGAATCATAAGAATACATGCTCAAGAATTGTACTTACATGGGGAAGCAAGCTGATACTAGCACAGACATGTAAGGTGAGGTGACAGGTCCTCTTTAAGATGATTATAGCATGAAGAAAGGACAGTGGGAACAGTGAGCTCAGAAGCTAATGTATGCCTTCCATATCTTGTAGTGTGTCTGTAAGCAAAGCCAACATATAAAAAGCAATAAAGGGGTTTTCCAGGAAAAGATATTTATGACTTATCCTCTGATCTGTGGGAGTGCGACACCCGGGACCCCCACTGTTCAGCTGTTAGAAGAGGTCTTGAGCATCGCGGCCTCTTCCTAGTCCAGTGACATCGCCGTACATCGGTCACATGGCCTAGCTGCAGCTCAGCCTCATTCAAGTCAATGGATCTGAGCTGCAATACCAAGCACTGCCACTATACAATGTATGGCGCTGTCCACCAGAGATCCAGTGAGAACAGTGGCTTCCTGAAACAGCCCATCGGAGGGGGTTCTGGGACGTGTAACCCCGCTGATGCGATAATGATGACCTGTCCTGAGGATAATTCATCTTTATGTTTTCCATGATAACCCCTTTAAGAGCTGGGGAGAGCAGAGCACGCTCACGTGTCCACCACTGAACCTTCTCTCGCTCAGGACTGTGTACAGGGAATAAGCGAGCTGTGTTTTCCCTGCGATGTCCGTCTTCCTGGCAGATCTGTACAGATGTGTAAAACAGAATAAACATGTCACCGAAGAATACAGGATTTTATTGAGCTTTTCATTGTCCAGGAGCAGGTCTGGTAACCGATCCGCACATGAATTCTTAATGTGATTGATTGCAGATCCAATACGTTTTATGTTTTCTCAAAGACGTAAACTTGTCTCGCATCCACTGCAGAGATTTCCTATTCCTCTGCTCACATCATATTTAAAGGGAACCTGTCATCTCCGAAACACCCCCTGAACTAGAGTAAGTGTTGTATAGTGTAAGTGATGCTGAATCCGATTATGAAAGTTTTATCTTTATATTCACTTCCATTCTGACGCTGTGCTCCCACAAACCGGCAGTAATATGCATAGAGAGGACTCCTCTTTGAGTCCTCTCCATTATGTGAGTGAGCACTGGAGTCTACTGAGTGCATTTTACTGCTGGTTTGTGGGAGCACAGCGTCAGAATGGAAGTGAGTATGAAGATAAAAATTACATAACCAGACTCGACATCACTTACACTATACACTGCTTACTCTAGTTCAGGGGGTGTTTCAGAGATGACAGGTTCCCTTTAAAGGGCATCTGTCAGCAGATTTTTACCTATGAAACTGGCTGACCTGTTACATGAGCACTTGGCAGCTGAAGACATCGGTGTTGGTCTCATGTTCATATGTGCCCGCATTGCTGAGAAAAATGATGTTTTATTATATGCAAAGGAGCCTCTAGGAGCAAGGGGAGCGTTTGCGTTACATCTAGAGCAGTGATGCCCAACCTGCAGCCCTCCAGCTGTTGTAAAACTACAACTCCCATCATTCCATGTTGTAGGTTGATAGCTGTAGGCTGTCCGAGCATCCTGGGAGTTGTAGTTGGAGCTGGAGGGCCGCAGGTTGGGCATCCCTGACCTAGAGGATCTGCTGTCTCTGCAACTGCAGCGCCATCTGCATTTTGATTGACAGGGCCAGGCAGTGTAAACGTCATCACACCTGGCCCTGACAAAGTGCAGAGGGCGTGGCAGTGGCAGAGAGAACAGACTCTCTCGGTGTAATGGCAACACCCCCGCTGCTCCTAGAAGCTCATTTGCATATATTACTGCCAAGTGCACATGTAACAGGTCAGCCAGTTTCATAGGTACAAATCTGCTGACAGATGCCCTTTAATGCTTATGTTCAAAGTATACGCCAAGATATATTCATTAACCTTGGGGCAAAACGGCATTGGGAGGAGGGTGCCGCCATATCGATCTGTAATCCAGATATGTCTTTTCTCTTCTAATGGTATTTTTACCCTTAATACTATGTAATGCTACTTAAATGGAATTTTCTTTGCAGCCCTTCTTATGATTATTCTTTTGTTGGGTTAATTCTTATTTGATTTATAATATATGGATTTACTATGACCTAACATTGTGGAGCCCATTATGTCCTCTCTTGGATATCTGATTGCTGCCAGTAGATTTATATGTGCTATTGATGATAAAACTATCTATTATTGAATTGTTAATAAATCTCATTTGACAATAAGTTGTGTGAAAGGTATTTTTCAATTTTGGGTGTACATATACAATATACTAACACCCATTCCATTGGATCAGCATGTTTGTGGAATCTGGTATAAAGAACTTTAACTGATCTAATTTTGTGTCAGCAAAGACACATAAAATGGATACGAGCGCTGGTTTAATAAGCAGAATCATCGAGGAAATAGGATAAAACACCAAATAATATAGCACTTTCTGCTACTAGTAATGGAAAATCTATAAGGGAAATAGATTAGTGAACACTTTAGGTTTTAGATCCTATATTCATAATCCTTAGTTAAGAGAATTACTTACAAGTGATCTGACTCAGCACTGAAGGCAAAATCTGTAGACTAAAGAAACCCCCACAAAACAGATAGCTGCAGGGAACGAGCGCAGAGATTACCATGTACAACACATACCCAAGTGACTAGCACACTGAAGAAGGATGGATAAATTATCATGTCATTAGCCCGTGGCCTATCAACCCTGCAGAAACAGCACAATTACAATCACTTTCTCAAACACTTTCCCAGATCAGTCCTGTCTAACTGCCAGACTGTTCAGAGTACAAGCATATGGAGAGGAGAAATTAATGATCCAGGGAAACATGATGTGAAAATATGGACATTTTCACTGACAAATACAAAACCGGCACCTACAACGTCTCTTCACATTCAGACAGACAGAGCTTAAAGGGAATGTGTCATCAGAAAATGACCTGCTGTTTAAATCACTTTTCTATGTTTAACATATTTTTAAATCATTTTTGATGATGTTATTTTTCATTTTATATATTTAAAGTAAAGCGAAAAATCCTGCAGTATTCACACTGGTGATTATGTCTAATAATTGGCACCACTTATTGGTCTGTACAGATCCCTTTGCTGCAGTTATCTGCTTATCTATCATTCTAATCTGCCTGTAATGATATCACCTCTGTGTGTAGATAACACATGATCACATTCACAATAGGTGATTGTCACATCTTATCTATTCTTTCCTTGTACAATGACCTCTGCACAAGTCACAGAACATGCCTAGAAAACTCTCCCATAGAAGTCAATGAGGTCTCCTCCTGACCATTGTAGCCCATGGGGCTGCGTAAAGCAGTTTTCTTAATGCTGTGCAAATGCTGTTAAAAACTGATTAGAAGAAAGGATATGTGTCACTATATGGTTTTAACTGGCAAATAAAATTTTGGGTGACAGATTTCCTTTAAAGGGATTGTGTCATCTGAGACATCACTAGGATATGCCACCGGTGTTGGAAAGATGTGAGTCCCTGCACCTATCTGTAGAACGGTGCCCTGAAAGTGAATGAGAGCGAACAGCGCATGTCTGGCGTGCTTTCCATTTATTTCTGTGGCGTCCTGAAAATAGCTGAGTAAGCGCGCTTGGTTATGTTTGGTAATACGATACAAATGAAAGGACGTACACTGCGCATGCACAGCCAACTCTCTGTTCTTTTATGTCTGCTCTTTTTTGGTGGAATCTGCAATGAAAGCCCTGAATTGAGCCTCCAAACAGATGTGAACAAGCCCTTAAAAGGGTTTTCTAAGATTTGTTTTTACTGATGACCTATCCTCAGGATAGGTCATTAGTACCTGATCGGTGGGGGTCTGACACTTCTATGGGGCTGAGCTGCTCCTAGGCCATGCGCACGATGAAAGTGTCATCACTCAGCTTAGGAAAAGCTGAGAAAAGGCTGCGGCGCTCACAGGAGCACTGCTGTCTTCTCAAACAGCTGATCAGCAGGGTCCCGGGTGTCAGACCCCCACCGGGTAGATACTGACGAACTATCCAGAGGATAGGTCATCAGTAAAAAAAATAAAAAAAAAAATCTTGGCAATCCCCTTTAATTATTTTTTTGCCCAATACTCCACTAAAAACTCAGAAACAACCTTCTAACAACACATATAAACAAGTCAAAAATAACATGGTTTGAGCTTTGGTCCCCATAAATTAACAAAGCAACGAGTTGGAATCTACAGCACTACTGGGGGTGACCCCCCCATCTAAGGCTCTGGGCAGTGTAGAGATGATTGTGTAAACATCCTATCCCCAAAATCCCCCTTTTATGATATACCGTATTTTTTGCCCCTTAAGATGCATTTTTTCTCCCCAAAGTGGGGGGAAAATGCCTCGTGTCTTATGGAGCGAATACTAATGGTAGCGCTCATTAGCACATTAGGACCAGAAACACAGCGTGAGGGCGCTCTGTGACCTCAAGCTGTGCGCGTCAGGTCATAGCACAGCCAACAGCAGGAGGAAGGAAGAGCGTGGGCGGAGAGGAGCGGCGGTGTCCAGGAGTAGGAGAGGGAAGTGTTTTTTATTTTATAAAACATGAGGCTACTGGGGGCTGATATAACGTGGCTGGGGGCAGGTGAGAGGCAATGAGGGCTCATATAATGCTGCTGGGGGCTGGTAAGAGGCTTCTGGGGGCTAATATAATGCTGCTGGGGACTGATAAGAGGCAATGGGGGCTGATTTAAGAATGCTGGGGGCTGGTGAGAGGCAATGGGGGCTAATATAATGCTTCTGGGGGCTGATAAAGAGGCGCTGGGGACTGATGAGAGGCAACGGGGCTGATAAGAGACATATGGGGCTGATGAGAGGCATGGGGCTCTTATCTGAGATCTGATTGGGGGACTGATCTGAGGTCTTATTGGGGTCTTATTAACATTGGGGGTGTTATAGGGGCTGTCAGCTTAGGTCTGATTAACATTGAGGGTCTGATTGGTGGTCTGACCAGAGGTTTAATGAACAATATTTTTTTCACTTAAACCTTAGTGCGTCTTACAGGGAGGAAAATATGGTATATATATATATATATATATATATATATATATATATATATATTTAAAGGGGTTGGCCACCCTAAGTATCAAAAATCCAAAATTCCCCCAGACAATAGCCAACACTATGAAGTATTTCTCAGGTGACATGTACTGGCTGTACGTCATTTATCTAACCTGTTCACCATGACACACTTCCCTGGAGGAGCTCCCTCAGACAGGCTGTGTGGGAGGAGCAGCTGCAAAGTGAAAGTAACATCCCAGTATGCACTGCAGCAAGCATGTCTAGAGGAGAAGTCACATGACCTCCCCGCCCACCTGTGTTCCCATAGAGACAAGAGCCCTTAGCTAATATCAATAACCCAGTTATCAGTGAATAACTGTTGTACAGACATAGCAATATAAATATATATAATAAAGAACGCCCCAGTCCCAACAGTAAAGGCGGGGGGGTGTTACCCTTTTCATAAATTTGCTGTGGGGCCCAGTCATTTCTAGTTGTGCCACTGGATGTAAGCCAAAAACAGAATGAGGGGGAAGGTTATCATTTCCCTTGTTCCTAAAAAGTGGTGTTAAAAAGTTGCAAACTATGGGACAGATTTATCAAAACTGGTGTAAAGGAAAACTGGCTTGGTTGCCCATAGCAACCAATCAGATTCCACCTTTCATTTTTCAAAGCACCTTTGGGAAATGAGGTGGAATCTGATTGGTTGCTATGGGCAACTAAGCCAGTTTTCCTTTACAGGAGTTTTAATAAATCTCCCTCTATGTGTTTTGCAAATTTTTAACTGCACTTTTTTTTTTTTTTTTTTTTTTTTTTAAAGGGCGTGACAATGGGAGACCGGGCGTGACCAGTCACCCCAACAAATTTATGTTCATTTTCACCAGTTTTTCTGACTCAAATGAAGCCAGAAATCTATGGCAGCTCTGAGCTGTCAGATTTCTGTTTAGGTGCACGGACTGCACAAATTGATCTGCTGACATACAGAGGAGCCTCCTGTCTATCATCATACGATCTGCTCCCAGCTGACAGCCCATCAATCATCTATGAATATATGACTACCCTTCATCTGGGGGAAAAAGGAAAATGAGTGTAGTCAAATAGCTATATATAACGTACAGGGGGGTCACAAGTCACTATATATAATGTACAAGGGTCACACATCACTATAATGTACAGGGGTCACACATCACTATAATATAATGTACAGGGGGGTCACACATCACTATATATAATGTACAGGGGGGTCACAAGTCACTATATGTAAAGTACAGGGGGTCACACATCACTATATATAATGTACAGGGGGTCACACATCATTATATATAATGTACAGGGGGGGGGTCACAAATCACTATATATAATGTACAGGGGGGTCACACATCTGTATATACAGTATAAAGGGTCACTGTACAGGGGTTCACAGATCTCTGTATGCAGTGGTGGGGGGGTCACACATCAGTATATACAGTGTATGGTGGTGGTGTCAACTATTACTGTATACAGGGGTCACACATCACTATATACAGTATAAAGTGGTGATCACATATCACTGTATTGGGGGCATCATATATCACTATATACAGTGTGCAGGAAGGAGAGAGCACATATTTACAGATGACATCAGTGACTGCTGCTGAAATCACTGACCTCAGCCATACTGACAGCTCAGAAGGGGTTAAAGCTCCTGACCTGTTGGTCTGGCTGGAATAAACATGTCTGTGATAAGATCACATTGCAGAGTGGTCATAGACAGGACAGACACTAGGATTGCTCACACTTTGTTGTCCACAGCACCTTTCTGGCTCTGCTACATCACTGTAGTCAGTGAGTTACATCACAGATTCTCCTCATTCTCTCTTCCTCTTGCAAAGTTTCTTTATTTCAGCTTCTAACAAGTTTCTCTGCTAAGCCCCTTCAGCCCTGTATAGTCAGGACTGAAGTCACAGCAGAAGGAAACTTCTCTGACACAAGCAGGGTGCCTTTAGGACCCAGGAGCAGCACACTCCTTCCATGGACTAGAGCTGGCAGGGAGCTATGAGAGAAGCACAGAGGGGGCGTGGCTGCCAATAGCAAAGGAACCAGGCAGATCTGCTGCAGAAGATATATGAGGAAGTTTATTGTCTGCCTGCTTTCTTTACAGTTTTAATAAGTGCTAACAAAGTGGACAACCCCTTTAATAATAATATCTGAAATGTACTGGCATCAGGACACAGTATATAACATATAGTTGCATCAACACATATGTAATCACATCACATTGGTTGTATTGAGTCTATAACCTACTGAGAAGTCAACAATAACAACAGACGATTCAAAGGTTTTGTGGGAATTTTAGCAGGATGCACATAAGGAAAAGGAAAAGACTCAAGCAGATTCTCTTGTTTTACTAAATTCCACATTACAACAATGCTTGAGCCACTCTGAGTATGTGATGTTTTCAAAGCTATACGGTTCAATGAGATTCCAGGACTGCAATATCACAGAATAACTGCAGAGAACAAGAGGACTATCACTTATGGTCATACTGGAAACGAATTAGGGCATTTCCCATAATAACACAGACCTAGTGGGTGAAAACAGAAGGCCAGAAAAATTCCCAAAGGGAAAACTAGAAAAAAAAAAGACTACTATATGCAAAACACCAAATCCATCTCAGTGAACTCCAGGATAATAGAAAGTTGGGGGTTGTATCTGTAAGATGACCCCCTTTGGACAGCCAGTAAAGAAGGGACATGCTGTCTTGCATACCACAAATGCTGGTGGCATGAGGGGGCCTAGACAATGTGAGGTAGGTGGTTTAAATGCTATAGCCAACTGGTGCATGTCACTTATACTATAGTTTTTGTTAGCACTGGCATATTGTATCTATTGTATATGCAAATGCAATTTCATGTAAAAATCATATGCAGTTTCCCTCATGAGGTTAAATTAAAAGAGTATTCTATGATTTTACTTTTGATGACCTATACTCAGGAAGGGCCATCAATATCAGATCAGTGGGGGTTTGACACCCACACCGTAGACAATCAGCTGTTTCATAGTAGCCATAACTACATAGCCTGGTCCACTGTATGGTAGACGATGCTGGTAATTGCAGCACTGTTCCCACTGAAGTGATGCGAACAGAACTGCACAATGAACAGAGCTGTGTAGTTCCGGCTCCAGAGATACTCTGAAACAGCCAATTGGCCAAGGGTGCAGGGTGGTGGACAACTGCCGGACAGAAATTGATGGCCGCGTTTCTGAGGGCATTATCCTGGCGGTTCCCTGAATTTCACCATTTTACCCCATGCCGAGATCAAACCTTCAATGAGGGTGAGCCACCAGATTAAGGTGTAAACAAAAAGTAGATGGAAGACACGATAGTGTGTCCCTCAACAAAACGTCCTGCTAAATACAATTATAATCACAGAAGGCAAGACTAAAATTTAACTTTTAATAACGAAATAATAAAAAGGTACAATGACCCCAACATACAAACAATAATCACCAAAAAATCCTATGTGAGGGCATGTAGAGCAAGTCAATGGAGCCAGGAGGAACGGAGGAGGCCACAGGATAAACCCTAGGCTGACCCTAATGATGGGCCCTCAATAAGGCTCAGCCCGGAGTTACAACTAAATGGTAGCGGTACTCCGTCCCCGTTCCTATCCCTGGTATCCCTATATCGCCCTCACTTTAATAACATCAGTATCCTGCGTCCCAACGCGTTTCCCCCTCACTATTCATTGAGGGTTCATCAGGGAACAAAACATGGAGATTAAGTAATCCCGATATTCAAGTGGATCCACAGTGGGAAACAAATAAATAAATCAATAGGGTATGCAATGGGTTAGTTCACCGATATACAGAGTCTCACAGATACATAACTCACGTGACCCGACATCCCAGATCTCTAACACACGTGGATCTCAATGGCTATGGTCAGCAATGTTGTAAGAGTCACCACCCTCTTAAATAGATGGAGGTGGGCTATGACAGGGAGAAATTAGAGGGGGTAGTGACCAGAATCTGCACACCACCTTACCTGCACATGTCAGCCTGTATCCCGCACGCCGCACGCCAACGGAAATACGTCATCTCCCACTTCCGGTCCGGTCAGTGGTGCGTTCCACCATGCGTTCCACCATAGCCAATACCGGAAGTGTGCTCAGATGAAGTGAGCTTTGCGTTCCACTACGCTCAGGATAGAAAGCATAGATACAGCATGCTTGCGTTCCAGACTGACAGCTAAAATAGTGTACATTTTAACCCTATCCAGCCATGCTATAGCCAATTAGGTTTGTATGAATACTAATTTGTACAAAACAATAAATAGATCAAACTAGAAAACCACAATTATATGGTTTATCAATAATTAGAAGACACTTCGCGTGCCATAACTCGGGTTATATAAGGGATCAACACTAGATCAAAAATACAGAAGAACACTACAGAGGATATGATTGGTACATGACAGTGTAACAAAAGGAGAGCCAAATCAAATAAAGCAAGAATATGACAATCTCTCATTTAACCCTCTTGGTGACTGGGACCCAAACCTGTAGATCCACTCAGCCTCTTTTTGTAGTAACCGACGATCACAGTCCCCTCCTCTTACAGAGGGACGAACCACCTCCAATACAGAAAAGCGCAGAGAGTGGGGATTACCTCCATGACACTGGACAACGTGATTAGCTACAGGTGTATCTTTTCGTTTTTTAACATCATTCACGTGTTCCAGAACTCTCCTGCGCAATTCTCGTATCGTCTTCCCCACGTAGTCAAGGGGGCACGTACATTGACAAAGATACACAACCCCCCTACTCCTACAATTTACAAAATCACGTATTTTAAATATCTTCCGGGTGGCAGTGCACACATTTACTTTGGTTGTTCTCAAAAAACTACATGCCAGACAGCTTCCACAGCGGAAAACCCCCAATGGTTTGCGGTCTAGCCAGCTGCCCAAAGGTTGTGGTCGCATATAGTGACTGTGTACTAATCTATCCCTGATACTCCTACCCCTCCTATAGGTAATATTAGGAGAGGGAGCTAATACATCAGTCAAATCCGAATCCATCATTAAGATGGGCCAATATTTCTTAAGGATCTGTCTGATGCATTGGTTTTTAACATCAAAAGTGGAGATAATCCTCACTGTCTGTTTATCCACAGTCCCAATTTTTGGAACGAGTAATTCCTCCCTTTTAGATGTCTCAGCGGTTTTAAAAGCATTCTTCAGAACCTGATCAGGATAACCTCTTGCCTTAAATCTATCAAACAGGCCTCTGGCTTCCCGATAGAAACTCTCATGTTCAGAACAGTTCCGTCTTACCCTTATATACTGTCCACGAGGAATGCCCCTTTTTAAGGGAGTAGGGGTGGTAGCTCTGCCAGTGTAATAAACTATTAGTGGCCGTTTCCTTTCTAAAATTGGTTGTAGACAATCTGTCAATACATTTGTTAACCCTAACATCAAGAAAGGTCAATGACTCAATCTCAAGTTCATGAGTGAATCTCAACCCCAAATCATTGGAGTTCAATCCCTCCATGAACCGCTTAAGATCATCCGCAGTTCCCTTCCAGATGACAAACACGTCGTCAATATATCGTGTCCAGAATTGTATTTTGTCATTCCACCACATATTGTCCGACGGGAAAACAATATTGTCCTCCCACCAGCCCAGGAGGAGATTTGCGTACGTAGGGGCACAAGGGCTCCCCATCGCAGTCCCCCTGAGCTGGTGGTAGAACTTCCCGTCAAACAAAAAATAATTATGAGTCAGCACAAATTCCAGCAGCTGTAATACAAACTCATTATGATAACTGCAGTGTGTACCACGAGTTCTCAAAAAAGAGGCAGTTGCCATCAGACCACAATCATGAGGGATGGAACTATATAAAGATTCCACATCTATACTTACCAAGAGACACGATGGATCAATGATAAGATGCTCTATTTTCCGCAAAAAATCCATCGTGTCTCTGGTGTAAGACGGGAGAGATAGCACAAACTGCCTCAATACCTTGTCTAAATAAATACCAGCATTTTGGGTGATCGAGTCAACCCCTGAAACTATTGGTCGACCTTTCAGTGGTGAGAGACCTTTATGGACCTTAGGAAGTCCATAGAATGTTGCAATTTGAGGATGCAGTGGTTTTACAAAATCATATTCTGCCTTACCCAGTACACCACTAGTTAATCCCTGATCAAGGATGCAAGTCAGGTTAGTCACAAATGAATCAGTCGGGTCCTGAGATAGTATATTATAGCAGCTACGATCTTGTAATAACCGTAAACACATTGATCTATAATCATTGTGATCTAAAATGACAAGGTTGCCTCCCCCTTATCCGATGGCTTTATGGTGATGGTACGGTCCCTCTCAAGATTTTTTAAAGCTACCATTTCACCTCTTGACAGGTTATGGAAATCATTTTCGTCATGGCTCATACTCTCTAGTTCACCTATCACCATTTCCACAAAAATATCAATGTGATCAGCATTGATTGAGGGAGGCAACGTGTACTTCTAGGACGTAGTTCAGTAAAAGGTCCTGAACCCTCACTTCGCGATCCCTCATCCAATAGACCCATTAAGTTCTTAAAGTCATTCAAATCACTCATGGTAAGTCCTAATTGTTCGCATTTTTGTTTATCACAACATTTCATAAACTTGTGCCATTTTAATTTACGAGAGAACAAATGAAGATCTTTGACCCATGTGAAATTATAATGTTTCGTGGTGGGAACAAAAGATAAACCTCTTTTAAGGACACTTATTTCGTTTTCTCCAAGCTGCCTAGAAGACAAATTAATAACCTGCAGCTCATTATCCCCTTGACTTAATCCCCTCCTTTCGGGCGGTCCCGCAACTGGTAGGGTATGCCCTTGGCTAAAAAATTCCCTTGTTGTCGCATATCTGGTGCCGAGGGTGAGGAACCAGAGACAAAGGGCGAGAGCTTCTCCAAACCCTCTACCCCCCTTCCTCTTGATCCCTGACCCAGCCATCTCGAACTGCCTCTATAGTTTCTTCTGGACCGACCTCTCACGTAGCCCCTGCCCCTACTCTTGCCTTGGAAATTTTCAGGATCAGAGGATTCGGGTTCCGAAGATGCTTCGGATTCACCTCCTTTCTGATCCCTAGAATCCAATTGATATGCAGTGTTATCTCTAAACTCCCTTAAATCCTTAAGGAATTGTCTGTGTTTTCTTTCTTTAATCCACCCTTGTAGTTTTTATTTATTTGTTTCCCACTGTGGATCCACTTGAATATCGGGATTACTTAATCTCCATGTTTTGTTCCCTGATGAACCCTCAATGAATAGTGAGGGGGAAACGCGTTGGGACGCAGGATACTGATGTTATTAAAGTGAGGGCGATATAGGGATACCAGGGATAGGAACGGGGACGGAGTACCGCTACCATTTAGTTGTAACTCCGGGCTGAGCCTTATTGAGGGCCCATCATTAGGGTCAGCCTAGGGTTTATCCTGTGGCCTCCTCCGTTCCTCCTGGCTCCATTGACTTGCTCTACATGCCCTCACATAGGATTTTTTGGTGATTATTGTTTGTATGTTGGGGTCATTGTACCTTTTTATTATTTCGTTATTAAAAGTTAAATTTTAGTCTTGCCTTCTGTGATTATGAGCCACCAGATTGCTACCACTTGGAATAGTCCTTTGTGGTTGCCTGCCAAGCACCGAGGGATCTTCCAATACACAAATTCAGGAAGCAGGCAGAGGTCAAATCACATGCAAATCTGCAAAACAGTCCAGAGGTCAGGGCAGGTGGCTCAGGGTCAGTACTGTGAACAAGTATGGGACTGGTAAGGCGGAAAAGCCAGGATCCAGGAAACAGGCAGAAGTCAGTACACAAAATATATCTCTTACAGGAAGTAAAACCAAAAGGAATCTAAAGGATTGCTCAGGCAAGGCATGGAACAAACGGCCCAGTATATATAGGAGGGCTAATGAGCTCATTAGTCAATCCGCTGAGCACGGAGAAAAAGAGAAATTAACCCTTGCAGCTCTGCAGGGTTAGCTTCAATGAATAAACACTAACACACACAGAAAGAGACCTAGCATGGAGTGTCGCTACGACAGGAATCCATTTGGAGAAATAGTACATTGTCTTCATGTACTGTAGTCCATGAAACACAAGTATTTAGTATAGTGGCATAAATAAGGTGCATTATACAGACAGAATTTTTACAGATCAAAGAACATTTACAGTTCAGTAGCAATTACTTTCCAGCTAATTGATGATTACACACTTGTTGCAGGTGACAAATTGCAGGCACTTCTAAGCCTGCGGAAACCAACAGAATGTTCAAGTATAATGGAATAGAGAAAGTCGCTGCTTTTCATTTTAATAGGCTGTAAACTCCTTGCTAAATAAGTATCCGTAGACTGAACAGGTTTATATTCACATGTCACAATGTGTACTTACGAGAGGACGTGAGAAGCTGTCCTGCCGATCCACACAAGGTTTAACATCATTCAATGGCTAATCCACAATTTTTCATTGTAGAATCAGCAAAAAAAAAACCCGCTTATTTCTTTTTGGTGTTTTTTTTCTTTTTTTTTTTGGGGGGGGGGGGGGCAGGAACTGCAAGTGAATGAGTTGTAAAATGCCCTATTCAAGCACTGGGCAAGGAATCTTAGTGATTTCTTGATTTCAGCATAGAATCTGTGGCAAAATCTTAACTTAAAATCTGAAAGTATCATAAGGGTTAGATGGGAAACAAAGGATAAGTCATTTTCAAATAACCCTATGGAAGAAAGAAATAGCTACAACTTTTTAAGATTGGCTAACAACTCCTAAACCGCTACCAGAGGTGTCCTGCAGTAGCCTACTTTAATCTCCCTGTTCCGGACACATATATGCAAGTATGTGTCTGGAGGGGTCAACATCAGCCTAACCAGCACTGAGCTGACAGCTATCTAATGTGTATAGTCCACATACAGTATGTGTAGTCCTAGCCAAAAAGTGCAGTGAGGCAATGGCCATTTCTGTCAACAGAAGTTCTCCTGCTCTGTAGTCTAAATGTATTTCCTTAAAGGGCATCTGTCAGCAGATTTGTGCCTATGAAACTGGCTGACCTGTTGCATGTGCATTTGGCAGCTGAAGACATCTGTGTTGGTCCCATGTTCATATGTGCCTGCATTGAACAGAAAAATGAAGTTTTAATATATGCAAATGAGCCTTTAGGAGCAACGAGGGCATTGCCATTACACCTAGAGGCTCTGCTCTCTCTGCTACTGCCGGGCCCTCTGGACTTTGATTGACAAGTCCAAGTGTGATCACGTCTACTGTCTGACCCTGTCAATCAAAGTATAGAGGATGCGGCAGTTGCAGAGATACCAGAGGCTCTAAGTGTAACGGCAACGCCCCTGTTGCTCCTAGAGGCTAATTTGCATATATTAAAACATCATTTTTCTCAGCAATGCGGGCACATATGAACATGGGACCAACACAGATGCCTTCAGCTGCCAAGCACACATGCAACAGGTCAGCCAGTTTCATAGGGAAAAATCTGCTGACAGATGCCCTTTAAAAGGGTGGTACGTTGCCATAAAAGAAAGCCAAGCTCTTTATAAATAGAAGTCAGGGAGGCGACCAGCTGATCACTGAAGCTCTTTCTTCTATCACCCCTGGGCAATCAGTTCTTATCACTAGGGGAAGCCATTTCTTGCTATACATTTCTCTACTACGAGACAATGTCTTTACAAAGGGTTCTCGCATTGCCTGGAGGGGATCTCAATGGTGGAGCATCCCTTGACCTGCATAAATAACAGGAGTAATAAAATATATAATGGACCTGATTGAGCTTCTAGTCATTTGTCACAATGGCTGCCATTGTTCTCCATATAGCTAGCTATATCCGACTCCATATTCCTGGAAATGTGTATTAAAATCAATTTCAACCAGTCGGTTGTTTATTAGGATTAGAAGAAGCAGTCAAAGCTCTCGAGACAATAACGGTTCTTCCGTAGACTCAGGCACAACAACATCTAAATGACAGACACGTTGTGTTTTATTTCCCTTTCTTTCATGTCTGCGGAAAGAAAACAAAAGCGGCGAAAAGTACACATCAGGAGCAATTTTCTCATCTTTGTGCTGTCTGAAAAATGGCTTTTGCTAATAAACACGAGGCTTATTTAAATACAAAGCAAACGCTGCAATGTTCTTCATAAGTGGAAGCGGCTCTTCTTACCGCCGACTTAATTGCCCGTCAGAGACTGAAAGCGACACTAAGGCTAGACGGAAAAGATGCAGACAAGTGGTCAGATTTATTTTCGAGCAGTGCACAGAAATGCATCATATTACTAGATAATATGACAACCATGATACAAGAGGATACACTGCTGCCACTTTGTATCGTAAATTGGTGTCACTCGTAATACGATGTAAAAGTTCTAATGTGACAACTCAAAACTATTATACAGACAAGGTGAGTGTAGCCACCAGATATGGTCCAGAGTCTGATGTTGGTTAGGCCTCATTCACACGTCAGTGAATCAAAGATGTGTGCTGTCCGTGGTCTCCAGAGCCCGTTCACGTATCCATTGACTTTATTGTGTGTATTCACACATCAATGGTTCTCCATGGACAGTGGGCTGGTAGTGACACCACGGATGCATGCTATTTTTGTCCCTTATGTACATTATAGGGTATATGGGTCCGTGACAACCATGGAAACAACAGAAATGCCATCCGTTTTCTTTCAGTAATTTTGACTTACCATTGGTAGGAGATGCCCTGGGATCTAATTTTCAACCTAGCAGTGTCCGTGGAATACAGATGACACACGGACAGGACATGGACCAAACACGGATCCTTCACGGACAAATCACTAACCATCTTGTCATGGACAAGAGCGTGTGAAAGAGGCCTTGTGTGTAGATCAAACTGAAATGGCATAATTTTTTTTTTTTTAGCAATAACAAGTCTTAAAGAGGACCTGTCTCCTCTCCTGACATGTTAGTTTTAGTAACTACTTGCATTCCTCGTGTAATAACAATTCTGGAGAATCTATTCTTATGACTCTATGTTGTGCCAGCCCTCTGTTATTCCTGCTAGAAGTTTATGAATGCAATAAAGGTCCAAGTGGGTGTTAGCGACTGGGTGTCCCTGCACAGTCTGACACTAGCAGTACTTATTGGACAGTATCAGACTGTGCAGGAACACAACCCTCAGCTGGTAACACCCAGAAGGAGCTTTAATGCAGACTGCTAGCAATCCATTCATAAACCTCTAGCAGGAATAATGGCACAACCTGGCGTCATAGAATAGATGTTCCAGAACTGGTATTACATGGGGATGCAAGTAGTTACTAAAAAAGACATGTCAGGAGAGGTGACAGGTACTGATAGGTGCTTATGTTAGCAGGGATCCTGATTTCTGGAGGAGGAAGAAGAAAAGGGCAAATCGATAAGCGCCTTGTCCCTGACCAACAACTACTAAGAATACTGAGCAGGACAAGCAGGAAGAAGTCTGTTGTCTCCAGTCTGACAACTCCTCAGCGGCCATGTTATGCACATTGTTGACGACTTGAATGAAAAAAGAACACGTTTGTGCAACCATTTCCATAACAGCACATAGTAAAGGTACTGGAGCGGATTTTTTTTAAAAAAAGTGTTTATTTATGAATTTTCAAGATAAGCGAACACTTAAAACAACAGTGAAGAAAAAAAGCGACAGCTCACACCGTCCAGAAATATCGCAGCAGCAAACCAATAATACAATTTTACATATAATATCTATTACAATGGATTAAACAGTCAGAATGATTGTCTCGTTTGCATGTATATTTTCCCCAAAAATATATACTGTCACTCACACACTCATCCACTCACACCTCACCGTAGCGCCGCCGAGCCCCCCCCGCCCCCTACCCTCTAAACCACTGAAGTTCTAGCATCAATCCAGAGACTCCAGATTTTCTCAAATTTCTCAGGAGACCCCCTGGCCTCGTACGTCATCCTGTATATTGGCAAAGCTGCCTCAATAAGATACATCCAGTGTTGAACCGAAGGAAGCTTGGGAGGTTTCCAATTTAATAGTATTGATTTCCTGGCATAAAACATTAACAATCTATAGAGCAGCTTAGTATACTTAGTCTGTAACAGGTCTTCAACCAGACCCAACGAGCTGTTCTCCGGTGCACAGACTGCAGGCAGACCCAGCTTCAGGTTCAGAAACTCATGAACCTCTGACCAAAATTCCGCTATTTTGGGACATTCCGATATCATGAGGAATAGTGTACCTACCCCTTGGCTACATCTAGTGCACCGTGAACTACTCAAAGGCTTCATTCGTTCAAGTTTAACTGGAGTCAAGTACACACGGTGCAGCCATTTAACTTCTGATCAACTGATCTCTAGCACAAATTACGGTATTTCTCCAATTGTGCATAAGTTCTTTTTTATGTCTATCCTCTAACCTGGGAATGTCGACTTCCCATCTGGCCATGGCCTTAGACAGCGGTGAAGGAAGACAAGACACCAACCCTGAATAAAGAGAGGACACTGGCCGACACAGCGACTTCTGTGTAACTACAGTATTTTCTCCAACTCATCATGCTCAATTCTAACTTTGTCCTTCCCAAATTGTTCTATGCAGGCATGACGTAGTTGAAAGTATTGGAAAAGACTAGACCTGGGCAAGCCAAACTCGTCCCTCAACTCCAGAAAGGTCTTAAAAGTACCCTCCTTGTATATTTGGGAGAAATACTTAACCCCGGGTTTTGGCCGAAATTAGTTAAGGTATATAGCTGTCTTAGTCTCGGGTTTCTCCACAAAGGCTCTACTGGTGACCACCCTTCACCTCCTCTCCTGTCACCCCGTCCCCAAACCATTTTCTTCCATACGCCAATAACAACCTTCATACATGAAGTTAGAGCCCTACCCATATGATTACCCTCTCTGTACAGGAGGTTTGTTAGTGCTTCATATGATCCTAAGAGTGCAGCTTCAAGAACTATTGCCGGATTATTAGCGTCAACCCTCAACCACCAGCTGACTTAAGTCAGCTGAGCAACGCAATAATACCAGTACATATCTGGCAGTGCCAATCCGCCTCTAGGGTACGGAGCTTTCAGAGTGTCCCTAGCCAACCTAGGTTGCGCGTCAGCCCAGAGAAAAAAAGTCAGCATTTTGTCAACCGCTACGAAATGCGATTTCTGAATGGCAATGGGCGTCACTGTGTATACATACAAAAGCTTAGGCAGCAGTATCATTTTTAATACATTTATACGCCCAACCAAAGCTTCCTGGCAATATAATCGATCATGGGTGTAATATTTAGAGGACCAAAATTTTCTATGTCTTTTTGTATAATGATTCCCAGATATTTAAATTGGTTCGCCACCAGCAGACTGGACTTGGGTGTAACCGCAGTCTCCTCTTCCTCATCCACCAGGTATAACACTGATTTGGCCCAGTTAACTCTTAACCCCGAAAACAATCCATACCAATTCACTAATTCCAAATATGTCTCTAGTGACTTTCCCATATCCCCGAGATATACTAACATATCGTCCGCGTACAGGGACAACTTTTCAGAAATTCCTGCAATATTCCATCCCTCAATACTACTGGAGGCATTCAACAGGATTGACAGAGGCTTCATTACCAATGCAAAAAGTAGCAGGGATAACGGGCACCCCTGCCTGGTACCTCTGTGTAGCGGAAACGGGTCAGACAAGTATCCATTTACTCTAACCCTAGCCGTGGGCTTTAAGTAAAGTAAATGCAACCATTTTACGAAGTTACCAGGAAACCCAAACTTCTCTAGTACCACCCAAAGAAACTGCCACTCAACTGAATCAAATGCTTTCTCATTATCTAATAAAGCTATGGCCCTATTCCCCATGTTGTCATGCTCAATTTGCAAATTAGAAGTTACAGTCTTCTAAGAGTAATATCTGTAGATTTCCCTGGCATAAATCCTGACTGGCCTGGACTTACAATGGACAGAATAACTGCTGCCAACCTGACTGCCAAGACTTAAGCCAGTATTTTAGCGTCTAAGATAATAAGTGAACTAGGCCAGTAGGAGCTACATTGATCCGGCGCCTTCCCCGCTTTGTGTATCACCACAATGGTGGCTTCATAAAAAGAGGGCAGCAAAGTCACACTCTCAGAGGCTTGCTTAAACAACTTGTCTAACTTGACTCTAAATTCCTTAACATATTTCTTGTACCACTCAGCAGGGAAGCCGTCTGGACCCAGAGTCTTGCGAGTTGCCATATCATTTATTACCCTTTGAATTTCAGTCACAGATATCTGCGCGTCAAGCATTTCTCTGTCCTCCCTAGCTAATCTACTAAAGTTAATCTGATCTAAATACCCTCTGATTTCCTTGACCGAAGAAGACCCAGAGGATCCATAAAGCCCACTATAATAAGAGGCAAACTGAGCAACTGAGCACTACTCCAGAATCTAGTTTGATTGAAGCTACTACCGTCTGAGGTATTTCTGCCCTTGCTAGGTATGCCAAGACTCTCCCATTCTTGTCCCCCTCGGCAATAGAATGGGAGAGTTAATAGAATTAAGTCTAGTCGACGGTCTAAGTCTGTCCAGCTGGTTGTCCAATACCGCGTTAAAGTCCCCCAGTAATATAATTGGAGATGGGAGTAGCTGTGCCACACTGCTCATTATGTCATCTAGCAAAGTCTTATTACAAGGAGGGGGCACATACATTCCCACCACAATTAGCGGTCTCCCCCATATCAGACAGTCCAAGACCACATATCTACCCTGACAGTCCGACTGCACCGTGTGCAATTGTAGTGGAATTTTCTTACTGACCAGGACACCCCTCTCGCATTACTTGTATATGTCGCATGAAACGTCTGCCCAACTCACGGTCTTCGAAATGCCAACACCTTGCGGTCTTTTAAGTGAGTTTCCTGCAAAATAACTATGTCACGGTTATATTGCTTAAGACAATTAAAGATCAGTGCTCTCTTGATCTTACAGTTGAGACCTCGCACATTCCAGGAAATTAACCTGATGGCCGCCATAATAAAAACCGTACCATGTTTTTCGGAGCGCAGGGCCCCACAGCGCCACAGTGACATTCACACACACATTCACACCAACATGAAAAACCAACCCAACCCCCACCCTCCCCATACATCACCCCAACTTGTCTGAGCCTCGGATCCCTAACCAAAACTCTAGAAGAACTTGAGCCTAACCTAGCACTTAGTCAACTAGAGGCCTATCTCATGCTAATGACCTCCTTCTAACCCACTGGCTTACCCGCTCGTGCTAACTGCGGATAGCCTTCCTATGATTAACGCTTAAATGTAGGACTCCTACTTGAAGTAGCTAACCCTGTCCTACCCTTCTGTAGATGCTAACTCAACTAAAGGCTGAAAAGCAGCACTGACTGCTCCACCAACATAAAATTTATCAACCCTCGTAACTCTGATCTGCACCCCATTAACCCCTCACATTCCATTCATAAACAAGCAATTGGCATGTAAGGGCAACCAATGAGAAACTCTTTTGAAAGAGGACTTTTCCTATCTATTTAGGCATGTAGCTGAATCGTCCTCAATCTCTTGGACGACGCCGATCCAACCAATTGGAGGCTTCTTCTGGAGTATGAAAGAAGCGGGTATTCCCATCCACCTGGACCCGTAGTCTAATCGGATATAACATAGCATATTGCAGGCCCAGTTCTCTCAGTCTAGCGTGAACTTGCGCAAATTGCCGTCATTTTTTTTTAACTTCAGTAGTAAAGTCCGGATAGAAGGATATTTTAGTGTTCTCAAACAAAATGCCCCCTTTCTTCCTGGCTGCTGCAAGGATACTATCTCGGTCTCTATAGTTCAGATTCTTCATTATGAATGGTCTCGCTGACACCTCAGGTGGCAGGGGTCCAGAAGGGATTCTGTGTGCCCTTTCGATTACAAAGCACTGGTGACAGCACCGTTTTTAATCAGGTTTTCAGCGAAGGACTCTGGGTTTGTGCCCTCCGCCCTTTCAGGGAGGCCCAAGATGCGAATATTGTTGCACATGTTGCGGTTTTCTGCGTCTTCTGCTCTGGCCTGGAGTGTTTTCACTTGCTGCAAAAGCGAGTTGGTTAATTCAGAGGTGCCATGCACAATGTCTTCCATTTCTCCCACTCTAAGTTCCACCTCAGTGGTGCGGCTCCTTATTTTCTCCATATCATGTCTCAAGAAATTAACGTCACTTTGTAGGTGATCCATCTTTGCAGTAAGGGCAGCCTGACAGGATGCAATAGCAGACATTATCTTCTCTATTTGAGGAGACTCATCCAACTTAGTAGCCATAAAATCCTCCTCCTCAGTCTGGCTCATACTATCCATCAAGAGTTTTCCTGAGGTCTGAGAGGGCACTGTTGAGGTCTTTTGCCCCATGTATGTTCAGCACACTTTTTATGCAGAGATATATTCAATGTGGGTGGCAACTCCCCCGCAAGACACACATATATGTCAGAAAACCAGTAGCCGCCAGGCTTTTGTAGATACTCTGCTCCAGGGGTATCTTAGGAGCTAGACACAGCCAGATGAAGTATACAAATGAGTGGGTCCGATTAACAAACCTAGAAATGTCTCTGAGACACACAACTTGTGAGCAGGTTCACACCCCACTTGCGCTAATATATGCAGAGCTCCCTTGTATTGGGTAATGCCTGTATTCCCAGGTCTTCTCTCCACAGGGCACTTTCCAGCAGATTAAGAGACTGGGGAGCCCCCTCCAAACTCCCTCTCCCCTCCAGCAAGCTGAACACCACAGTGCTGTGAGCCGGTGGCCGAACCTCCTCTCCTCCCCCTGCCTTGTGCTCTCACCACCAAGATGGCCGCTGTCTTCTCAAAGTTAGACACCACCGCTCCTCCTCTGATGTGTAGCGCGGTCCCGCTCTCCTTGGATAGCCTCTGCTTCTTCCCCCAAAACAGGCGCCACCAGCCCCCTCCGTCTCACCCGATCAGAGCGCTACTTGCGCGCTTTCTCTTGCAGCCTGTAATGGTGGACCCGGACCTGCCTCCCGCAGCGCAGTACACTCTCCTCGGTTTCTCCTACTCTGCCTCCCAAATCGCCACCAGCGCCTCCAAAATGGCTTCCTTTGTGAGGTAGGTGACTCAGGATGCCTTTGTAGGCGCTTGTATCTGAGCCCACACAGGGATGTCCAGGATGTTTGCAGGATTCTGTGGAGAGCCTGTAACTCTGCATCTTTACTCCATGCCGGCTAGGCCACGCCCGCCACTGGAGCGGAATTTACTGAAAAGACCAATTAATAAAGCATGGAAGTCTATTTTTCTCTCGCCCCACGTACTGGTAGTTTTGGATAGGAATTATAGACTGCTATATTACTTATATTTTTTACTGCTGCAGCCAACCTAAAATCCAAATCAGGACATATACAAATGGAACATTTCTAAACTTCAGTGTTATATCATGTTAGGGTGCCCTCACATCATGTTTTTACCCTCCTTTTAAAGTATACAAAAAACTTATGCGTTAAACTAATGCCTCAGACTGATGCCATAGAGTGCCATCCATAAACCATAGAGTTGCATTGTAAAAAACAAAACAAAAAAAAAACATGTACCGTATTTTTCGCTTTATAAGACATATTTTTTAACCCAAAAGTAAGGGGAAAATTGCTGTGCGTATTATAAAGCAAATACTAGTGGAAACGCTCACTAGTATGTATTAGGTGCCAGGGAAACATACTCCTGCGTCGCGACTCTGCTCCGGGTCCAGCGCTCCCTTGTCTTCTCCTACCAGTGCTGCAGTCAGGTGACAGTGCAGTGCCAGCAGGAGAAGACAGAGGAGCGCTGGACCCAGAGCAGAGCCGTGGCGCAGGAGAGGTAAGAGAGGTTTTATTTGATTTTATTCTTATGGGTTGAATGGGCTGATCAGAGGTCTGATGGGGGCTGAGTGAGCTGATCTGAGGTCTGATGGGGGCTGAGTGGGCTGATCTGAGGTCTGATGGGGCTAAGTGGGCTGATCGGGCTGATCTGAGGTCTGATGGGGGCTGATACGGGGGATGATTTGGGGGCTGATGGGGGCTGAGTGGGCTGATCTGAGGTCTGATGGGGGCTGAAATGTAAAAAATGAGCCCTTACACAGTCCTGTACAGAAAACTACAAAAAGGTTATAGGGGTCAGAATATGGTGATAAAATTATTATTTTTGTTTTTCAGTATTAAAACGCAAGAAAAATATATACAAGTGTGGTATCGTTGTAACCGTACTGACCTGGAGAATGAAGATAAGAGGTCAAATTTACCACATAGTGTACGGCGTAAAAAATAAAAACCTTTGTCAGAATTGTGTTTTTTCCCAATTCTACCCCATTTGGAATTTTTTTTCGGGTTTCCACGACATTGCATGTAAATGGAGCCAACAGAAAGTACAACTTGTCCCGCAAAAAATAAGCCCTCATACAGCTATGTGAACGGAAAAATAAAAAAGTTAGGACTATGGGAAGGCGGGGAGTGAAAAACGAAAATGCAAAAATGGAAAATCCAAGGGTCCTGAAGGGGTTAAGATTCAAGAGGGGGATTACCACATCTGTATAATGCTTATTTATGGATTGCTGCGATTACTCAGTATACAACCAGCAGTTTATTAACTCGTTATGCCGCCAAGTTGGGAAATGAGCCTGAAATACATTTATGCATATACTGGTTTGGAAATGTGTAAACCAGCAACCTTACTTTCTAATCAGAGATTTTCTAAAAATAAAAGCGCAGCTTCCAAATCTGCTGATTAGAAAATGCGGGTCTGATTCAACAATTATTATGTAACAGTAAAAATATGGTTGCACAATTTACATATGATCATTTCTATATCAGAGAGATCCTTTATTCAGCTTTTCAGTTCATCATTCATAGTACAGGTTATGGTGCAGAGTGATAAAAAAGATAATATAGTACACGTTTGCGATTTTATTTTTTTCTCCGCTGGTCTTGCCACAAAAAGGGGGCATAACCAGGGTGGGGAACACTCTGCGGTAGAATACTCCACTCAAGGAAGGGTGTAGAGGAGGAGCATCATTGGCAAAAACACAAACCTAATAAACAAAAGTCCTCAAATTAAAGGACTACATCTTGTAACATAACAAAGTAGACATGTATGTGTATAAGGGAGCCGGGGGAGATAGCTTTCGGCCGCACGATCATTCGGCTGACAGCTATTAAATGTGTATGGCCGCCTGTCACGTAGTTATCTGTCTGCGCTCCGATGGCAAGCCCTACAAAGAATGGTAAAAGTTTTCAGGCTTCCAGTTTTGTTGTTGGGGATAAGGTATGGCTTTCTACAAGAAATCTGTGACTTAAAGTACCCTTGGGTAAACTTGCTCCTCGATTTATTGATCCTGAGGTTGTTGAAATTATTAATCCTGTGTTAAATTTCCTGATTCATATCAAATCCATAAGCTATTTCATAGCTCTCAAAAAATATGTCCACCTGCCCAAGTTGAGTTTCAGGAGGAGCAGATGTATGAAGTCTTCAAAATAATAGATCCAAGGACAGTACAAGTACTATTCCTGGTCCATTGGAAAGGTTATGGACCAGAGGGGAGGTAATGGGTGCCAGCCATTTCTATTCACACTGATAAGTTAAGAAATGTCATGAAATCCATCCTGATAAGCCTACTCCTTTGGTTAAGGGTCCAGTGGCCCCATGTAGAAGGGGGTGTACTGTCATGTACTTAACTGTCTATGGTTCCACTTTGAGCCCTGCTTTTCTGTGGTGGCACCCTCGCATGGTGCCATCACCGTGACAACCAGCCCTGCCGACAGCAAGGTTGGTCAGCCTATAACTGTGCAGGGACGCCATGGCCAATTAGGTTCGGGGGTGGCGTTCGATACATCATGACATCAAGGCTCCTGGACCTATCAGATAACAGGGACGTCGGGCCAAAAAGGAAAAGCCCTTGTCCTGTGCTTCTGTACAGTGGGTTATTTAAACCTGTCCCAAGCATGTCAGAAAAAAGCCTAAATGCACCAATTTGTGCCACTTTTTAGATAGATTTTTCGTGCGGACACATTCGTAAATCTGGGCCAGTGTCTCTCACTCTAGCAGACCCGGCCTGTCTTTTAATTCAATGGATAGACAGTGTGCAGGGGAAATTTATGGCCATCTCTTGCTTCCCCTGGTGATATCAGCTGATTGCCAGACTGGCATAAAGGGGTATTCTAGCTGTAGCAAGTCATCCCCTACCCATGGGATAGAAGATAAATATTAGATTGACAAGGGTCCTACCACTTTTATCTCCACCGATCACAAGTACGGAGACCCCATACTCCACGCCCCCCTTCCCCCACAGAGTGGTGTATGGGGTCCTCATTCCCATCATCCATGGGGGTGCCACAGGTAGGATCCCCCATTATCTAATAGGTATCCCCTATCCTGTGGACCTGCCACAACTGGAATAACCCGTGAATAATTTACTTTGGAACTGTCCATATTAAGTTGTGTATTCTTGGAAATATCTTTTTTTAAGAATGTGCAGGATAATATAGCAATTGGTCAGAATAGACCATTAGATGCAAGAACGACTATTGTATAATATTGGGTTTCACATACCAGATTGATGATCATACACTGGTTATCTAGCTTGTCCTGACATGTCTAATTGTATTCAATAAGATATGAGAATTCTGGATCATTTAGTCTTATAACTGTATGTTGTGCTATTCATCCATTATTCCTACTAGAAGTTTATGAATAAAGGTATAAATGGGGGTTCATCAGTTGGGGGCTACGTCCCTGCACAATCTGACACTATCCAATCAGTGGTCCCAGTGCCAGAATGTGAAGGAACACACTCCCTAATTGGTAACACCCAGCTGTGCCTTTATTCATAACAGAGGAACAGCACAACATGCATTTATAAGAAATGTTGTTTGCATTGATATCATATGGGGAATGTAAGTAGTTACTGACACAGACATGTCAAGAAGGGTAACAGGTCCTCTTTAAATACGATTGTTAAAACTGAAAAACTGGAATATCACTCAAATGATGTACAAAAGTTCAATGTGATCTTTGCACAATGGTCTGGGCCAGTGAGCGATCCTGTTGAGGTAGGTTAGGGTTGGAGCTTCAGTTAGGGCTGGGCACTGGAGCACAATCGGAAATCTTTTTTTCTTCTTTTTTTTCAGTACTGATTGTATGCAAATTCAATTCAATAAAGAATAATAAAGCAAAAATGTAAAAAGGTGATGTCTTTAAAGGATATCTGTCAGCAGATGTGTACCTATGAAACTGGCTGACCTGTTGCATGTGCTCTTGGCAGCTGAAGACATCTGTGTTGGTCCCATGTTCATATGTGCCCACATTGCTGAGAAATATGATGTTTTATTATATGCAAATCGGTCTCTAGGAGCAATGGGGGAGTTGGCGTTACACCTAGAGGCTCTGCTCTCTCTGCAACTGCTGTGCCCTCTGCACTTTGATTGACAGGGCCAGGAGGGATGACATTCCATCAGAGGAACAGAAAAATGATGGATCAGAAGAATGGAAAGCTCAACACAGATGTGAACTTGGCCTAATCATTCACCGTGTAATAAATTGCACACTCATTTAAAGACATGCACCCGGTGTCTAAAAGACAAGAGAAAATTTAGTGAATGTTTGGTCTTCAGCTGGATCTGAAATGCAAGCTGCTAAAAATGGCCATACACATTAGACAGAAGGTGGTTGATGGTTGAACAGCAGTTGGACAATCAATTCGTAGACATGGCCGTGCACAGTTTAGTCCATATTAGTTCAGTTGATGAGACTGCCCATTCACATTCAAAGAAACCAAGCAACAGACAAAAGATCTTTCTGGGAACCTTCTTTTAAAGAAAGATCTTTCATCTGACTATCGAATAAAAATACTGAACACAGCCAACTTCTTTTCAGATGATGATGGTCTGTTATAGATTGGATAAAACCTGATGAACGTTAGTTTTGGTTAAAATCGTCACCTTATGGTCACCCTAAAGGGGTTCTCCGAGAATTAAGCAAATGAAAATACTTAAATATTACTTATTAATATAAATATATTCCCAAATACCTTTTATTACTTATAATGGCTTGTTTCGTTTAGGGAGCAATCATTAGGAGAAATAAAATGGCCGCTGTCCTATCAGTACACACAAAACCTGTCCTAATCATACAGCAGGACAAGTTACTTCACAACACTGAGGTAAAGAACTGCCTCATCCTCATATCTGCTTGTTAGGGATTATAATCCTGAATACAGATGATAAGATCTTCAGCTGAATCTCTGTAGGAATGGAGTTCATGAGGAGACATGAAGTACAGAGAGGTCGGACAGGACAGACTGTGGTAATGTGGGTTGTGGTAATGGAGACTGCATACAAGAGCTGCTGCTTATTACCCACACCCTCCTCTCTGTACTTCATGACATTCAGCTGAAGTAACTTGTCCTGCTGTGTGATTAGGATAGGTTTTGTGTGTGGCGGCCATTGTATTTTCCCTGATGATTGCTCTGCAGACAAAACAAGCGAACTAATAAAAAGTATTGAGGAATATATTTATAACTAGCTGAAGGACCCGGCTTCACCCGGGTATATTTAATCTATTTCATTTAATGTTTATATGTGTGTCGTTAAAAGATATCGAGAGTGACCTCTACAGTGCCCACCTCTTTAACAGTGACCTCCACAGTAGCCCGCTGCTTAACAGAAACATCCACAGCGCCCTCCCCTTTAACTGTGATCTCCACAGCAGCTAGGGTGGCCACTGTCTTCAACCTAGAAAGCTGGACCTCACTGGCCATTCCCCCAAACGTGAAGCAGCGCCCCCGGTCCCCATGAAGCCACACCACTAAACATGAGGCCACGCCCCATGGCTCCGTGAAGACATGGAGGAGAAGCGGTCTGAGCGTGAGCTACTGAAAGGGTGGACATCCCTGTATCCGTCCGGGCACTGCGCCGGACAGAGAACAGGTAGCCAGAAAACTGGACTGTCCAGCCTAAAGCCGGACATCTGGCCACCCTAACATCAGCCTGCCCCTAGGGTGGCCAGAGGTCCAGTTTTAGGCTGGACAGTCTGGCTTTCAGACTCCCTGTCCACCGTCTGGCGCAGGGCCTGGACAGACACAGGGATGCCCACCCTTTCAGTAGCTCACGCTTAGACAGCTTCTCCTCTGTGTCTTCATGGAACCAGGGAGCGTGGCCTCGTGTTTAGGGGTGTGGCTTCATGGGGACCGGTGGCAAGGATTCACGTTGGGGGGAGGCTGGACAGTCTGGCTTTCAGACTCCCTGTCCTCTGTCATGCGCAGGGCCTGGATGGACACAGGGATGTCCTTTTGAACAGCTCACTCTCAGACAGCAGCACTGTGCAGTCTGAGCATGAGCTGCAGAAAGAAATTCACCCTCCCTCCCCTGCAGCTGACAGAAGTTGATTTTTATCTTCATTTTTTCAATCTCAGTCAGATGCGGCATGGCCTGACTGAGTCGGGGGCGTGGCTTAGTGGGACCTGGGGGTGGGGCTTTTAAGTCCTGCTGAATTACAGGTCGATGCCATAGTAATTTAGGAGTTAACACAGTGGGTAGCAGTTGAAGAAAACATCTTTTATTACTACTGAACGGTAAATATGTGACATTTACATTATATGAGGTAATGATTGATGATGAGTTAGTCTAAAACATAAGTTATATTTATGGTAACTGGAATACTCCTTTAACAGTGTCATCCACAGCGCTCTTCCCCATTAAAGCAGACCTACAGCAGTGAACTGGCTAGGTTGTTATGGAAACCTGGTGTGTGTGGAGACTAACTGCCTGTGAGCTTCTATTGGCTGATAAGGGTCATGTGACCAGGCTTCTATTGGTTAATGCCAATTTTTAGGGAATATCTCAGGAACGGTACGTCCTGGAGAGCTGAGACCCATTCTAAAACCTTTCCAGACACCTGATGTACCTGTGTGCCAAATTTCCTGATTGAAGCTGCGACCGTGCGGATTTCTTTAGCGGACATACACACACACACACACACACACACACATATACATACACTCAGCTTTATATATTAGATAAAGTAATAGTTAAGTATTTTCAGTAATTTTATTTTCTTAATTCCCGGAGAACACCTCTAAGAGTATGGAAATCATCAGCTGTAGGAAGCTGTAGTTAGAGTGATTTAGCAATTACTCATGTCTCCTGGATGTTTTGAAAGGTCAGTCAACTCAGAAATGTCACATCAGTAGAAAATGAATTTTCATAGGCAACATTTGTCATTAAGCCCCACCAACAAAAATAATGACTGCTGATGGCGATACGTGAGGTACAAATTTCTCGTTTTTTACACACACAAAGCCATTACCATTCACTATTAGACAGACCGGTCACTACGTATTGAACATACTGAAATCGACTCCACTGCCTTATACTTCAGGGGAATAGGTTTCTAAACATATCCTTATCTATATTCTTTGTAGCTGAAGTATTAAAAATTCTTTTAAAGAGAACCTGTCACCATGAAAATGTGAAGTTACAAGCAGCATGTTATAGAGCAGGAGGAGCTGAGCAGATTGATATATAGTTTTTTGGGAAAAGATTCAGTAAAACTTGTAATTTATACATTTATATCTCTGCTCTTTCTGGGCTTTGAAGTCATGGAGGCAGTCCTATCAGTGATTGACAGCTATCTCTGTATACACAGTCATAGAGAGAAGGCTGTCAATCACTGATAGCTCCACCTCATTGACTTCAAAGCCCAGAATAAGCACAGATATAAATGTATAAATGACAAGTTTTACTGAATCTTTTCCTATAAAACTATTTCAATCTGCTCAGCTTTTCCTGCTCTATAAAATGCTGCCTGCAGCTCAAACACCATGTTCAACCACGCAGGTTCCCTTTAACACAATGTTCCTCCTCTGAATAGACCCACAGTCTGATGCCTAGAAACACCCTTTCTGGCTTCAGTGAGGTCCTAACTAGGACCTGCAGCATATGGCGCATGTGAGGTTGTAATGACATAACTTGGCCTGAGGCATGTCAATCAATCAAGAAGAGGAGGCGGTTTACTTAGAAAATTATGAATACATTGGACTCTTCTCTCTAGCAAAATGCCCAATGGACTCTTCAGTCAGTAAGGTACAGGGAGCTGTATAGGTACAGTAGGTACATGCATTTCAGAACACTACCAGACCATATACTCTGTTTAGGGGGACAGCTGGTGGTTCCCTTTAAGCAAGATAAGTTCTAGGTAGTAGGTTTTTCTCCAAGTCTTATGTATGTACAAAAAAAAAAATAAAAGCTTGAAAGCGTTTACCTTTCACATATACTTTGCGTTTCAATTCTTCACCATTTCCAAATTCTGTTCTTGCTGTCACGGATCATTTTCTTGCTCACATTCGGAGACTAAAAACCACAATGACCTTGTCTTGCTCACATAGCTGAGGGTTTGTTCCTATGCCTCATTCTAAGTTAGAGGTGGTGAAACTTTTTGTTTCTAACGCAACATTAAGGCTGGAACTTGAGGAACCACCACAGAATAGTGACTGCCACAAGACCACAACGACGACAGCAAGATGAGGACTCAAGCACAATGCCAGAAACAGCAGACTCTTAAAGGGGTTTTCTGGGATTCATATATTGATGATCTACAAGTGCATCTCAATAAGTAAGAATATCATCAAAAAGTTATTTTTTTCAGTAATTCAATTTAAAAAGTGAAACACACATATTTTACAGAGTCATTACAAACAGAGTGAACTTTTGCAAGTTTTTATTTATGTTAATGTTGATGATTATAGCTTACAGCCAAGGAAAACCCAAAAGAAAATTAGAAGATTATATTAGACCAACTGTAAAAAAAATTTAAAATTTTTTTAACACAGAAATGTTGGTCAAATGAAAAGTATGTACAGTAAATGCACTCAATACTTGGTTGGGGCTCCTTTTGCATGAATGACTGCATCAATGCAGCGTGGCATGGGGGCGATCAGCCTGTGGCACTGCAGAGGTGTTATGGAAACCCAGGTTGCTTTGGTAGCAGCCTTCAGCTCGTCTGCATTGCTGGGTCTGGTGTCTCTCATCTTCCTCTTGACAATACCCCATAGATTCTCTATAGCGTTAAGGTCAGGCAAGTTTGCTGGTCAATCAAGCACATTGATAGTGTGGTTATTAAACCAGCTGTTGGTATTTTTGGCAGTGTGGACAGGTGTCAAGTCATAGTAACATAGTAACAGTTTATAAGGCCAAAAAAGACATCTGTCCATCCAGTTCGGCCTGTTTTCCTATAAGTTGATCCAGAGGAAGGCAAAAAACCCCTGTGAGGTAGAAGCCAGTTTTCCCCACTTTAGGGAAGAAAATTCCTTCCCGACTCTAATCAGGCAATCAGAATTACTCCCTGGATCAACGACCCATCTCTAGTAACTATAATCTGTAATATTATTACCCTCCAAAAAAACATCCAGGCCTCTCTTGAACTCTTTTAGTGAACTTACCATCACCACCTCCTCAGGCAGAGAGTTCCATAGTCTCACTGCTCTTACCGTAAAGAATCCTCTTCTATGTTTGTGTACAAACCTTCTTTCCTCCAGACGCAGAGGATGGCCCCTCGTCACAGTCACAGTAATGGGGATAAATAGATCATGGGAGAGATCTCTGTACTGACCCCTGATGTATTTATACATAGTTATTAGATCTCCCCTCAGTCGTCTTTTTTCTAAAGTGAATAACCCTAATTTTGATAATCTTTCTGGGTACTCTAGTCCACCCATTCCAGTTATTACTTTAGTTGCCCTCCTCTGAACCCTCTCCAGCTCTGCTATGTCTGCCTTGTTCACAGGAGCCCAGAACTGTACACAGTACTCCATGTGTGGTCTGACTAGTGATTTGTAAAGTGGCAGGACTATGTTCTCATCACGGGCATCTATGCCTCTTTTGATGCAACCCATTATCTTATTGGCCTTGCCAGCAGCTGTCTGACACTGGTTTCTGCAGCTTAGTTTGCTGTTCACTAAAATTCCTAGGTCCTTTTCCATGTCAGAGTTACCCAATACTTTACCATTTAGTATGTACTGGTGACTTGCATTATTCCTTCCCATATGCATAACCTTACATTTGTCAGTGTTAAACCTTATCTGCCACTTTTCTGCCCAAGCCTCCAGTCTATCCAGATCCATCTGTAGCAGTGTACTGTCCTCTTCTGTGTTAATTACTTTACACAGTTTAGTGTCATCTCCAAAAATTGATATTTTACTGTGCAAGCCTTCTACAAGATCATTAATAAATATATTGAAGAGAATAGGGCCCAATACTGACCCCTGTGGTACCCCACTAGTTACAGTGACCCAATCTGAGTATGTACCATTAATAACCACCCTCTGTTTTCTATCACTGAGCCAGTTACTTACCCACATACAGACATTTTCTCCCAGGCCAAGCATTCTCATTTTATATACTAACCTTTTATGTGGTACCGTGTCAAATGCTTTGGAGAAGTCCAGATATACGACATCCATTGATTTGCTGCGGTCCAGTCTAGAACTTACCTCCTCATAGAAACTGATTAAATTGGTTTGACATGACCGATCCTCCATGAAGCCATGCTGATATGGAGTAATTTGCTTATTTTCATTGAGGTACTCCAAGATAGCATCTCTTAGAAAACCCTCAAACAGTTTACCCACGACTGATATTAAACTTACCGGCCTATAGTTCCCGGGCTCTGTTTTTGGACCCTTTTTGAATATTGGCACCACATTTGCTATGCACCAATCCTGTGGAACACTTCCTGTCAGTATAGAGCCCTTAAATATCAGAAATAAGGGTCTGGCGATGACATTACTTAATTCTCTTAGGATACGGGGGTGTATGCCATCCGGTCCTGGCGATTTGTCTATTTTAATCTTTTTAAGACGCAGCTCTACTTCTTCCTGGGTCAGACAGGGCACTTTTAATGGGGAATTTACTTTTATATTCTGCATTTCATCTGACAGTTTATTTTCCTCAGTGAATACAGTGGAGAAAAAGATATTTAGTAGCTTTGCTTTCTCCTCATCGCTCTCTGCAACTACCCCCTCATTACTCTGTAAGGGGCCGACACCTTCAGGTTTATACTTTTTACCATTTATATAATTAAAGAACATTTTAGGGTTAGTTTTACTCTCTTTGGCGAATAATCTCTCGGTCTCTAGTTTGGCTGTTTTTATTTGTCTTTTACATATTCTATTTTTTTTCCTTATAGTTTTTCAATGCTTCCTTGCTCCCCTCCTGTTTTAGTGATTTAAATGCTTTCTGTCTGTCATTTATTGCTTTCTTTACAGTTCTGTTTATCCACATTGGTTTTTTCTTGTTCCTTAACCTTTTATTCCCATAAGGTATGTATCTCTCACAATTAGATATTAGGATGCTTTTAAAAATATCCCATTTTGTGGCTGTATTTTTATTTTTTGAGGACTTTGTCCCAGTTAGTTAGGCCTATGGCCTCTCTTAGTTGGCTAAATTTAACTTTTTTGAAGTTTGGTATTTTTGTTCCTCCCTGAAGAAACTCTCTTTTGAATGACAGTTGGAAGGTTATTATATTATGGTCACTATTTCCCAGGTGTCCCCCAACCTGCACATCTGTTGTCCTGTCAGGTCTATTGGTTAATACTAAGTCCAGTATGGCCGTCCCTCTAGTCGGGTCCTGAACCAGTTGGGAAAGGTAATTGTCTTTGGTTATTGCCAAGAACCTGTTTCCTTTATGAGATTGAGAACAGGTTTCAGTTTCCCAGTCTATATCTGGGTAGTTAAAATCCCCCATAATAATGACCTCATTATGATTTGCCACCTCGTCTATTTCGTTTAGAAGTAGATTTTCTATGGGCTCTGGTATATTAGGAGGTTTATAATAAAGTCCTATTAGTATTTTATTATTGTTTTTGGCTCCGTTTATTTCTACCCACAGTGACTCCACATCTTCATGTCCCTCACTTATATCTTCCCGGGGTGTGGGCTTTAGACAGGACTTTACATAAAGGCAGACCCCTCCCCCTCTCCGGTTTTGGCGATCCTTTCTAAACAGACTGTAACCCTGTACGTTAACTGCCCAGTCATAGCTATCATCCAGCTATGTCTCAGTTATTCCCACTATGTCATAGTCCTCCTCACACATCACTAATTCCAGTTCACCAATTTTATTAGTCAGGCTTCTGGCATTAGTGTACATACAATTAAGAGGTCTATGTATATTTTTACCCCCCTTTTTAAATTACTATTACCTGTGAAGTGAATATCCGGGGTTTTTGGGTTACTTTGGTTGATGTTTTGCCCAATATTCTCCCTACATTCCTCACTAATCCCAACCCCCACTAACCCCCCACTCTCCTCTCCTATGACCCACTCTCTATCTACACTATCTACCCCCTTATTAGTATTACCCCCCACCCTCCCCCCAGATCCTAGTTTAAAAGCTCCTCCAGCCGTCTAACCATTTTTTCCCCCAGGGCAGTTGCACCCTCCCCATTAAGGTGCAGCCCGTCCCTACTGTAGAGTCTGTAGCCGACAGAGAAGTCGGCCCAGTTCTCCATGAACCCAAACCCTTCCTTCCTGCACCAGCCTCTGAGCCACTTATTTAACTCCCTAATCTCCCGTTGTCTCTCTAGTGATGCTCGTGGCACTGGTAGTATTTCTGAATACACTACCTTGGAGGTCCTGGACTTGAGCTTCTCTCCTAGTTCCCCAAAATCATTTTTAAGGACCTTCCATCTCCCCCTGACTTTGTCATTGATGCCAATGTGTACTATGACCGCCGGGTCTTCCCCAGCCCCACCCAGCAATCTGTCAATCCGATCCGCGATATGCCGAACCCGAGCACCCGGGAGACAACACACTGTTCAGCATTCACGGTCTCGGTGACAGATGACCGTGTCTGTCCGCCTAATAATAGAGTCCCCTACCACCAGCATCTGTCTGGCCTTTGCTGCTCTCCTTTTCCCATCCTTCCTGCAGCGGTCATCCTCCTGGTTTCTAGGAGAAACGGCCTGCTGCAGTGTCCCTGGTCCTGGGCTTTCATCCCTAATATCAGCCAAACAGGCATATTTACTAGGGCGTTCCAACTCAGGACTAGCCTCCCTGGCACTTTTCTCTCTACCCCTCCTTACTACATTAACCCAACTGCTGACCTGATAGTCTTGCTCTTGTCCATCTCCATCCTCCTCCTCTTCACTGACCCCAGCCAGTGCCTGCACTGTGAGGTCTAAGCCTCTCTCCAGGTGTTTAATGCCCCTAAGTATGTCAAGCTGCTTATTTAGATCCAAGATCTGGGCTTCCAAATATGCAACGTGATTGCATCTAGTGCAAATGTATTCACCATCGAATGGTTCTTCAAGGCATGCATACATTGCACAGGACACACACTTAGTAGCATTGTCCATGGAGCACCTGCTAGATGGGGATATACAGTACAGTACAGAAAAACAGTAAATATGCGATTAGGGTTTGCTGTAGCTGGAGGACTACAAATCAAGTTAACACACAAGGAAAATCTCTCCAACCTTACTTTTTGCTCCTTGTCTTAAACACCGTTTTTTTTAACTCCACTTATACAAAGCCCACTTACAAAGCAAGCCCAAAGTCAGAGCAAGCTCTATAAGAGTTTAGCTATGTAATTTATAGCACCTGGGATTGCTAACCACTCCCCTTCACCAGGTACACAGCAGAGAAAAAAAAATGGATTTAAATGTTATTACCAAATGCAAGCACTAAACAAACAAAGACCTTTGCAATAAACTATACACAGATATTTACAGTAACTCCCACAAATTCACTCAGTACCAGCACTCCGGTTTTTTAACTCCACTTATACACAGCCCACTTACAAAGCAAGCCCAAAGTCAGAGCCTGCTGGAAAATAAAAATTCCACCTCCAAAAAGCTTGTCGGCAGAGGGAAGCATGAAATGCTCTAAAATTTCCTGGTAGACGGCTGCAGTGACTTTGGTCTTGATAAAACACAGTGGACCTACACCAGCAGATGACATGGCTCCCCAAACCATCACTGATTGTGGAAACTTCACACTAGACCTCAAGCAGCTTGGATTGAGTGCCTCTCCACTCTTTCTCCAGACTCTGGGACCTTGATTTCCAAATGAAATGCAAAATTTACTTTCATCTAAGAACAACACCTTTGACCACTGAGCAACAGTCCGGTTCTTTTTCTCTTTGGCCCAGGTAAGACGCTTCTGGCGTTGTCTATTGGTCATGAGTGGCTTGACACATGGAATGTGACACTTGTAGCCCATGTCCTGGATACGTCTGTGTGTGATGGCTCTTGAAGCACTGACTCCAGCAGCAGTCCACTCCTTGTGAATCTCCCCCAAATTTAGGAAAGGCCTTTTCTTCACAATCCTATCAAGGCTGCGGTTCTCCCTGTTGCTTGTGCACCTTTTTCTACCACCCTTTTTCCTTCCACTCAACTTTCCATTAATATGCTTAGATACAGCACTCTGTGAACAGCCAGCTTCTTTAGTAATAACATTTTCTGGCTTACCCTCCTTGTGGAGTGTGTCAATGACAGCCTTTTGGACATCTGTCAAGTCAGCAGTCTTCCCCATGATTGTGTCGCCTACTGAACCAGACTAAGGGACCTTTTTAAAGGCTTAGGAAGCCTTTGCAGGTGTTTTGGGTTAATTATTTTAATTTTCTGAGATAATGACTTTTAGGTATTCCTTGGCTGTAAGCCATAATTATCAACATTAACAGAAATAAACACTTGAAAAAGTTCACTCTGTTTGTAATGACTCTATATATAATACATGTGTTTCACTTTTTGAACTGAATTACTGAAAAAAAAACTTTTTGATGATATTCTAATTTATTAAAATTCACTTGTATCCTGGGGACAGGTCAATATCTGATCGATCTGACTCCCGAAACCCCTGAAGATCAGCTGTTTCAAGATGTCCCTGTGCTCTAGTGAGCGCTGCGGGCTCTTCCTAGGCCAGTGACATCACATTCATTGTTCACATTGACTAGATGCAGCTAATTTTTGTTTAAGTGAATGGGCCAAGCACAGCCACCGGATAGTGAATAGTGCTATGATCGATTAGCTGCCCAGAGCGCCATGGTCTCTTCAAACAGCTGATCGTCAGGTGTCAGACCCCCAATCATCAGATTTTAATGACATATCCTGAGGATAGGGGCTCAATCTAGGCGTTCTGGAAACCCCATTTCACAGTGTATGATAAAACTTGTGATGTTACGGGTGATGCTCCTGAGTGGAAGAATGTCACCACTGTGACTCTGGTCTAGTTAGCAGCAAGAAATAAGCAGTCAGTGCTCTGAATACCACTTAGTGCTCTAAGACCCTTCTCACTAAAATCCTAGAAAGCCAATAACAGGATGAGCTACAGTGATACATTGTAACAAACAGGCTCTGAACGCAAACAAAAAATGTTTCCAATCACAGACAGAGATCTTAAATTACAACATATATTTAAAAGGTGCATTATGGATACAGAATACATTCATAAACAAACATACAGCAGTGCTGCTTAAAGGGGTTGTCCGGCCTTGGAGTTAACAACCCCTGGGGTCCTCCCCTGTCTCCCTGAACATAAAAAAACTTGCTCACCTGTCCGATTTTTATGTTGAAGGATAGGACCCCAGGGATGGTTGGCTCTAAAGCCAGACAACCCCTTAAAACAAAAATCTAGATAAGGGACAATTGTTTTTTTCAGGACTAAAGACCCCTTTACATTGGCCAATTTTGCAGGTGATTGCATTCCTTGCTGACAAGTGCTTGCTCATCAGTGGAGGAGAGTGCTGCATTTACATGCAGCGATCTCCTCCACAGTATGTGGAGTGATCGCTAATGCCACTGATCGTCCCCTTTATAGAGTTGCACCGGGTATTGAAGTATCGATACCCAATAAATACTTTTAGACCCAGATTGATACAATTTTACTATTTAACGGGTTTTACTATTTAATAATACTAGGCTGTGCTGCTGCGCAGGGCCCTGTCATAGAGGCCGGGTATGTCATACCGCCGCAGGCACCCACAAGCCTACACTTGAATTAATGGGTTAATTATATTCATTGGTGGCGCAGTGCGCACCCCAACCAAGTATTATCTTCATTGGTGGCCAACTGGCCACAGGGTCCCCTCTCCCAATTCATTGGTGGCAGTGCCAGCTTCCAATCCGATTTTTTACCATGGCAGCTGGGACACTACTGAAGCCTTGGCTGCCATGATAAGCTCCCTGCTGCCGTGTGCACAAAGCACAGGGAGAATGTAAAGTCCTAATCACCCTAATAGTCCTAATAGAGCTCTATTAGAGTGAATAGGACAAGGGTTCTAGTCCCCTAAGGGATCTAATAGTAGTAAAAAAAAAAGTTTAAAAAAAAATTTTGCCCTCTTTCCCAATTTTACATATAAAATAAAAAATAACAAATAAACATATTACATATCGTCACATCCAAAAAAGTGAGAACTATTAAAATATAAAAAAAAATCTCCTATGCGGTGAACGCCATAACAAAAATTAAAACCACTCGATTCACCATTTTTAGTTACCTTGCCCACCCCAAAAAATAGGATAGGACAGTTATGGGCCAGACATTCCATAAAATGCAGAATGCACTTTTTGGTGTTTTGTTTTTTTCGCGTGGTATCGAATGGTATCAAGTATCGCAATACTTTTATGGTATTGAAATCTAATAAAAATTTTGGTATCGTGATAACCCTAGTTTGCCAGCAGCAGATGCTTTTTACACAGCATGATCTGCTGCTGGCAAACAACGATTTTGTAACCGCATGACTGATGCAATTGTCTGATGAAAGAGGTTTACACCGCCAGAGAATCACTAACGAGCGTTCCTATGAATGCTTGTTAGCGATCATCTGGTCAAGAATCGGCCTGTGTAATGCTATATCAGATCAGTGGGGGTCCAACGCCCAGCAGCTCCACTGATCAGGAATGTCAGCAGCAAGCACATGAGATACACAGCTCCGTACATTGTGCAGTGGCCTTGCCTGACTATTGCTGGTCACTTGAGTGTATGGAAATGTGTAGTTTCAGTGCCTGGTTGTGAGGCCTAGAGAAACAGTTGATTGGTGGGGGTGCTGGGTGTCAGACACCACCAATATGATACAGATGACCTATCTTAAAAATAGGTCATCAACAAGCAAGTCCTGGAAAAGTCCCTTGTAGGCTACTTTCACATCTGCAGCACTACAATCAGGCCACCATTTCTGGCAGAGAATGCCGGGAATCAGCCAGACACAAACAAAACCACAGCGTGCAGCAGTTTGTGTCCAGTTGATTCTCGGCATATTTGCCGGATCTCCGCTGGACCCCATTATAGTTAATGGAGCTGGCGGGTATTCCAGTTGGATCCGGCAGTACGGATCCGTAGAATCCCGCAGATGTAAAAGTAGCCTAAGGGAAGGAGCCCAATGCTATTAATCAGAAACAAGAAGATACTGATCTATGTAGTGAAAGCCATTAAAAATGATGAAGCTAATAATCTGTTCTCTCTGCAGAGTACACCGGATTTACACGAGAGGATATGTTTTAACTATGGTTATACCCACTGCATCTTATGGTTTGAAATGTTATATTATAGTCATCACAATTTGAATCGCTTTAGGTCCTTACTTTACTAATCTGTGTCACTTTGCCCTTCTTGCTTTCTTAAACCTGTACCCAAATCCAAGAAGCCCTCTCCTGTTGACACATTGCCTTCAGCAAAAGCTCATGGCTAACATAAATTTGCTAAGTATTCTTGACAAGTGATCCACTAAGTGCAATATTTTTGGGACAGCTTTAAGGCTTATGGTAGTTAGTGTATCGATGATTCCATTTTGCACCTTAGGGTTACTTAGCACTATCCAGTTCAGAAATACCAAAATATATACTAGTGTATGTCCGTTGTTGCAACCATTTTTCTATTGTTCAAATGCGTTTAAAATAAAAACAGGTTTTTCAAATTCTTGATTGAAAAAGTCCTACTCCTTATGCAGACCTGTGTGTCTCCATGGTTACAGACTACAAACAAACCATGTGTGTAGTCTGATCCTGGTGTCATGTGTTCCGTCCATCCCTTCCATCTTTACCCTCACCTATGGTTTGTGGGTTACCAAGTTTGTCTGTAGTCTGCAAGCTTAGAGGCGAATCAGTGTGCAAAAAATGGTAAATCTAAATTATTTGCTGCTTTATTTTTTCCTGACCAGATACATTTTCCATTTTTTCAGTACGTGCATCTTTGAAAGCCATAACTTTTTTATTGAAAGCCATAACTAGTACAGTGATCCCTCAAGATACAATATTTTCAACAAACAATGGTCTTTTCTGACCCATCGTAAGTTGAAAGCAGACTCAACATACAGTGTCTCAAACTCAGATCCAACCAATCAAGGCCACTTCTGTGGTAGAATAGATGTATTAGTTACTAGTTATCAGCCTTTCCTGACTGTTATATGTAAGGACTTGTTTTATCAGTCTTAGTTTTCTGCTTATTTTTCTTAAATCTTCATTTTCTCTTATCTTGGATGACATTTTGGGGTTTTGGAACCGATTAGTCAACTTACAATGGCTTCAACATACAATGGTCGTCCTGGAACCAATTAATATTGTATCTTGAGGGACCACTGTAGTTATATTAGTGAAATTTATGACTATCTTTAACTGAAGAAATGTGAATTTTTAGATGAAAGATTATAAAAAAAACTATGTTGAATTTTAAATTAAATGGTTAAAAGGGCAATACAATAATAAAATGATCTATTCTTCACCAAAACAGTCTCTTTTTAAAGCCGGTTTCTATTAAATAAAATGTACTGTATTTCACTAAAAAGTCCTATTTTTAGTCATTCCAGTCAAACGGGTTCCATTTTTTGGCTGTTTGGAGTTACACAGCTGTGCCCAAGTGAAGCTCTGCTCAGCTTATTATACACTAATATTCATGAGTTATGATCTTAATTGGATGGGACAAGCAGCAAGACTTTCAATTTGTATTCCACATAGTCATTATGGAGGCATTAAATACATAACTATTCATTAAGTCTTCATTTACAAATTACCTGCCTTCATCACGGCAATACCTCCAGCACTCCTGCTCAGACAGGACTCAATATCTATCCACGTCACTTAGTTCTAGATTTTGCACATTCGGTTTACTCATTAATGCGATGCATTTCCAAACAGACATGTTGGAATTTAGGATTACTCTAGGAAGTTTTCCAGTAACACAACCTGACCGCGGGGAAAGGGAGGAGCAACTACAGTTTCAATTACGACAAAAGCTTTGAAATATTTTATTATTTTTATGTTCTTCTTGTATTGAGTATTTACTTGACATTTTGAGACTGCAGCATAACAGAACTCTATTTTATTTCATTTAGAGTTGGAACCTTGGCCACAAAGTCCATCCGATTTGCCAGAAAGAACAATGATGGACGTGTAAGTCAATGGCATCCATGGTGCAATTGATTCAGCAGATCATTTTGGATCCTGTTATAAGTGTAAAGTCAATCTGAACAGATCCCAAGTAGATGTGCCTGCAAGCTTTTCTGCTGAGGTATTTTATATTACCTGCTTAAAGGGCATCTGTCAGCAGATTTGTACCTATGAAACTAGCTGACCTGTTACTTGTGCACTTTGCAGCTGAAGACATCTGTGTTGGTCCCATGTTCACATGTGCCTGAATTGCTGAGAAAAATGATGTTTTGATATATGCAAATGAGGCTCTAGGAGCAACAGGGGTGTTGTCATTACACCTAGAGGCTCTGCCCTCTTTGCAACTTTGATTGCCAGCCAGCAAAGACTTTTTCACTGCCTGGTCCTGGGAATTAAAGTGAAGAAGGTTCCCGTCTTACAGAGATCGCCTTTACATTTGGCAGACGGGCCCAAATAATTTTGTACAAAATATATTTGCCAAGAATCTCAAATTTACTAAATGAGTGTAGCATTAGCACCAAAATATTTTATATTACTATGGCATTTTTGTACTTTATTTGGTTTGCAGAGTGCTGTTGCATTGTATTTATTTCCTTTATTATGCCTGCTAGAAGTTATGAATGAATTGCCAGCAGTTTACAACAAAGGTCCAGCTGGTTGTTACCAAATGGGGTGTGTCGCTGCAGTCTGACACTATCCAATAAGTGCTGCCAGTGTCAGACTGTGCAGGGACACACCTCCAATTGATAACACCCATCCGGACCTTCATTAGTAACTGCTAGTAATTCATTCATAACTTCTGTCAGGAATAATGAAAGAATGGCACAACATAAAGTCATAAGAATAGTTGATTACATGGGAAGTGCAGGTAGTTGCTAATATGGGCATATCAGGAGAGGCACAGGTCAACTTTAATTCGGCAGTGAGTAGTGAAATAACATAATTAAAATGAAGACATATGTATCCCATAGCTGGACAAAAAAAGTGTTAGATAGAAAATGGTCCCTGGCGACTGCATCAGATGATCACATACTTCTACCCACTGCCAACTGAAGGCTGTCACTGACAGTATAAAGCTCCATCTCTCCTGGTCACAGACCACTCCTGCTGTGCAGCAGAGACACACCACCATACCAGCCAAGTGTGAAGCTCTTATAGAGAAACTAACAGACCAAAAGAAAAAGAAATGGAGCAATCATTGGCTGATCACTATGTTTTCCGTGTTCTGCACATACTGAAAAGCCTGAGGGAGGAGTTACTAGGGATCTTAGCAACTGTAGTAGGTATGACCAAGACCAAAAGTTGACCTAGAAACCATAGTAACCATACAAAACCTCTAGTATATGTAATATTAGAAGCTACTTAGACACTTGTACTATCTTGATTAATAAATCAAAGGCTACAATAAAGATATACAGCATATGTCTTATTTTTGCCCCCACTGAATATATATCATTTTTGCCCCCACTGAATATATACTGGTATGTAATTTTTTTCCCCCGGGCCCTGTGCACATACAGACAAAAAATATACTTACTTCAACTCCGCTCGGGACTCACCCAATCCTGTTATCCACCGTGCGCTGCGTCATCCCGTCAACCAGCTTGATTCCGCGAGACCCGGCACTGAAGTCATGTCTCGCGGGATCATCACAGGGGAGCGGTCTTGCAGCACCGGATAGGGTATGGGTATAGGGGTGTATATAGGTAACTAACTGCGCAGCGCTGTGTACTACAGTACGCAGCATTGCGCAGGTAGCGCCACCAGCAGAGAGGCCCTGACTGGCCATTAAAATCACTTGTGGGCTGCGCCCCCCCGGGCCTGGACCGAAACCCTATTCTCAGTGTACCTAGGGCTTATATTTTAAGCCTACTCCAAAAACAGGGCAAAAAAGCACTAGGGCTTATTATCGGGGTAGGTCTTATTTTCAGGGAAACAGGATATATATATATATATATATATATATATATATACATACACACACACACACTATATATATATATATATATATATATATATATATATATATATATATAATTTATATACACACTACTATACGCCACATATACAAACACTATATACCGTATATATATACTTATAATATGAGTATACAAATACTGTATTTCCTTTATATGAATTTTGCCTTTAGATAATGGAGATTACAGATACTGCTTCCTAATCTTGTCTTCTCCATCAAACCCTCCTCCTCTCCAAAGAAAAGACTGATATAATGAATACATTACTAAAGAAATGTCTAATTAGGCAGGAAAGAACAACTCCCCGTCCATCCAACAGAGGAGAACATCCACTTTTATCTTACATTTCTTCAGAAGAGGGGAGAATGGGCAGGAATGGAGGGGACCTCCACAGGACCTTTCATGGCCGCCTGCTGTGTGGAAGCATGAGTTCTGCATATTTTTAGACTAAGAACATAAGAAAAAGGCAGACAGTTTTTTGTTCCACCATAAAACAAGAGGGAAATCTCAATGTAGGTGTCAACTTACAAGCATACCTAACATCACAATAGTAATGTGACGCTACTATTTTGTAAAGTTATTTGTATGGAATGGGGAAATTTACATTTTTTTAACAAGGACTTTCAAACCTGAAGTTAATTACAGGAGAGTCTGTCACCAGGAAATTTGTGTTTCAGGAGGAAACCAGCCAACCCCTGGGATTTGCCTGAAATAAAGAACAGGTAAGTTCTTACCTTATTTACCTGACTGCAGTAGTGATGTCCTGTTGGCAATCTGTGACTGCTGCAGCTTATCACTGGCCTCGTCTGGTGTACCACTGAGACCAGCGATTGGCTGTTATCAATATGACATCACCACTGCACCCCTGGAAATACTACCTGATCGGGAAAACGGGGGTGGTGGAGCAGGAGGTAAGTACTTAAAGGCTATGGACACCTTCTGAGGCAATTTTTATTTATGATTGCATTTTACTCATTTTGGGCTAAAAATTAATTATTCAATAGTGTTAACTATTTTTCTAGCTGTATTAATAGTACTTTTTACGTTCACTTTGTGCTGGTCATCTAATAACCCTTATCTCTGATTTACTAAAATGTCACAAACACTTATTTAAAGGGCCATTTCCATCTCAGACAATAGTGGGATATCGCTAGGAGGTGGTGGGTGGCAGTGCCGGATCCAGTCACCACCAATCATTCCTATTGTCCCGCCAAAAATAGCCGAGAGGCACACTCGCCTATTTTCGGAATCCCCATAGAAATAAATGCGAGCGCACCATGCTTGAGCGGCCACCACTTCCATTCTCTTCTATGGGGCCAACGGGAAAAGCCAAGACAGTGCTCATCTACTTTCGGCAGCCCCATAGGAATGAATGTAGGCAGCCATGCATGTGCGGTGCACCCTCCTTCACTTTGCCAGCTGGGTTTACGAGATAGGTGTGGGTCCCAGAGGTTGGGTCCGTCAGGTGAGCTGGCTGACGGAACAGAGAGAAATTTCAGAGCCTGCTACTGGAGCATCTCAGCCCTGTAATGAGAAAAGGGCTCCACATTTTTAATGAAGTTATCAAGTGATAAAATGATTTTTAGCTAAAAATGAGTTCAATGCAATAATTTAAAAAAAACACTCCCAAAGATGTACATAGCCTTTAACTGTTCTTTATTTCAGGCGGATTCCTGAAACCAAACAGCCCTTTTAAAAACCAGGCACAATGCCTTGTAGTACTGGGTCATTCTGGAGAAAAAGTACTATTCATTCATATGCAAATGAGCAGTTAAGTGCAGCAAGGCCGGGCCCAAGCCACTGTGTGCATCCTTGCTCCTCCTGCTTCCTCTGCCATCTCATACCTCTTCTTGATTGACAAGATAATTATGCATAAACCTGACTCTGTCAATCATGAAGTAAAGGGAGGGGCTGGCAGAGGAAGCAGGAGGAACAAGGATACACAGTGGCTTGGGCCCACCCTTGGTGAACTGTTCATTTGCATATGGATTCAAAGTACTTTTTCTCCAGAAGGAAGCACTGGATCACTAAGTTAAGGTTGTAATCCTGACCTAGGCCTCTCAATCAATTAAGCCAGTACTCTCTGCTCTGTCTTGATAAGGGGCAATCACCCTGAAACAGCTGTCTGCTGATGAGATGCTGGCTATTTAATTTCTGTCATGTCTCAAGGCCTCTTAAAAGGTTGAACATTGACTTATAGGATAGCTACCTTACATCTGGTAGCATTAGAGGCAAAGCTTGTTAAGAGCTCATTTGTATACCTTCTTCTCAGAATTCCATAGGAGTATTGCTTGGCCTATAAGACTCCTTACGCCATTTAAAGGGAACCTGTCATCAACTTTATGCTGCCTATACTAACGGCAGAATAAAGCAGAGACAAGCAAGTTGATTTCAGTGGTCTGTCATTTATAAGTTAAAAGTAAGTGGTTGCCGAAAACCAACATCACAATCATTGCAGACTGGGCCTGGAAAAGAGTCACGGCCACCTAAGAAGAGTCATGGTTATTCATGAATTCCTGCTCTCCCTGCCCACCTGCTGATGACTGACAGTCCTCTACCTAGTTTTCTCCCTTTCTCTCTAGGAGAGAACTACCAATAAAATCAGCAGATGGGTGGGAAGAGCAGGAGATTATGAATAACCATGACTCTTCTCAGGTAGATTCGACTCTTTTCCAGACCTGGGCTGCAATGATTATGATGCTGGTTCTCAGCAACCACTTACTTTTAGCTCATGATCGACACACCGCTGAAATCAGCATTTCTGTTACTATTTTATGCTGCCCTCAGTTGATGACAGGTTCCATTTAAGGCGCACTCCATAAGATGATATTGTATTTCCCAAATATTTGCATTGCACAAAATGATATTAGAGATAAAGGAACCCTTTTGGCAATTTCTCCTGTGCAGCCTGTATCATGCAAAAGTAGTAGTTACATGTGGTGTTGGAAACCTAAAAAATTTGCACTTGCAGTGTAAGAATTAATATGACCCCCATATGTCCATTTTAGTTCCAAAAGTTTTCCCAGTGTTTCACTTGAGGTAACTCCCCATAGTTGACCTTGTGTATCTAGCAGAAAGAGTATTTAGTTATATATAGGATGGGGCAGATCATAAAACAACTTGGAATCAATGATGGGTTATGGTCTGGTAGCCTGGAGAACCACATGGTATCAAGACAGACAAACCCTAGATAAGTAAGGCCGCCAATAGACGGAGATCAAGCCTAATCACCTTGAAAACTGAAGCTGAGCTTATTTTTGTATTGGATGTTGATTGCAATTGCACTTATGGTATACAAATCATGGAGTCCAATTAACCAATAATTTCCGAATGACTGCAAGCAATGCATTCTGTCTATAGAATTCACTGACCCAGGGGCTTTCAATCTCTGATTGTACTGCATAAATGAATTGACCTTATCCTATAAACTATTATTCTTCTACCAGCCTTTCACGATACTCTGTGATAAATGCTTTGAGCACTTCCCAGTTAACAATCAGCATGCATAAAGCTGCACGTTATCAGACAACCCCACTGAGAAATGATACAAGTGAGAGCTACAGAATGAAAAATACAAAAAGGTTAGCTTGATCTCAGCCTGTCTATTAAATCTTGAAATATACACTCCTCAACGTTGTGGAATTATGGAAATCATAGGATCTATAGACAAGTTCATAATAACCAAATAGTAAAAAAATGGGAACAAAATATTCAAAACATCTCGATTTATTCAATATTGAGTATGAGAGACACAAGCAGAAATACACGCACTTACATGCCTGGTCATGCTATGAGGTTATTAATGGTTGTCTGAAGAATGTTCTGCCATGGTGATGCACTTCATCATCAGGATTAGCTGCTGGCAGCAATCTTTGCAATTGCCAACCAATGACGTCCCTCATATGCTCAATGAGAGACAAGTCCAGAGATGCTGCAGGACATGGCAGCATATTCAGGCCTCCAAGCTGCTCACAGTAGCACAAGCAACATGCAGCCTGACATTGTCCTGTTGAAAAAAAAGGGTACTGGGACAATTTAGAGAAATGGCTGAACCACTGGTTCCATGACCAAATCAATGTAAAGGCGGACTGATAGTGTACATGGAATTAAGACTAGAGTGGTCTGGCTACTGTGCATTATGCCACTCTACAGATAATCCTGGAAGCAGAACCAGTGTGGCGTTCCATTCTGAAGGCCTCTTTATGGCGTTGTCCATGTGGTCTCCGGCTACCATTGTGTCCAAGACAAAAGCAGGACTCACTGATGAAGGATGACCTCCATTCCAGCCTCCATTGCCATCTTGCTGTGCACAATAACAGCCTTTGAGAGCGATGGTTTAAGGTCCATGGCACACCTGTAGCTGGACATCTGGCTTGTAGCCCAATGTCATGCAAACGCCTTCTGATTGTTATTGTAGACACTGCTTGTCATCCTAGGCTTCAGATGTGATGTCCAACTGCAGTAAACCTGCAGTATAGAAAGAATCACTATGCTCCATTCTTCTAATCAGACGATCCATCCATGCAGAGGTTCACCCCTGTGCACTTCTTGTTGTCATTCCAGTTTGTCATCGTTCTCCCAACCACCAGGACATGCAGCGCTGAACAGTGCTGACATCTCGGAATAGGGGCATAGTGAACTGTCACAGTGATAAACCAAAGTCTCCCAGTTCAAGGATTCTATCCCTCTCATTTTGTGACAAGTGGCAATAACTGACACATTGACAAACAGGAGACATCTCACAATCATCCAACACGACTTGATCCGATTTTTTGAGATTTCAAAAAACTTTGCTCTCAATCTGGCTTTTATGCCCCTCCCACATGCCACAGATTGGAGCTAGGTGCTTGAAAATGTCATCATATGCAGATCAACACCTGCTACTTCCTTGATTTGCATAATCTTACGGCTTGTCCTTCTTGGTGCAGCAATCTCAATGTGGAGGAGTGTATAAAAACAAATGAAAAAGCACTAAGTCACAATCCTTCAACTGCAATTCAGCAGAAACTCTTTATTAAGCCCAAAAGTGTGTTTGCCTGCGCTGCTTATCACTTTTAGGATGCATTTCATTTTTATAATACTCGTACTGCCAGATGGTGAACTCCTTCAAGATACCAAGATGCTAAATAAAGTAAATAGGAAACGCAATCAAGTTAAATGAACTGCAAGTGTCCTCCCATTCTTTGCCACATAGACTGCCAATTAAAATAGCCAAAGAGCAGTTAGTTGTTTGCTGTAAATGTCTATGAAGTCTATGCACTGAAAGCAAACACTAAACATAGATTAAGAGAGGATCGCTATGCTATTAGTAGGAAAGGCCATTATACATTGAATTTCTCAGAAAGACTCCACATGATTGATTTTAGCAGGCTTATAAAATAAATGCTACATTCTAGAAAAAAAAGCCAATATAAACCCAAATCAATATATTTGCCTGTTACATGGTTTCTATCTCCGTCATTGTAGGGCTTCCAAAATGTACTTGTGTTACTGTGCATGCATGTCATGCAGGGTTATAATAGACAAATTAATGCAACCTGATATTAATAAAATATATATATATATATCTTACAGTGCACAAATAATACTGCCATATAGTGTCCAAGCAGTCCAAGCAATACCTACTATACACGAATCATAACACCACAGTGTCCAATTAACAGTTTTACATGGTTTCCAAATACCATGATACAGTGCTTAAATAATACAACCACATAACCGTGCTATACAGTGCTCATATAATACCATCATAAAGTACAGCTAAAAAAAACACAAAACACCAAACCTAAATAATGCCATATAGTGCCTAAAATCTACCATGGGACAGTTCCCAAACAACACTATCTACCAGGCCCCAGTTTCTTAAGCCAGGTGATGCTGAAGATTCAGCCCAGGAGCATATGACCTTGTTATAGCTTTGTTGGGCTCATGTGTCACTAAGGGTTAAACGTCATGGGTTTTAATATACTCTTTAAAATTCATAATACGACAAAACATCACAGCAGTTATCCATAGAAAACAATAACTATTTTTCTCTGTAATATCACTAATTTAAGCCTCTCCACTTGGTTGGACCTGTCAAGAAAAGATGACATACCTGCTTCCTGGCACCAGCTCCCCGCACCTTTTTCTCCAGGGGCTCCCTCAATGTCAACATACAGTTTGACCAGATCCCCTTGCGTCAGGTAACCATTTGTCATGACATAAGGGGAGCTGGTTACCACCGTGGCCAGTGATTGGTTATGGCGATGTCAAACCGGATGTTGACATTAAGGGAGCCCAGCATCAAGCACTTTTGATCATGTTTTATTCAATTTTTTTGTGAAGCAAGGTAAATATTGTCACTGAACAAGGATATGTAGGTAGAAGTCTCTGTAATATATAGTTCACTGCCTGGGGGAGATGCTAAAACTCAACGTGGAGCACCGCCAAAATCCAGGCAGGTACCCCCAGAACACAGGAGAGCAACACCAAAGCGCCAAAATTGACATTAGTTGCTGCTCACCACACATTGCCACCGTTCATGCTCTACGTGTTTCAACATAGAGTCTCATCAGGAGCAGAGATAATGCAGCAATATGATTTAGCATAGCAGAAGAGCGGTCACATATGATAACATGTGGCACACCATAGTATGGCCGTGACGCACATGCCTTAGCCTTGCCTCTATAATTAGCAAGAGCCACATAGGGCCGAGTCGGGACCAATCATGAGGAGGGAGCGGGGAATGCCTACAGACAGAAGTTCCCTTTCCTGACAGTCTCGCCAAAGTACAGGGAAACCCCGGCCTGGACGAGAAACAATAGTTACAGAAGGGGAGCCCCAGCAGCCAGTCCAAACTACAGGGATATCGTACGCCACCCATAAGAGAACAGATTACATGAGGCAAGGTGACTAAAAATTGTCAAATCGTGCTTTTTTATTTTTCCATTACGGCATTCCCCGCACAGTAAAAACATTTCAATATTTTAATAGGTTGGACATTTTCAGAAATGGCGATACAAGTGTATTTTTTTACTGTTTATCTTTATGTGTAAAATTGGGAAAAGATTGGCTTTGATTTTTAATATTATTTAAAGCTTTTTTTAAACATTTTTAATTTTTTTTCACTGTGATTTTTTGTCCCCTTAGGGGACTTGAATATGCAGTCTTCTGATCTGTTGTATCATAGACTGAAATAGAATACTACTGCTATGGGATTTTTACTGGCTGCCTGTCACAGCTTTGCAGGCAGCCTACTATGACAGACCTGGGAGCCTTCACAAGGTTCGAGACTGTCACAGCAATACATTAGAGCCCTGCGATTTTGCCAAGGAGACTCCGATTAGAGGGCAGGGGGAGCCCTCTCCAACTTTATAACTGATCAGATGCCATGGTTGCTATTGACCACTGCATCTGTGGGATTACATGACCAGATTGGAGTTATCTTTGATCCCGGTGATTGCAGCTGTGTGCTAGCTGTATTACAGCTGGCACCTGTGACATACAGAGTGGCATCAGCTGATGGCCCCGCTCCAGTCACTTCCTCCACTCCGCTGGTTAATAACCTTTCCCATTGCATAAGGCTATTTCAAACGGTAAATCTATTGTAAAATGATTCGCTCACCTTCCTAATGTGATGGTTTGGTGCTCTATTCTCGGATACACCCACTATATCCAATATATAATCAATTTAGATAAAATAATTTGTGAATGAGCACTCCTATCACGGATACATATGTATAAATGTATTTATTTAAATGCAAATCACAACTTAAAAACACACCCCTTTAAAACATTTATAACCTATAATCTGTAATATGTACTGGATACTATTGCCGGCTTCTAGTGTATATATAATATCCAAGTACATATATTACTCTTAAAACCGCAAAGTAGCCTTTATAGCGCTGAATATATTACACGGAGAAACACTTTATATTGCACAAAGAGATGTTTCATCAATTTTCCTGTATCTCTCCAATTCATAGAGGCATAGTCCCAATTCAATTAGATACTTCTCTTATAAATGTTCCTTGTTAATAGTATTAGAGATGTGGACAGTAAATGTATTCAGTCCTAAATTGTTTTATACCGTACTCACTGTCCCTCATTCCTTAAGTTCGTGGATTTGGACGCCCGATATCCGATGGCTGTCCGGCGCTGTCTCTCCCCAGGAGCACCAGGCTAACAATATCAGCGTCCCACGTGGTAAGTCTCGTCCCGCGAGACTTCAACCGTCTCCAGCGGGCTATTTGAAAATTCTGATCGATCTCTTAATCTTTCTCCAGAATATTTCAGGGTTATTGGTGGATGTTAGAGGATATTATTGCTTTTACTTGCCATACGCGTTTCAGGGTTATTCCAACCCCTTCCTCAGCGGCCATATTTCCATATCCAACTCATCCACCTTTTATACCCCTCCTCTTTACCACCAAAAACCCTTTCTGGATCATTATGATTCTTGAGATGATTTCCATTCATTTCCGTTATTATTTTATATGATGTTCGCTCAAATTCTCTCATTTAGTTTTTCAGGTATAGCTTGCTCAATATATTCTCCACTAAATCCATTTTTTCATTAATTTTTATGTATTGCGATTCTGATGCGATTTCCTTGCGTTTTTTCATAAATTGCGTTTTTTATACATTATTATTGGATTCCATTAATCATACTGCTCCAATATGTTTATTTTCTTATACTTCTTTCATAATGTAAATAAAAACGTTATATCCCATCTATTGGGTTTAAAACCACATAACAATAACAATGACAGTTCTAGACAGTTATAGTTGATTGTAATATACTATACACTATCTTCAGATATATTTTCAAAATATTTCTTGAGGCATTTTTATGTCCCCATATGTAACTTCTTTAAAAGGTACATCCATCGCATATATACTTTTTATATTCATTATATTTCTCATATGCTTTTTCTCGTAATTCTTATATGCTTTCATATGTTTTTTCTTTCTTATTCTTATGAGACATGTTTTAAGGCAGGAGGAATTATAATTACAGGGAGCACTGCAGGTAACATTGTAAATACTGCGGGCAGTGGTGGCGGGCATTACTACTGGGCTGCCTTATAGATTGGCATTATTTCTATTTGGGTGCCCTATAGGGAACCTTATTATCACTGGGGGTACTATGGGGAGGGGGTGACTTCCGCCTAGCAGTGATGTCACCGGCACTAATGGACAGTCTTTAGCGCGGCTCTAGCCTGCAAAGCCACCCATCAGTGCCAGTGACGTCTCCGCTTCGCAGTGTAAAAATGTAAACAAAACAGCCCAGGGCAAGGGAGAGCGTCGGAGTATGAAATGTCAGAGGGGCTGAGTAGGGGGAGAAGGGGTTTATGTCCGGGGGGCCCAGGTACATTCCTTGCACAGGGGCCTTCTGCTGTCTATGTCCGCCCCTGAATGACACATATAGATATTGATTGCACAGGATCCAGCATTCACTATAGCTGATATCACAGCTTATCTACTCCCCCTTGACCTCTGCAGAGGTCACAAAGCACGCCTAGAAAACTCTCCCATAGAAGTCAATGGGGTCCCCTCCTATCCATTGTGTATATGGCCTGTGTGGCTGCTGTCAAAGAATAGGAAGTCTTGACATATTTTAGGCCTAAAGGCCAGTGTGAAAACTGCAGGATTTTAGGATTTATTTTTTTTTAATATAGTAAGTGACATAGATAATAATAAAAAAACTAAAATTCCTTGATATAAACAAAAAGGAATTTTTTATGACATATTCCCTTTAAAATATAGGCTGCTCAAACATTTCATGTTACAACCCCAGATAGCTGGATGCCAGTTTCATTATAAATCAAATGCACTATTGTATCCCGAAAAATTCTTTTATGCTGCTCCATAGAGTGTGTTCAAATTTAACAATAGGATGTTTTATTTGTTTCACCACTCAAGGATACTGCATTGTCCTTTGTTTCAGCTTCACATACCTTAAAAGCTTCCAGTCACAGATACTTGAAAAGTAGAATGCTAAAGACCTTGCTATGCACATCTCTTTACATCAACTTATTAGATGTACAAATAGCTACAAGTATGACTAAGACAAATCATTGTAAACCTGCACTCTTTGCAAGTTTTAGAATCAGCATGTGCTAAGTAGACAGAAAGGCAGAAAAGCTAGAAAATGCATTGTAAAACAAACTCTTAAGGGGCTTTTTTTCTGCAGAATTCTCGTGTGGACACCTGTGCCGAAATTCTGCCGGCGGTCACGCCGTTTCTAACTCCTATTCTTTTCAATGGGAGACAGTGCTGAAGATCTTGGAATGGCGGTTCCAAGAAGGAACATGTTCCCGCCATAATTCTGCTGCAAAAAGACAGTGTGTGAACGAGCCCTTAGAGTACGTTCACACACAGTTTTTGGAAGAGGTTCTGAGGCAGATTTTCCTGCAGGTTTTTCAGCCAAAGGCAGATGGAATAGGAAATACAAAGGAAGGACTTATACTTCTTCTCCCTGCTGGATCCACTTCTGGCTTTGGATGAAAAACCTGCAGGAAAATCTGCCTCAAACCCTCCTACATAAAACTCTGTGTGAGCCTACCCTAAAAGTACCTGCATTCATGTACGGGTAAACATGCAGAAGATCTGCACAATTTCCATGTGGATTTCTTTTTATCTCTGCACCATAGCCGCACCTAAATCCGCATGTCTTACTTGCAGATTTTAGCGCCGATTAGCTGCACTTTTGCCGCAGATCTCATCCTTCCATTGAAAACAGTGAAATCTGCACCAAAAATCTCAAACATAGGCAGGTCAATTTCTGCAAGAAAGAAAGAACCAAAGTCTAATCTCATATACTTTGCTGGTACCGTATTACGCTGAGGTGTTTCTGCATGAGAATCCCAGTGAGAAAACCGCAAGTAATCGCAATGTATGCATGTAGCATAAGGGTGCTTCCAGACATTCAAGTTTTTTTATGCAGTTTTGGAAACCAAAGCCAGAAGTGAATTCAAACAGGTAACAAGTAAGGCTAGTTTCACATTAGCATTATTGCTGGATCCGGCAGGGTCCAGCAATAACGGTTCCGTTACTGATAATACATCCATGTGGATCCGTAATGAACGGATCCGGTTGTATTATCTTTAACATCGCTGGGATGGATCCGTCATGAACTCCATTGAAAGTCAATGGAGGACGGATCCGTTTACTAGTGTGTCACACCGAACGGAACCGTCCCCATTGACTTGCATTGGTCGTCAGGACGGAGAGCAAAACGCAGCATACTGCGGTTTGCTCTCCGGTCTGAAGACGGAACGGAATGCTTTTAGGAGCTTTCCGTGCTCTTCAGTTCAGTTTTGTCCCCATTGACAATGAATGGGGACTAAACTGAAGCGTTTTATTCCGGTATTGAGCCCCTATGGCGGAACTAAATACCAGAATAAAACAACGCTGGTGTGAAAGTAGCCTAAGACAGTATCCGTCCTTTATACTTTCCTCCTTTTTGTGATTCACACTTAATTTTGGCTTTCAAACCTGCATCAACTAACTTGAACATGTGGCAGCACACTAAGGGCTCATGCACACAAGCGATTTTTGACAGGCAGGTGCCATTTGTATTTAAAACTGCAAGCACCTCTACTAAAAACTGCACCATTAAATTCAAAAGGTTTATGCACATTCATGCAAAATCAATCTGCGTAAAAAGGATAATATGTTGTATATTTAGTGCTTTTCACGCACACTGAAGGATTGCCCATTTTTCACTGATGGTTGCTAGGACATGCTGTGTGTTAGAGCTCATGCACACAAACGTATTTTCTTTCCGTGTCCGTTCCGATTTTTTTGCGGACCGTATGCGGAACCATTCATTTCAATGGGTCCGCAAAAAAACGGAAGTTACTCCGTGTGCATTCCATTTCCGTACGTCCATTCCACCAAACAATAGAACATGTCCTATTATTGTCCGCATTACGGACAAGGATAGTTCTGTTCTTCTGTATTAGGGGCCAGCTGTTCCGTTCCGCAAAATACAGAATGCACATTGATGTCATCTGTATTTTTTGCGGATCCGTTTTTTGTGGACCGCAAAATACATACGGTCATGTGCATGAGGCCTTATTCAGTTTTTTTTTATGTGCATAAAATGTGTGAAACTGATGACAACCACATGGAAAAAACGCAAGAATGTAACAGATTATAAAAAAAAACTGACAGAAATGAGAGAAGTTTAAAATCCCTTGTGTGCATGAATCTTTAAAAGATTTACATGAAAAACAATAGTAAAAAAGAAAAAAAAAGAAAAAACGCACCAAGGAGGAGTTGTTGGAATGGAATGAAACTTTCTACTAATGGATGTAATGATGATATATGGAAGTGAATACAATATTAGAGTGAGATGATAAGATAATCAGTGAAAACTACAATTGAAAGGAGGCTCTAGTGCCCTGTTGGGCGCCTCTAGCCTGGATACAGGATGAGATATGGTTGGGCATGGAGGCATACAGGTTCTGTATGGTATCCTGCTGCACATTTGCCCACAGATGTTGTACCTGGGCCTGTAGATCCTGCATACTTGTAGGTTGCTTAAGCTAGCATTCCAGCTGATTCAGACAGGCCAAGGAAGTGTTACAACCTGGCAGAGATAATACTGCGAAACACTTGCTGTGTGTGGGAAAGCATTATCCTGCTGAAAAATGGCAGTTGGAGACCTTGCAATAAGAGACAACACATGTGGCCACAGGATGCCCTGCTTGGAGCCATTAATGTCCCTCATATCACTACTAGGGGTGACTGACTGTCATATGCAATGGCTCCCCAGATCATCACACCTGCAATTGGGGCAGTGTGTCACTCCACAGCAAAGGCATGATTGAAGCACTCACCACAAGGCCTTCATACTCAAACTCAAATCTTCTGGAATCCCAATCAGAACCGGAATTCGTTGCTAAGGACAATACGGTTCAGTAGCAGTCCATGTTTCTTGTTCACAAAACCACTGCAAATGAAGGCAATAGTCCCTGACTGTCAATGGCAGGACATGTAATGAGAACTGTGACACCAAATTTCTTTCTACTAAACACCTTGAAATGGTTCAGGCAGAGACAGGGGTGTGTAATAAATGTGCCATGGATAATGAACAACGAAACTGTGCGAGCTGCTCATCCTCTGTACTAGTGGTCTGCCTGAGCTGTCTGGAGCCTGTTCACCATGTCTGCGTGCCATCATGGAACCACTGCTCCCAACTCCTCCTAACAGCTAGGTAAGAACGGCCTAGAAAGGGGAAGATTCTGAACTAAAAGTGGCCCTGGCAAAAAAACTAAAAGTGGCCCCATGTTGTAGGATTGTCTAAATTTTCAGGAGGTGGGGCAACATAAGTAAGAGGGGTCAGCAATACCATAGCGCAAAATACCAAATACCACAGTACAGCACAATATTGCCCCCAAAGCTTTCTCCCTGTGTTGGCCATCAATAGCTGCCATTTTCTGTTCTCCTCCTCCTCCTCCAGTTGTCTCTGATCAAGATATGGAGCAGGGGGCTTAGCAGGTGAGATGCAGGACATAGTTGAATTCAGGAGGACATGTGCGGTCACTAACTGGGTTGATTCTCACAGCGTTAATTACTGCTGAGAGCTCATTATGTGCCTGGCCAGCGGCAGAGAGGAGGGCCTGGGCGGCCCTGGGCGTCGGCCCACTGGGAAATTTCCCTGTCAGGTATATGGCCAATCTGCGCGTGGGCCTAGATGCCGGGCAAGTTGTCAAAACGACCATCCTACTCCTCTCAGTTCAAAGATGCACACCCTGTCAAAGTCTGTCAACCGGGTAAAACTTCAAGTGTGTTGTAGAAGCATGTCTACCGATCAAAAATTTCTCACACTACCAAAAGGTAGCCTCTAAGAGCCTTTTTATAGGCACTTTGTAGCAAGACCCCGTGTCTAATCAGACTACACAGTAATAATTTACATATTTGCCTGAGACATACAGTAACTGCATGCAGTGTTTTGTAACTATTCCACATTTTTATCTGGGTGCGTTCTTCTTTTTTGTCAGTGAGTGTATATCTGGGACCTGCACTTATCTCCAGAATGGGGATCTTCAAACCCTGTCCCATTGGAGCTGTGAGTAAAGAGGAGGCCAAACAATGTATGTCTCTCTTGATTCCCTTTTATAGGAGTTCCCCCATCAAGCAGGTAAGTTAGCTTCCCTTTACAGGTCCAGCTAAAGTGGGGGGAAGGAGGTATTGGGGGTTTGCAAAAAAAAAACTTTCTTGCAAAACACCTTTAAGATTGGAAAAAGGCATAAGTCCCATCCAAGTTTAAAGGGAGTCTGTCACCTACTTCACACATATTAAACTGACATCAATGATCGTACCTTTCTTTCTGCTTTCTGTATATTTGATGTTGAAAAAACAAAGTTTTATGATGTATGTTAAAGACTGGCAAGTGCCCAGGGGTGTTCCCCTTTGATATAAGTGTCCATGTCCTCTGGAGACTGCCACTGATCACTCCTCCCATGTTTCACTGTAAGACAGCCCAGTATCCTTATGTCACTGAATCTGCTCCCTGAAATCCAGCGACAGCTCACTTCACTGCCATGCCCGGGCATGCGAAGTCAGTTCATCGATGCAGCTGTCCACAGTGGGCATTGTATGGTGCATACAAGAGGCGAATTGGGAACTTAATAAAAAAAACCTAAAAGTGTCCCCATGTTGTAAGTGGGTTTAAACTGACAGAAGACAGGCCAAAACAAGTAGGCAGGGACAACAGAAGAAGGCAGGGCTTGCAATACTGCAGTGCAGCGTAGAATACCGCCCCAACAGAACCAAATACCTCAGGGCAGCACAAAATACTGCCGCCCTCATCACAGTATTCAACTGTATCACCATCATGAGCACAGTAATACAGTTGAGTTCAGGAAGGCACCTGCTGCCATTAGGCATCAGATCATTATGTACAAGGCTTGCGGCCATGAAGAGGGCTTGAGTGGCCCACTGGGCATCGGCCGAATTGGGAAATTTCTCTGTAGAGTCTATGAACAATCCATCCCTGATGCATACCCGGGTCCGGCAGTGAGTTGGGCAGAGTCAGTAATGTGAGAACACTGGGCTTATCTATCCATCCATGTGTTTATTCAGAGGAAAAGCAAAACATCCTCCTTGTGAAGCCACATTTTCCAACTATCTAAACGAGTCCCTGAATCAACTACCCATTAATGGTAATCTGGTGACCATAAGTTATCACTTCAATGAAAAGCATATAGGCCCATTTTAAAAATTTTAATTGATTCACCATCACAACATCCTCTGGCAGAGAGTTCCATGGTGTAACTGTTTTTAAAATGCCCCTAGACCTTCAAATAGTAAAACCGGCCCAGAATGCATTTGTACGGAGAGATACTATTACTGGCAGTCAGCCACTAGCTAGCAGAGTTTTATGTAAGTCTATGCTTACACAGCCTTCCAGTCACTACTGCCCATAAATAAGTAAATACATAGTCTGCTCATCCCATCGTCCTTATCTTATCTTTTATTGACGTGTTCTTATTGTTTTATTTACTATGTACAACTCAATTCAGTGTTAAACCGTAGCCTTCGAGAGCTACTCAGCCCAGCTCCATGCATAAGAGAACATTCGCTGAGGCGGTATTTCTTTATGCAAGAACGGCTGCAGAAAATACTGTATTATTATGAAACTGGCCCATGCAGACATGCTTACTAATAATGGTTTTAAGCACGTGTCAGAATAAAACCATACACCACCATACAGTGAAATAAACAAATTCTAACAAATTAAAAAGTAACAATACATATATGAAAAAACATAAGCAAAGTATACAAGTAATATGTGTAAGTGGGAGAAAAAAAAAAAAACAAAAAAAAAAAAACAGGGTAAGGCCACAAGAAGCTGCTGCCACAAAAATCTGTGTCAACCAACAGATTTGGCTTTGGGCTTCTCCTAAAGTTGTTAAACTGGCAGTCCCCTGGTTTTCATCATATAACCCATGTACAGGGATCTAGACTTCACTGCAGGGAAAACCACCAGGCTGCTACCTCCTGGAGTAGTCTCTGTGTGATTGACAGCTGACCCACGGGTGCGGAGCACTGAGGGACCAAGCAAAACTGTAGTCAGGGACAGGCCGTGGTCAGGACAAGCAGAGTATGAGCAATCCAATAGGCAGTCCGAGGTCAGAGCAGGCAGTGAAGGGTCAATACGGAGGTCAGGCACTGGTCAGGTAGCGGAGGGTCAGAATCCAGTAAATAAGTAGAAAGTCGGTACGTGGGCAGATATGTCAGAAACAGCACACTGTAACCTATTCCTCAGGCACCCTACCATAGGGAAAGGTGCCTTAGGTACCCAAAGGTGACCAGCCATTGGCTGGTGTAAATTAGGGTGCAAAAGCTGGCCGGGACAAGCATGTGCAACTTCCACAGGCAGAGGACTTTCCAGCAAGAAGTAGGCTGTGGACTGCCAGGACGAAAACGCAGGCAAAATGTCCTAGTTGCATCTCAGCCCCATTCAAGTCAGTGAGGCTGAGCTGCAATACCAAGCACAGATATACATAAAGTATGGCACTGTGCTGAGAAAGCTGCCGGGAGTCCACAGTGCTCACCAGAGCTCTCGTGAGCTCAGCGGCTCCCTAAAAGATGATTGGCGAGGGTGATGGGACTTGTACCCCTGCTGATGTGATAATGATGACCTATTCTGATGATAGGTCATCATTATCTTTACCTGGATAACCCCTTTAAGTACCATCAATAGAAAATAAAAGAGTTATGGATCTGAATGAGACACACGGTATCAGGATTCTCTAAACTGGACTTGGCAGCGAAGACGTGCACTCACATCGTTTGCCAATAGACGCTCATACAAAACTGACACCAAGCCTAGTTGTGAGCAATGAAATATCACTTGTCTAAATGAATCACAATTAAACCCATCACCTCATTAACCTGTGCATCTCTTATATACAAATTGCTACATACAAAGTGATGCTTTTTTTTAGTAGGCAACTTAGGAAGGGTGCTAAATCTCCTTAAAGGGTTTCTGTCACCAGTTTTTTTGGTATGAATCAGGCTGACATTAGAGATGTGCTAATGTCACCTGATTCCAAATATATATCTGTTTTATTTACTGGTGCCCCCATTTTTATATAAAATGAACTTTTATTTTATGCTAATAAGGCCTCTAGGTGCAAGGGGCGTTACCCCTGCTCCTAGAGGCTCTGTTGATTGACAGGCCCAGGCAGAGAAGAAACACTCCATTCACCATAGCATGGAAGGACCTTCAATGATGTCATGACCATGTGATCAGTCACATGGTTAGGCTCACACAAACAGCCTGTCTCCTCCTAAACCATGTGACTGATCACATGGTCATGACATCATTGAAGGTCCTTGCAAGCTATGGTGAATGTAGGGTTTCTTCTCTGCCTGGTCCTGTCAATAAACAGAGCCTCTAGGAGCAGGGGTAACGCCCCTTGCGCCTAGAGGCCTTATTAGCATAAAATAAAAGTTCATTTTATATAAAAATGGGGGCACCAGTAAATAAAACAGATATATATTTGGAATCAGGTGACATTAGCACATCTCTAATGTCAGCCTGATTCATACCGAAAAAACTGGTGACAGAAACCCTTTAAAGAAACTGGTGACTTACTGGAAGTACTTCATGGTATGGAGACTTATTGGAAACGCTCCATGGGAAACTAATAAACAAAGAGGTATCTCCCAAGGAAGAGAACCATCTCGCTGGTGCCAAAATCCAACTTCCCAACAAGCCTTGAGATTTGACAAGGGAATATAACCAAGCCGGATATCTGGTTTGGCATATTCCCTTGTCAAGTCCCAAGGCCTGTTGGAAAGTCAGATTTTGACTCATAGGGAGCCATTTCCAAGAGGTGGTGCTGGTGGGATGGTACTCTTCTTTGAGAGATACCTCTTTGTACTATAGTAAGCAAAGAAAGGAAAAAAGCCAAAGGGGCAATTTGAAGTTAGAAAGCACAATTGTGTAGCTGGTCATATCGTTTCTTACCATCAAATTCACAAACAATTACAAAAGAAGTGTTCTTTACGTACAAGTAGTTCTTAAATACAGAAAACCAGCTAAGGGTAGCAGAAAGCAAAAATATGCAAAGACTTCCTACCATCACAGTGGCTGGTTTTCTTTTATTCATAGGTTGGCTGGTTATGAGCACATAGATTTCTCAAATGAGAAACACGCAAGCACCTGTTTGTAGAATAGCGAGCGGAACAATGGAGCCGTTCAGACACTGCTAATGCATATTTCACCTTGCAAATGAGGCAGCAACTGGTATGTTGATGATTTTGTTTGTTCTGTCTGCCATCTGAATTACTGGCATATAAATTTTCTTTTACGGCAACTATAACCTTGAGAAATGGTGTCTTCACTTTCAGAACCTTAGGGAAACTTCATCACCCTTTGGAGTTTCTTCTAGGATTAATCTTTACAACGGGATCTCTGGGAATATATAGCTATAGCTCACCTAAAAAACTATTATCTAATTTTGAGATATATTCTCTGTTATGGGATGCTGGAGGTAGAAAATGTGTTTACGTGGAGTTCTGTATGGGTTTCTCATAAATCTAGAAGATTTTCCCAGAGTGCAAAAGCACTTTTCTTTAAATGAAATTCAACCTTTCCACAATCCAGAGTCAAGTCACTCACCATCATGGTTGCAACGTACCGAATCAAATAAGGCTGGTTTCACACTTCAGTTATTTCCATCAGTGATTGTGAGCCAAAACCAGCAGTGAAGCCTACACAGACATCAGATATACGGGAAAGATCTGCACCTGTTCTGTGCTTTTGATCCACACCTGGTTTGGCTCACAATAACTGATGGAAATCACTGACTAACTGAAGAACGAACTTGGCATAACTAATAAGTGCAATTTTCGCTGTTGCTCCAAGATATAAGCAGTTTTACACTTGTTCCTTAAAGGCTATGTACACCTTTGGGGACCATTTATTTTTATTATTGCATTGTACTCATATTTTTTTAAATTGGTCTTTATTAAAAATATGGGACCATTTTTTCTGTACAGGACTGAGATGCTCTAACAGAGGGATCTGAATTTTCTCACTTTTCCATCAGTCAGGGAGCTGACGGGCTCCTTATCGCTGACATTATAAATAGAGATGAGCGAACGTGCTCGTAACGAGCACTGTACCGCTCGGCTCCCCTGCGCTTGCATGGGCGCAGGCAGCCGCTTCCGTCCTCCTCACCCGACGGAAGCGGCTGCCTGCACCCATGCGAGCGCAGGGGAGCCGAGCGGTACAGTGCTCGTTACGAGCACGTTCGCTCATCTCTAATTATAAACACTCATTATAGCTCAGTTCTTATCTTTCTGATAAGAATGTGGCTTAAATAAGTGTTTATGACCTAATGTAAATTAGAGATAAGGGTTATTAGATGACCAGCACAAAGTGAAAGTAAAAAGTACGATTCACACAGCTAGACAGTTAACCCTTTGTGACAGAACAGCTCAATATTTTTAATAAAGACCAATTGACAAAATCATGTTAATCAAAATTAGTAAAATGCAATCATAAAAAATGTTTTGCCTCCAAAGGTGTATAATATAGCTGACATCCACCAGCAATGACTGGGATTGGAGATAACTCCAATCCAGTAATTTTAACCACTCAGATGCTGCAGTCAATAGCATAGCATCTGAATGTTAGACAGAGATATGGTGCTTCTTTTTCCCGCCAATTGGGCCCCTTGCAGTGAAATCGTGGGATTCTGAAGGGTTGCTAGGGAAGTCTAGGAACTTGTGAAGGCTGTCAGACATGTCATTGTTAACTGCCTGTTAAGCCTTGCCTCAGGCAGAGCTTAGTAGGGAGCCAGCAGTGGAATACTCACAGACTGTGTAAGAAATACAGATTTTTAGGAAAATAATGCACGCCATATATTGCACTGGTATCCTTTATAAATGTCAGGTTTTCTGAAACTTTCTGTTAGTGTCTATACTTGTTCTCTCAAAGACAGTGTGAACAGGTACTGTCTCGCTGGAAAAAGGTTCATTAGCAGATCAAACAAAGCAAATAGTTGTCAACTATCCACTGGAAAAGTCCTGGAAATGCAACATTCCAGCTGCTTCTATCAATCTTTTAAGAGTTAACTGGAAATTGATAGAAAACCATAAGTAACAACCAATCAGATGTGTTTAAGTCACATTCTAGATGCTAGCTTTTAAGCATATAAAAGGCCAGGATTTGAGACCCAAGGGAGGGAGGAGGAGAGAAGAAGAGAGGAAGAAAGAAGCGAAGAAAGAATGGGCAGAAGGACAGAAGAAAAGAGAAGTGACAGCGAAGAAGAAACCTAGAGGGGCCAGAGGAAAGACAGGGACTGGAAATGGTAATTTTGTAAATGTCTAAGTAATCATTGTGTACCAGTCTCTCTGTAATATTTATCTCCATATATACTCATCAATGATAATAACTGTAATATCCATATTTCCACACTGTAGAATATACCTTTTTTTTTTATAATCTCACTCTTGTGTCTCATTTATTACACCCAACTTAAAGAGGTTCTTTCATATTTCTTTTTTTTGTTTAATTAAGTACCTTTACTTGCGGGGTACGTTCCGCTGATGCTGTTATCACTGTTCTTTTTTTCAAATACCCCTCGTTTGCCCCAAGGTTTCTCAGTGGGTGTCTCCTCTCTGGTTGTGGGACGGTCCAATCGCAATGGAGCGCATCACAGCCAAGGAGAAGGTGAGCTATTTTTTCTCCCAGGCTGTGATGTGCAGCGCTGCTACTGGACTGTGCCACAACCAGACAGAAGGAGATGCCCACTGAAAAACCCTGGTGTCTCCTCCTCCCTGTACTGATTCTCAGTATTAACATACTGGGCGTGAAAACTGTAGGGGGGCACAGTGGGGCAAGCGAGGGGTATTTGAAAAAAAGAACAATGATGGAACAATGATGGCACCATCTATAATGTAGACAAAGTTAATACAAGGCACTTACTAATGTATTGTGATTGTCCATATTGCCTCCTTTGCTGACTTGATTCATTTTTCCATCACATTATACAATGATCGTATCCAGGGGTTATGATGATCACCCTTAAATCCAGCAGTGGTGGCCGTGCTTGCACACTGTAGGAAAAAGCACCAGCCTCTCTGGCGGCCGAGACCGTGGGAGTGCACATACAGGTAGGCACACATGTACAGCAACTTGTATCTGAGCTGCAGTGGTGTCCATAACCCCTGGATATGAGCATTGTATAATGTGATGGAAAATGAATCAAAGCCAACAAAGGAGGCAATACGGACAATCACAATACATTAGTAAGTGCCTTGTATTAACTTTCTCTAAATGATAAATGCCATTTGCTGAAGTGAGATAAAACCTTTAACTTCCGGCATTATTTAAAAGGGTTGTCCACTTTATTTATATTGATGACCTATCCTCAGGATCGGATTGGTGGGGGTGTCGGACTGTTTGACTGGATTAGCTTTTTGAAGAGAAGGCCATGCTCCATGCAAGCACTGCCTTCTCTTCCATTCATTTTTTTCAGTTTAGGCGTAATTACACCTGCTCACTGCTGTGGTTACGAAAAAGGGGTAGGTAAACAACGAGGAGAAGGCAGCACTCGCACGCAGTGCAACCTTCACTTTAAACAGCTGATCAGTGAGGGTGCCGGACGCCCGCCGATCTGATATTGATGACCTATCCTGAGGATAAGTCATCAAAAAAATAAACACAACCCCTTTAATACGAGTTTACATTCTCAAGCATTTGTGGGGTACTATCTCTCCTTGGGGAGAGCGACTTAGTCAGCGTGAGGAGAATTATAGGCCATACATGCTCCTCTGGAATTCTGGGAAGAAAGGGATGCAAATGAGCTCTTAACAAGCTCTGCCTCTTATGCCAGCAGATAGAAGGCAGTTATCCTATAAGTCAATGTTCGCACCTTTAAACTGGCCTGCACATGAGTGTATGGCATATGTGCGTGTGTGTGCCTCACACTTGCCACAGGGATCTCTGTGCACACAGTGGCTGCCAGACAAGCGGCGTCTCTGTGACATTTCCTTTTGATTGGAGTTCATTACAGCAGATCTCATTCACCTGATCTGTGGCATTTCATCCAGGGGGCTGTAGCGTCATGATGTGTGATTTTTTTTTTGTACTTCGGCACTGGAGAAAAGGGATCATGTAATCAAAGTACAAAATGTCCCAGAAAATGTACACTGGAGTTGCAGTCATGTGATCTGATTTCAGAGTCTGGTTCTTGTGAATGTGGCTAATGAATAGTATATTAGTATGTTGATACACTTTTGAAAAGCAGGATTACCCCTTTAAGGTGTAGCTAGCTGAGCTGTTTGTGAAACATAGACACAAGGATACGTGACAGCAATAGGGGGACCGAGGTGTTATGCCCCACCAAATTTTTTACAACCTTTTAATCCTTCCCTGACCATAACAAGGAACTATATGGCAACCCTTCCCTGTGATCTTAAAGGGAATGTGTGATCAGAAAATGACCAATTGTTTAAATCACTTTTTTTATGTTAAACATATTTTGAAATGATTTTTGGTGGTTATTTTTAATTTTCCATGTAAATATGTACATACATTTAAACAAATACCATAACATCCATCCTGCAGTTTTCACACTGGCCACTAAGCCTAATAATAGGCACCACTTCTTGGTCTGTACAGATCACTATTGCAGTTATCTGCTTATCATTACAGGCAGGTTTAGAATGACAGATACTACCTCTGTGTATAGATAAGACGGGATCCACCATTCACAATAGATAATTGTCAAGGTTTACATACTCCCTCCTGACCTCTGCCTATGACACAGAGCATGCTTAGAAAACCCTCCCATAGAAGTCAATGAGGACCCCTCCTGTCCATTGTGTCCATGGTCCATGTGGCTGCTGTAAAGCAATTCTCTAAATGCTCAGGCAATATGGCGGCACTCATAATCATGTTCAGGAAATAGAATTTAAAAATAAAATCTACTATCAGAAAATAAAAACAGAGTAGAAAAAAAGGATATGTGTTGCTATCTGGCAGATAAAATGTTTGGTGACATTCCCTTTAAAATGTATTTTTTTCTAATGAAGAATATAGTGAACTGATATTTACATTAGTGAAACATTTAGTTGATGTATTTTCTCAACTGAATGCTATTACTGATATGGTGCTTTTAGTTACATACATATGAATGTTAACCGCTGTAATGTAATTTCGCTTTCATTTGAATTTGATTAAAATTTTCATCATTTATACAACAAACATTACAGCATATTTCCAGTTATTTGTTCAATGTTTTTTGCATTAATGCAAGCTATTAAAGCACCATGGGGCTAGTAAATAAAAAAACTGGTCTAAGAAAAAAAAAAGTCAAGAGTTGTCTGTAACAACCAAGAAGATTCAAGTTTTATCTCTTGAGGGCAAGTTCAAAATAGTGATATAAAGTGTCACTATAGGCAACAGCTTTTATTTAAAGGGTTTCTGTCACCAGTTTTGGGCATATAAAACAGGATGACATTTGCAATGTGCAAATGTCACCTGATGCCCAAACTGGTGATCATTTTTTTACTGGTGCCCCCGTTTTTGAAATAAATCAACTTTTGTGGTATGCAAATGAAGCTTACTAGGTGCAAGGGGCGGTAACCCTGCACCTAGTAAGCGCCGTTTTCCTACCTTTATTCACGCCCCCTTTGTTGTGATGGACAGGGCCAGGCAGCTCGCTCTATCTGCTCCTGGCCCTGTCCGTGCTGAAAATCCCGCGCCTGCGCCGTTCGGACTTCATTCGGCGCAGGCGCAGTGAGTGCCGATTGCTGCCGGGCTCCCGGCTTCCTCACTGCGCCTGCGCCGCCTTCTCTTCTGGGTGTTCTGTGACGTCATCGGCGCAGGCGCAGTGAGGAAGCCGGGAGCCCGGCAGCAATCGGCACTCACTGCGCCTGCGCCGAATGAAGTCCGAACGGCGCAGGCGCGGGATTTTCAGCACGGACAGGGCCAGGAGCAGCTAGAGCGAGCTGCCTGGCCCTGTCTATCACAACAAAGGGGGCGTGAATAAAGGTAGGGAAACGGCGCTTACTAGGTGCAGGGTTACCGCCCCTTGCACCTAGTAAGCTTCATTTGCATACCACAAAAGTTGATTTATTTCAAAAACGGGGGCACCAGTAAAAAAATGATCACCAGTTTGGGCATCAGGTGACATTTGCACATTGCAAATGTCATCCTGTTTTATATGCCCAAAACTGGTGACAGAAACCCTTTAAATTGAACCTGTCTCTGCTCCTGACATGTCTGTTCGCATTCCCCCTTTCATAACAATCTGGAGCATCTATTTTTATGACTCTATTATATGTTGTTCTTTTATAAATCCTGCTATGTGATGACGGTCCAGATGGGTATTAACCGGAGTCCGACACAGGCGGCAATGATTGGATAGACTGTGCAGGGACACACCCAACTGGTAACACCCATCTGGACCTTCACTACAAACAGCCAGTAATTCATTCATAGCTTCTGACTGGATTTATAAAGGAATGCTACAACATAGGGAGAAATTTATTATTCCCCCTATGCTGGTTTTTGGCCTTAAAACATTTCATATCCACTGGAATTGCGACTTTTCGATGACATTGTGATTTTTCTAGTTATAATTTTCTAGTTATAAGGTGAGGGTGTGGGTGAGGCCATCAGCCCAGCTCATTTATCATTATTTACGCCAGAAATTGGTGTAAATAATGACTGAAATCCATGGAAGCTCCCAGATCTGTAGATTTCATTCTGGTGCACTGACTGCCTGAGGAGACATATCCTTTATGATGAGGCCTGTGCCTTTTCATAATTTACATGCCTCCCCAGCACTGCAGGCCAAATCAAGACTAACTCTTTGGCTACAGGTGGACTGTCAAGTGGGTATTACTACTTAAAGACCCTGCGCCAAGATTTTATTACCTATTCCGCTTTCTCTGCAACAGCTGAGCCCCCTACCCTTTGATTGACAGGGCCAGACGTGATTTTCACTGCATAGCAGTTGCAGGGAGAGCAGAGCCTCTAGGTGTAACAGCAATGCCCTCATTGCTCCTAGAGGCTCATTTGAATATATTAAAACATAATTTTTCTCAGCAATGCGGGCAAATATGAACATGGGACCACCACAGATGCCTTCGGCTGCCAAAAACACATGTAACAGGTTAGCCAGTTTCATAGGTACAAATTTGTTGACAGATGCCATTTAATTCACAACACTTTCCCACTATGCCACATCGTCTTATCACTAAGCCATGCTCCATTTTTGGATATGGCAGAAAAAGTGTCTAAAACCCTTAACAGCTTAACGACCTAGGACGAGAATGCTCGTCCTAATATGGCGTTACTTAACGCCCTAGGACGAGCATTCTCGTCCTAGGGTTAACGTGCTGCTGGCTGCCCGCTGCCGCAATCTGCAGCAGGGGCCCGGCTGATACTAACAGCCGGGCCTCTACTGTATCCGCCAGCACCGGTGATTACACCGATGCCGGCGGATTAACCCCTTGTATGCCGCGGTCACGCTGACCGCGGCATACAAGGTAATTGCGGCAGCTGTTACAGCCATCGGGTCCGCGTGAGGCGGTGGAGGGGGGCCCGATGGCTGAGATGGAAGCCCCGATGCCTTGCCCAGAGGCATCGGGACTGCCATCTACGGAAGTCCAGGAGACCCAGCCACAGCGCTGGGTCTCCTAGGCAACGGTCAGCGTCTCACAGTGTGAGACGCTGACAGTTGAATGCAGCACAATACATCTGTACATCTACAATACATCACAATACAATCAGGGATCAGACCCTGAAATGTTAAAGTCCCTTACTGGGACATAAGTGAAATGTAAAAAAAAAAGTTAAATAAAAGTGTTTTAATAAAAAAAAAAGCCCCTTCCCCATAAAGAAACACATAAAATAGAAAAAAAAATAAAAAATATATATATTAGGTATCGCCACGTCCGTAAAAACCTGCTTTATTAAAATATCACATGATCCAGCCCGCCCGGTCAACACCGTAAAAAATAAAAACTGTCTAAAAAAAGTCATTTTTGTTCACATTTCATCACAAAAAATGTAATACCATGCGATCAAAAAAGCGTATGCCCCCAAAAATAGTACCAATCTAATTGTCATCTCATCCCGCAAAAAATGAGCCCCTATATGAGACAATCGCCCAAAAAATAAAAAAACTACAGCTCTGTGACTATGGAGACACTGAAACATGATTTTTTTTGTTTCAAAAATGATATTATTGTGTAAAACTTAAAAAAATAAAAATAAGTATACATGTTAGGTATCGCCACGTCCGTAAAAACCTGCTCTACAAAAATATAGCATGATCTCTCCCCTCAGGTGAACACTGTAAAATATAAAAAATAAAAACTGTCTTAAAAAAAGCCATTTTTTGTCACATTTCATCACAAAAAATGTAATACCAAGCGATCAAAAAAGCTTATGCCCCCAAAAATAGTACCAATCTAATCGTCATCTCATCCCGCAAAAAATTAGCCCCTACCTGAGACAATCGCCCAAAAAATAAAAAAACTACAGCTCTCTGACTATGGAGACACTAAAATGTGATTTTTTTTTTGTGCTTCAAAAATATTGTGTAAAACTTAAATAAATAAAAAATAGTATACATATTAGATATTGCCGCGTCTGTAACGACCTGCTCTATAAAAATATCACACGATCTAACCTGTCAGATGAATGTTGTAAATAACAAAAAATAAAAACAATGCCAAAACTGCTAGTTTTTGCTACCTTGCCTCACAAAAAGTGTAATATAGAGCTACCAAAAATCATATGTACCCTAAAATAGCACTAACAAAACTGCCAACTTATCCCGTAGTTTCCAAAATGGGGTCAGTTTTTTGGAGTTTCCTACTCTAGGGGTGCATCAAATGTGACATGGCAACTTAAACTTTTTCCAGTGAAATCTGCCCTGGCGTTCCTTTCCTTCTGCGCCCTGCCGTGTGCCTGTACAGCAGTTTACGATGACAAATGGGGCATTTCTGTAAACTACAGAATCAGGGTAATAATTACTGAGTTTTGTTTGGCAGTTAACCCTTGCTTTATTCTCAGAATAAAATGATTCATATGGAAAATCTGTCAAAAAAGTTAAATTCGGAAATTTTGGCTAAATTTTCCTTTAATTCTTGTGGAACACCTAAAGGGTTAAAAACGTTTGTAAAATCAGTTTTGAATACCTTGAGAGGTGTAGTTTCTAAAATGGGGTAATTTTTGGGTGGTTTCTATGATGGAAGCCTCACAAAGTGACTTCAAACCTGAACTGGTCCTTAAAAAGTGGGTTTTGGAAATTTTGTGAAAAATTTCAAGATTTGCTTCTAAATTTCTAAGCCTTCTAACGTCCCAAAAAAATAAAATGTAATTTTCAAAGTGATCCAAACCTGAAGTAGACACATGGGGAAAGTAAAGTCATAACTATTTTTGGAGGCATTACTATGTATTTTAAAAGTAGAGAAATTGACATTTGGAAATTTGCTAATTTTTCTAAATTTTTGGTAAATTTGGTATTTTTTTATAAATAAGAATGAAATATTTTGACTCAAATTTACCACTGCCATGAAGTACAATATGTGACGAGAAAACAATCTCAGAATGGCCTGGATAAGTAAAAGCGTTCTAAAGTTATCACCAAATAAAGTGAGACATGTCAGATTTGCTAAAAATGGCCTGGTCCTTAAGGTGAAAAATGGCAGGGTCCTTAAGGGGTTAATGAACGTGGTGTGGCTCAATGTGAACCAAAACTCTCTCACATTAGCAACCGTTATTCTGCACTTCTAGTTTTAAGCCCTTTATAACTACCCTGATCCGAGCACTAGCCGTGTAGAATAAATTGTCACTAACTTTTCAAACAACTTTGCACAATTATATAGTATAGGTGAATATAATCTCAATTTTGTAATATATCTTAGCAGAGAAAAAAGCCTCCTTCTCCCTATTCCTAAATTAAAATTCTTTGCTAAGTCCATGTTGACAGACAAGACAGACTGCCTGCTCACTGAAGGATAAGATTACATGCTGCCTATAGAAGTCTTTGGAGGGGGTCTGGAGGAGAAAGAGTGAGTTGCTAGATGGAGAACAATACTTTTTTCTGCGATAAGATATGCTATAAAATTTCTTATATTCATGAGTACTATTGACATGCATCCTTTGCTCAATGGCTAGTGACCGTTAAAGATGAATTCCAAGCATACTGATTAAAACAGCCTTCAGTATGTTCATTTCAGCATGTCACCACCAAAAATGTATAAATGTACTTTCATTAAACGTTTCATTACTTTTATTAGCTATTTTGCAGTGTTTTCATGTAGGAAGCTGAAGCTACTTTTCTCAGTCTGTGGGAGGGTCAACTTGTGCCTAGTCTTATGCAAACTGAAATGTGACCATGAACAAAAGCTCTTCCCTCATAGGCCCCTGGAATAATACTCGACACTCTTCAGTTTGTTTTTCTTAATCAAAAGGTGAATAGCATCTTCTCACAAGGATGAAAGTAAATATTTCTTTCCCCCTCTTTTCAGTAAAACTTTCTCTATGTACTTTTACTGGAATCATATGTTAATAAAGCTTGTCATATATTTTTATCTTGGACCAGTACTTACATTTTTTGGCTTGTTGAGAATGGGTCTGTGTATAGTTATGGGCATATGTAGGTGATATATAGATAGATGTCACTGCCTCATGCCTGCTGGGCTGGGTAGGAGAAGACACAAGCCAGGGAACATTCCCCAGCCTGTGCACTCTCCTGGTCAGCCCAGCATGTACAACGATGTCAATGCATCGCGCAAGCTGCTGGGGAGAGCATGATGTTCCGTTCATTGGGGGAACTGGGCTAGGCAAGCATTCAATTGTAAGGGTGGTACTAAAGGGGCAACATACCTGTAAGGGGGGCACTAACAGAGTATTTTACAGTGTGGTGGCATCAAGGGGGCATTTTACTACATTTAGGCACTAAAGGAGCTTTCTACTGTGTGGGGGCACTAAAGGGACATCACTACGTATCTGGGCACTAACAGAGCATTTTACTGTATGGGGACACTAAGGGAGCATCAATACTGAGATGGGAGTGTGATGGGGGCACAGAGGGGACAGTACTACTGGGAAGGGGGCATTGTACTGAGTTGGGACACTAAAGGGGCATCATTATTTTTAAGGGGGCATTAAGGGGGAATAACTACTGTGTGTGGCACTAAGGGTACATACAGGGCCCAGGCAGCTTACTGTGAAGTAAACTCTGGACTCTTCCTCCTATCCAGGGCTAGTATGCATTTTATTTTCATATTTATTTACATGACTGGTCGGGTGTTGAATGGCAAATGTGGGTGATCTTGACTAGTTGCGGGAGTTGAGGTTGCAAGGAAGTTGTGTGGGGGCAGTTTAAAAAAATGCTATGGGCCCATCCTTTTCTAGTTATGCCCCTGTTCAATGATACTACCAAACTACAAGAATTCACCTCAATACAAATACACAAATCAGTGTACCTCACTGCTCTTACATAATGCTGTTTTTATATATATACTGGGCATGCAGCACAACTTTCACTAGGTCTTGCCTCTCCCTTTATGTATAAAGACAGGCTACCCAATCTCCTCTAGGTTCTATAATGGACTCAATTTCTGCATTGACCGAAAGCTGGGTTTACATGGCCTGAATATTGATAACCTGCCCGTCTAAAGGTGCTGCAGATCACCCAATGAACAAGCGAAACGCATGCAGGGTTTCACCTCCACTTAACGAGCAGCTGACTGTCAGGAAAGAACGACTCCTTCCCAACAATTGTCTTCTCCTCGCCCAGTGTAAATGCCCCTTAAAGGGTTTCTGTCACCAAAATTTACCATATTAAACAGAATCACATTTCCAATGCGAAAATGTCATCTCATGCTTAATATATAAATTATTTTATTCTCTGCTGCCCCATTTTGTAGAAAAAGTAACTTTTATTATATGTAAATTAGCCTCCTAGGAGCAGGGGGTAGGACGGTAACCCTGCTCCTAGAGGCGCCGTTTTGCCCACCTTCTTTTTCTTGATTGACAGGGCCAGGCAGCTCGCTCCATCCGCTGCCGGCCCTGTCCGATCCTAATCCTGCGCCGGCACAGTGAGTGTAGCAGGCTCCCAGCTTCCTCACTGCGCCTGTGCCAAATTCCCTTCTGTGTGTATTCTGATGTAGTCGGCACAGGCGCAGTGAGGAAGCCGGGAGCCTGCTACACTCACTGCGCCTGCACTGAACGAACGACACACGGCGCAGGATTAGGATCTGACAGGGCCGGCAGCGGATGGAGCGAGCTGCTTGGCCCTGTCAATCAAGAAAAAGGTGGGCAAAACAGCACCTCTAGGAGCAGGGTTACCGTCCTACCCCCTGCTCCTAGGAGGCTAATTTACATATAATAAAAGTTACTTTTTCTACAAAATGGGGCAGCAGAGAATAAAATAATTTACATATTAAGCATGAGATGACATTTTCGCATTGGAAATGTCATTCTGTTTAATATGGTAAATTTTGGTGACAGAAACCCTTTAAGCCTCATCCAATAAGTACAAGACCATCTCCCAGAGAACTGAATGGAGTGAACATGCATGTGTGTCTTTCGCTCCATTTCAACCGGGATCACTGACCCCCATTCTAGAGATTGGCAGGGGACCCAGCGGTCAGACCACTGCTGATGACACACATTCCCATCTCTGTGGAGATGGGATACATTTTTGTTATGGGACAACCCCTTTAAAACAATGACAATGAGAGAAAAAAAGTGAAATAACAGAACAATTATTAAAGTGTCCCTCCGGTTCAAGCAAAAGACACAATCACATTAACTGGTGAACAAAAAGGACACTGACCTGGTGCCCTCCTTTTCATCTTTTCAGCTACAGACCATCTGATTCCCAAGCTCCTCTTCTGTCATTTAAGATGGTGGCACCACTTTTCAGACTACCTAATGCATACTGTGCATCTGTGGTCCAACTCACTCCCTGGTTCTCCAGTCCTCCACTTGAATTGGCCAGCACTGTTCACGTGAGCAGCGAACAATTTGAGGGCAGCAGGTAGGGTCTTGGACAACCAAATGCACAGTGTGAGAAGTCTGAGAAGCAGTGCAACCATCTTAGATGGCAGAAGAGGAGCCCTGGGAATCGGCTGATAACAGCTAAAAAGATGAAAAGGAGAACATCAGGTAAGTGTTCCGTTCATTCCAGTCGTTTTAAAGTAAAATGCAGAGGGCTTTGCTCTGTGACACAGCCAAACTCTGATTGGTCAAACTTTAATGTACTACCTTCTCTTCATAGGGGTATTAATAATGTATGGATGGCACTAGAGAAGATTAACTTTAAGAAAATGAATGGCACATTCATAAAAAAATGCAACACATGCATAATTCAAGACCATATTCATTTAAGATATTGGACAGAAATTTTCTGCAAGTCGGAGGAGCACTTGCCATTTGTAAGGCACTCGAATGATTAAGAAAAATGAGTAGAAAATCTTAGCCATTGGCATTAGACACATTTAAGCCAGCATTCACTTTTGTGTTCTTTTATTACTTGCTATTTGATTTATCACCTGAAAATAATATTGCAACATGAAGAATTCATAATCGTCATTATCAACACATGATTGACATTTTATTTTCATTCAGTATTTCCGCTGAAGTTTATTTGGCTCAACTGGGCAAACCCATGTTCATAGGCCCTATAAAGACATATGGATGCGCTGATGACCCCTCTTTATGAGCCAGTACTGAAAACTGAAAAACCAGAGGCTCTATGTATTACATTACATGCATGGCTTCCATGTAATAACACATTTCTACTACATTATCTCGGATGTATTTTATAAGGAACCTAACATGCTGGTATTGGTGCAAGCTCTAACCCACAAATACAGAAATTGTGAATGTAATAAAGAAACTAAATAAGAAATTGTAATAAGAGTCACAATTTTGAAAGTGCAACACTTTTAAGAAAGTGAACGTGGAACCGGGTTAACTGATTGGGGCCACACTCTAAAGATCCCCTACAACAGGCCCACTAAATTCAGTGTAAGGCCCCATTCACACGACCGTATGTACATTTCCGCATCTTATCCGCATTTTTGCAGATAAGATGCGGAACCATACGGACCCATTCATTTTTCCATAGGAGAAAAAAAATGCGGAATGCATTCTCCAGCAAAAAAAATGAAACATGCCCTATACTTGGCCGCAAAATCACGTCCGTAGCCCCATTAAAGTCAACGGGTCCGCAAAAATTTGGAACACTACGGAAGACTTTCCGTATGTCTTCCGTTCCGTTTTTATACGGATCACGGAATACATACGGTCGTGTGAATGGGGCCTAAGCCATTCTTTTTCCTTCAGCACTCTGGCAGAAGAATTAATCAGTGACTGCTTCCCTTGGTGGCAAATGTTAAGGTTAGTGTGTAATTACAAAGTGATATATTGATTAAAATCATGCTTTTATGTTAAACATATATTTTTTTAAATTTAGGTTATTTTTAATTTTTCATGTTACCATCTATATTAAAAACATACAAACATCCTGTAGTTTTCACACAGACCACTGAGCCTAATAGTAAAGTGACACTATGAGTTCTGTACTAATCACTTTTCAGCAGTCATCTCATTATCTTCACAGACAAGATTACAACGAGAGGCAAAACGTATAAATACATAACACAGGATCCACCATTTACAGTAGGTGATTGTCAGAGTTACGCCTTCCTTGTATGATGACCTCCGCAGGTCACAGAGCAAGCCTTGAAAACTTTCCCATGGAAGTCAATGAGATATCTCTTGTCAATTGTGTCTCTGCTGTAAAGCTTATCTCCAAATACTGCTAACAACAGCTCAGGTAAGATGGCCGCCCCCATAATCATGTTCAGGAAATAAAATAAAAAAAATCTACAATCAGAAATTAAAACACACTAAAAAAAAAGAACAATTTTCAGAAACTATATATTTTCAGTAAATATATAGCTGCTTCCCAACAGGCCTGTGATGTTCTGCTGGGCTCCCGCGATGTCAACATCCGGTTTGCGGCAGAGACTGGATCCCCTTGTGTCATGTGACCATTTGTCATGACATAAGGGGAGCCAATCACCGCCTCGGCCAGTGATTGTCATCGTTCCTTTACAGGTCCAGCCATTCTCGCGCAACCCCTTTAAAGATTAGATTTGCAAAGCAACTTCTTAGGCTACTTTCACACTTGCGTTGTAAGGATCCGTTTGTGAGATCCGTCACAGGCTCTCATAAACGGTCCAAAACTGATCAGTTTAGTCCTAATGCATTCTGAATGGAAAATGATGAGTTCAGAATGCATCAGTTTTGCTTCAGTTCAGTCAGCATTCCGTTTTGAAGGCGGACACTAAAATGCTGCTTGCTGCGTTTTGGTGTCTGCATAAAGAAACTGATCCAAACTGATCCATCATGACTCACAATGTAAGTCAATGGGGACGGATCCGTTTTCTCAGACACAATAGATAACGGATCCGTCCCCCATTGACTATCAATGGAGTTCATGACGGATCCGTCTTGGATATTTAAAAGATAATACAGCCGGATCCGTTCAGAACAGATGCAGACGGTTGTATTATCATGACGGAACCATTTTTGCTGATCCATGACGGATCCAGCAAAAAAGCTAGTGTGAAAGTAGCCTTAGTTGTATCTCTGCTATGGTTACAACGAGTGCTCAGAATCGTCCTATGTCAAGAAGATATCAGGATGACGACATTCACAGAATATTGCGGCTGTGCCATAACTTAAGGCCCTTTTAGACGGGCCGATGTGTCTCCCTGCCCGAGCGCCGATCAGCGATATCGGCGCTCGGGCAGGGAGCCTTTACACGGCCCGATGAATCGAGCGCCGGGCCGCACGAGTGATCGCTGTATCACTCGTGCGGCCGGGAAGCTCCATACTGTCAGGCGCACATCGCCTGTTTACACAGGCCGATGTGCGCCCGACAGATTGGATCTTTTGTAGAAACCAAAAGATCCAATCAGCCGACAAACGAGCGTTTTGCTCGTTCGTCGGCTGATTAGGGCCACTTTTACACAAGCCGATTTTCGGCACTAGCGTTCCTAGGAACGATTTTTCGGCCAATAATCGGCTCGTGTAAAGGGACCTTTACTTCCCGACGCCTATGGTTGCAAGTCAAAGGCTCAATTAACATCTACATACTGCTGAATATTGTTTTTAAACCCTATAAAAAAAAGAAATAAAGCCTTGCCATAAATCATCTGTCTTCCGCTAAATACCATTGCAATAAAAGTATGCAATATTTCTATATTAAGAGATGGATCAACATGTCAGGATCAACACATTTTAATTTTAGGGTAGTCCAGGAGCCTTTCTGCCTGCGGGCTGCCTAATAATTCACTGTCAGTGGCTGCTTATCACTGCAAACACAAAGACACAATCTCTTGTGATCCTTAGCTCCAGGCGCGAAAATACGCTTTGCCAGTAGACAAAAGCGATGATGGTCCCTGAGGACACGTTTCCTTGGGAATGGAACTAATTGGGAGCACTCTTCACACCTTTTTATAAAGTGTTCTCCTCCAGAAAATATATTTGTGAATTCAATATTCTAGCTATGTATATTTAATGCATATCGTTTTTTTTTTTATACTCAATTAGTCTGTTTAATTAAAGAGAACAGACACAATAAGCCGCAGTGTATAAGCCAGAAGCAAAATTCAAATTGCTCCACAAGTCCTCATTCAGGATGAAATTAACTAATGAGAATAAACAGGTAAAGATGGTCCCTGAGCAGTTTCCATAATGGTAGAGAATGGGGATCAGGTTACTGTTGCCCAATTAAAGCTGATTACAGACATACTGTATTATCTCTGAAATCTAAAGAACATAATACACTGGAATCTGTATGTTTAACTTGATACTGCTTTTATTGTTGTCAAATTAGTTGTTGCCTCTGCTGCGGTTTTTACTAATGAACTCTGAGAAGTATTAAAAACAAGTGTATGAGATAAGAAAGTCTAGTTTGGGTAATTGGCTTTAATTTTGCTGTTTGCATAATAAATTAAAACAGAACTGTAGTTATATAAATCCATTTTTAAATAGATTATTAAATCTGAATGTGATGCTGTTCATTAGTATACTTTTGGATTTTTATTAATTATTATTGTCTAATTTTGCTCGAATGTTGCTCATGACCAACATGTATTCATCTTATCAGGCAGCAAGCTGCAGAAAATGTTGATATAATTTTTTCCCCTTCAATTTTCATACGCTCCATTCATTTGAGTAGGTGCTATGTGATGCTACACTTCCACTACAGTGAGCTTTCCCCATGATCGCTGGCTGTTTGAGCAGCTGAATCGGCAGTGGGTTTCTGGTTTCCCTGAAAATAGCTTGTCCAATTGGGTCAAATCTAGGTATTTTAGAAAGGTTTGTTACTTTGCTTGCTTCTTTAAAAGGGTTGTTCAGGCAGTATATACAATATGGATGAACTATCCTCAGGATAGGTCATCAATATCTGATCAGCAGGAGTCAGACACCCAGCACCCCCACCAATCAGCTGTTTGACGAGAAGCTGGCGCTCCATGCGTGCGCTGCTTCCGCTTTATTACACTATGAATGGTCTCCCTTGCAGCGGGTACTCGCTCTATTCAGGTGCATGGAGCAAGTACTTGTAATTACACTTGCTTCCAAGAAAACAGGCAGTGTTATGAAGAAAAAGCAGCGCTCGCATGCAGCAGCGTCTCCTCTTCAAACAGCTGATTGGTGGGTGTGCTGGGTGTCTGACCCCCGCCGATCAGATACTGATGACTTATCCTGAGGATAGGTTATAAATATATACAGCCTGCACAACCTCTTTAACTCAACAGTGAAGTGATCTTGCTGGACCCCTAACACTTACAGGAAATTTGTCATGCTGTTATCCAAATTCTACTAATATATCATTTTATTCACAGATATCTTCCATCAGAACAGCAGTAAACTAAACAATTGGAGCCCAATCTATATAGGAGCGTTATCTCTCTGTGCTGACTGCTACACTAGGACAATATTTGATATTTAATTTTCAAAAATGCATAGCACAGCCGAAATGAAAAAGAAAAAGCCAACAATTCGTAGGAAAAAAAAACTTCTTTATATAAATATTTATTTAAAAAAAAAAAACAAACCCTTTTCTGATGGAATATATAGAAACAAACACCTTCAGCAGTGATATATCAGATCTATCATGGTGTGCACCTAGGATAAAAGTCCTCTAGTAGTCCTCACCTCTACTGGGTATGTGAACTGTCTACCTGCATAATTATGAAAAAAATGTTTACATACTGTGCACATATAGAGGGAATCCACCTAGCTACTAGATATGGGGATCAAAGGAGGCTATTACACATTAGTATGGTGTGAATAAGAGTCTATACTCGGAACTAATGTTGAGTGAATCAAAGTTAACGAAGTGGACCAGTGGAAAGTGGACCAAATTTCTGGAAAAATTTGATTCGGAACAAAGCCGAATTTCCTCTCGCTTCGTGGTAATGAATAAATTTTTCCTGAAACGGCGGTAAAAACACATGCTCACCTCATCTATTTGATTGCGGAGAGACCATCGCTGCCATCGTCATTGAAGAAAATGCGGCAAATCTCACGCGTGCTGACGTGTGACGTTACCACACGCAAGTTCTGGCGTGTTTTCTTCAATCAAGATGGCTGTGACGGCCTCTCTGCGATCAAATGGATGAGGTATGTACTTTTTTTTTTAACCCCTGATTAAACCCTGAAAAGCCTCAATATGATTTTCAGATGCCACGATCAGCATTGAACGCTGCATCTGAGGGGTTCATGATGGGGCAGCAAGATCGCCATTCCTCGTCATTGCCCCCGGTACATACAATGGAATGCGATTCGTGACAAAATACTTCAGTAAGAAATTCAATTAGTTACAAAGTTTGGCAAAGCAGCTGAATCGAATTTTTAATTTCTTCGCTAATCACTACTCACATGTGAGCGTCCCATTATACCAGTGGTTTTATTCTGTCTGTTTTATTTTCTATAAATCTTCCAGAGTGATGGATTTTTAAAAATTCTTATCAGTGTGCACAGGCTCCTGTGTCCCCATGTGGAGTCCATAATGTGGGTGAGGTGAATTTTAGGCCTGTCACTGTTGCAATTAGCACAGAACATAAATTTTTATTCTTGCAACTATTGACAATAAAGATATTTTAGATGTAATTTTATGTTGCCATGCATTTGATGCCATGAATCACAAGCTTTGGTGTCTATATGGTATCAATTTACTTGTTCAAGATGGACACCATATTCATCAATCTAGCAAAAGAGCACAACATTCCCTTCTTGACCTCACATTAGAAGTTGTTCTAAGCAGTGAAAGTTAATTTACCGTAGTTTTCGCTTTATAAGACGCACCCCAGATTAGTAAACGCACCTCAGAGAGTAGGAAAATTAGAAAAAAATATTTTTCATCAGACCTCATATCAGACACCCCATAAATTTCAGGACATCACATCAGACCCCCATCAGACCTCATATCAGCCCAGTGTGCCCCCATCAGACCTCATATCAGCCCAGTGTGCCCCCATCAGACCTCAGATCAGCCCAGTGTGCCCCCATCAGACCTCAGATCAGCCCAGTGTGTCCCCATCAGACCTCAGATCAGCTTATTGTGCCCCCATCAGACCTCAGATCAGCCCAGTGTGCCCCCATCAGACCTCAGATCAGCCCATTGTGCCCCCATCAGACCTCAGATCAGCCCAGTGTGCCCCATCATACCTCAGAACAGCTCAGTGTGCCCCCATCAGACCTCAGATCAGTCCATTGTGCCCCATCAGACCTCAGATCAGCCCAGTGTGCCCCCATCAGACCTCAGATCAGCCCAGTGTGCCCCCATCAGACTTTAGATCAACCCATTGTGCCCCCATCAGACCTCAGATCAGACCCCCCATAAATTTCAGGACATCACATCAGACCCCCATCAGACCTCATATCAGCCCAGTGTGCCCCCATCAGACCTCAGGTCAGCCCAGTGTGCCCCCATCGGACCTCAGATCAGCCCAGTGTGCCCCCATCAGACCTCAGATCAGCCCAGTGTGCCCCCATCAGACCTCAGATCAGCCCAGTGTGTCCCCATCAGACCTCAGATCAGCCCAGTGTGCCCCCATCAGACCTCAGATCAGCCCATTGTGCCCCCATCAGACCTCAGATCAGCCCAGTGTGCCCCCATCAGACCTCAGATCAGTCCATTGTGCCCCCATCAGACCTCAGATCAGCCTAGTGTGCCCCCATCAGACCTCAGATCAGCCCAGTGTGCCCCCATCAGACTTTAGATCAACCCATTGTGCCCCCATCAGACCTCAGATCAGCCCAGCGTGCCCCGATCAGACCTCAGAACAGCCCAGTGTGCCCCCATCAGACCTCAGAACAGCCCATTGTGCACCCATCAGACCTCAGATCAGCCCACCCAGCCCCATAAAAATAAAATAAAACCTCTCTTACCTGTCCTGCGCCGCGGCTCCGCTCTGGGTCCAGCGCTCCTCTGGCTTCTAAGGCCCGGGAAGCCAGAGGAGCGCCGGACCCGGAGCGGAGCTACGGCGCAGGACAGGTAAGAGAGGTTTTTATTTTATTGTTATGGGGCTGAGTGGGCTGATCTGAGGTCTGATGGGGGTGCCGCAGCTAAAACATACAAGTGAGAGCTTCCATAATGGAAGCGCTCACTTGTATTCGCTTTATAAGACCCTCTGCAATTTTCCCCCTACTTTCCCTAAAGCGAAAAATACGGGTATCTGTTTTCTTCATCAGGTTTAACTGGATATTTTACCATCCTTAAAAGTCACACAGAAAAGGGATATAAATTCTAACTAGATTATACATGTAAATTCCATATTACCATTCCCGATGCATTAATAAAAGAAAAATCAATATTATACAAAATCTCATTCAATAGAGTAAGTACTGTAAATGGAGTGTAAGTCAAGTGAACATAAATAATAAAGCGGGGGAAGGTAACATGCAATAGAGAGTGCACACTTGCTATATAATTGTATAACTGAATCAGAATCATTAACTTGGAGTCTTGTTAGCATGAAATTTAGACAAGCTACAAAGAACAAACCAAGACGTCGAATTAAACACAAAAGATTTACAAAACCTTTTGCTGCAAATAAACATAGGGATTGAATGGATAGAAAAGCTCAGTAATTGCTGGACTAGGACACTTTCACTGAATGAAAACTGAACACAATGCCGTTGTGAAGGCAATGGTGGAACAAAAGTGTACAAAAACATCAGCAATATGGCCTGCTGTGATTAAATGAAAATGAAGCAGCGTTTGGTAATAACTGCATGCTTCAATTGGAATTGGTAAATCTGTAAACCTAATATTTTTTTGAAGTGTCAGTGTAATGCAATGCCAGTAAACCTCTGCAGCTTTCTGATATTCTGTCCTGAACTGTATTCTGCCTTTCTGTCGCTCTGCTGGTTCCCCTCTGCTGCATCCTTCTCCTGGTCTCTGCTCAGACTCTCTAGCAGGGTACTGGTCCTCTCTTGTTCCATGGCGCTCCGCTCTCCACTCTGCCTCCATCATGTGACATGTCCCCAACCAAAGCCAATCCGTCCCAAGGTTCTTTAACGGCCTTCTCACAAAGCTCTGTGCCTGAGCAATAGATTCTTTACATTCTAGTTGTTCGGTTTCTCCTATTCAACTATTTATGGCTCACATTTACTAATGTCAGTGCATTTAGACGCTGCTGTTAACTGTACTAAAACTTGCCACAAACCGGCACAATGTGACACATCTATTTCTTGAGCAATTCTCTGTACTAAGCTCAACCCAGAGGGTGGCTTACTAGAAAAGGGGTGTGACTGGAAATGGGGGTGGTCTAATATGCAACATTTCACATACGACACAGGGAGATATTAAAAGTTTAGATCGGATTCACCACAATCACTGAGTGAAAGAGGGGAGAGAAGTACTTGCTTAGCACGTTCTCTCTCCTCGCTGCACAAAATAGGAGTGTGTAGGCCAATAGACTTTCTATTGAGTCTGTCTTGCTTACTGTCCTGCAGCAAGGAGAGAGAATGTGCTAAGCAAGTGCTTCTCTCCCCTTGTTCTAGGGTTAGTTATAAAATTATAATTAGTTATAAAAAGGAAAATAATCCCCCCAACCTCAATTCACAACTAAACCCTACTCAAAGAGAGGGGGACGAGAAGAGAAAAAAAACAAAAAGCACCAACAAGTTCTCATTTCAGGTAAACTAATAGCTCAGTGTTACATTGATTCGGTCATGAAACCAGGGGTATGGCAATTTTGCCAAATTGTCCCAGGAGCCATTTTTCAACAAGACAACTCCAGGCCACATGTTACTTATGCTACTGTGAGCAGCCTGACGATGCTACCATGGCCTGCAGCGTGTCCAGACTTGTCTCCCATCAAGCACATCTGGGGTATCATTAGTCGGCAATTGCAAAAGGAGCCTCTAGCACCAGATCTTGATGATTTGTGTGCCTATCGATCCTGTGATTTCCATAATTCCACAACTTTTCCTGGTGCTGCAATTTCAATGTTCAGTAGAGTATATGCCTCATTTTCCTGCTGATCTATTGGATGAATCAGCTGCAAGAGATTTTATGCATGCCTGGGACAGGCATAAATCTACTGAAGAATAAAAGAGATAAACCCAAATAAAACTATAAAAGAAGCAAATAGGTTTCCCTGCTGTGATGATTGGATGTTTTTTTAATTAACTCTATGTCAATTTGTAGGGGTAAAATAAATAGGATCAACTAAAAAGAAACACCATGGTAATTTCATCAGAATCTACAAATGGTAAGCAACTACCACAAAATATCAGAATACATATATCAAAACCAACCAATAACAATTTTCTATAAATTACCTCCTGTGTGACCAATGGTGGAGAAGATAAGATAAAAAAAGACATGTATCCCAAAAAATTAACTGAAGGATCGGAGAGGATGTACATGATGGAAAGTCAGGGTTGAAATCCTGATATTTTTACAAAAAAACACAAAAAGCCCAAAAATAATATGCAAGTCAGTATCTAGAGGCGATAATTTGTTGCTATCAGTTTTCCTCAAATCTTGCTCCTTGGCTGCATACAGGAAGTCTGAGGTGGTCTTAGACATACCTTGCCTCGTTATTGGTCTGGGCTGCTGCTCTCCTGCCCATTATTAGTCTTGATGACATTCTCTGTACCTCTGTAAATCCAGGAAATTTCTTTTTTCAAATGAGAGCTCAGACCATATTTTAAAAATCATGATCAACAATGAATAATCTGTCAGCAATGGTAATAGAAATAATTGTCAAAAGTTTTAGTAGATTTTCAAGCATGCACAAAGTTCTTCAAAAAAGTTAAAAGGTCTCAAAATCAACAAATCATCTCCCACTATGGACAGTAATTTCCATCTTGTGTTTGTGCGCATGAAAAATATTGCAGTATGAACAACCGCGCCATAGCTAACAATATCATAAGCAGAACTTATTTTGGGAGTAATACTTTAACAAGTAAAATTGCTACCTGCAGTCCCAGATTTCAAATTTAAGAAAAACATACATGTCTGCAAAAACAGTCTCCATCCTATAAATAACAAAACAGTCAAGAACAAACTAAAATCACCGTGGGCTCAATGACAACTAAATTAATTGTGCTAGTTTACTGCTATCAACACTTTAATTTTAACATGTATGCAAAGCTCATAGCTAAGTACTAGGAGATCTACAGGATGACAATAAGTTACTGCAAACAATCCCCGTGGACACATTTTCAAAGAAAATGATATAACAGGAAGTGTCAAAAAATACTAGGTACTAGCAGAACACAAATGTATCAAGGTAGTAAAATGGAGATATTTGAATCAATGCTCTTGAGAATAATATCTCTAGGCTGTGAATAATGGTAGGAGTCTTTTGTGAAGCTCTTGCTTTAGAAAAGGAGTAAATATAATACATATAATAGGAGGAAAAACATACAGTGTTATTTTAATAGGAAGCTAGAGCGACAGAAAGGATTCAGAATACTAAAAGATAATAGTACTCTGGGCCTATAGATTTAGCTTCTTTCCTATTTCTTTCATTTACTTACATATTTAGAACATAAATATTATATCTTATATTTTCATATGTATCCATCTATGTTATATCTATCTATCTAACATTTCATATCTGTCTATCTCTCAATCTCTGATATCTATAGATCTCTCATCTCTATCTATCTATCATAATCTATCATTCATTTCTATCTATTGATCTATCTCATATCTATCCATCTGTCTGTCAGTCAATGTATCTATATATCTGTCTATCTATCCGTCCATCCATCTCATATCCATCCACCAGTCTTACTCATCATTTTACTTCAAGGGGTTGTCTCCGTTCGGCAAATGACATTTATCGTGTAGACAGAGTTAATACAAGGCACTTACTAATGTATTATTGCAAGATATGGTCATATGAAAGAAAGATATGGTCATTTAAGATGTCTTATGAGTTGTTTTAATGAATTAAGTGAACTAGATTTGTAGAGTCATTGATATAGCAGATGAAAAAGTTTGCTAATTAATATTCTTGGGGTCAATTGTTATAGAGAAGCCTGTGGATTTCTAGTTAGGATGTCTACAGTAGTGTTTACAATAATTTACATTTTCAAGACATCCTGAGGGCAGATGGACTCTCCCGTTCAAATACGAATACTAGATTGTATCACAACCAGACGTGATGTCTCTAGTCAGTGTGATCTCATCACAATGTGCAAATGACGGGAGAATAGAGTTGTCATAGTATGCAAGTTGTGGGAATATGTGACACCTTTTATTCCCCTGGAGCATCTTGGGAAAGAACACACAGAAATCAAAACCAGCCTTTGAAGTAGGTTGATGGGAGGGGGGTGAGTTTCAACATTCCAAAATTAGTATAAAACATGGGCAAAATTTGACATAGGGACGGGTCAGAAAGAGAAGTGGCCTGTGAGAACCTGGTTCTGGTAGCTATATCTCAATGATTCTCCATTACTGTATGGTTGTTATGCATTGTTATTAGGCTGTGTAATATTGTTTTGGTCAACAGGTTTTGTTTTTATGATTTATGTCCAGGGTTCTTTTTTTTGCCAGGAATTTGTGAAAGAGTTTGTGATTTAATTGTGATTCTGTCCTACATATATACCGTAGGTGTGTTATAGTGTTAAATATTTGTTTATTGCTTACCATGGTTTTCTTTTATGTAATGATAATTGGTTTATTTGTATGTTAGCAATATTAATTCCGCACAATTGATTCTGTAAATAATATATTTTTCTCTTTTTTCCAATATACACTTTTGTTGGTGTGCTTTCTTTGCTGACCGCCCCCTAGAATTTACGTGGGAATATTTTTATTGCTCATTATTATTATCATCTTATTTAATATTAATATTGTCAATAATCATATTTCTTACATTGCGATTCTCCATATTGCCTCTTCTGCTGATGTCATTCATTTTTCAATCACATTATAGACTATCCAGCGGTAACGAACACCATGCAAACTAGCAGCAGTGGTCGTTCTTGCACATTATAGGAAAAAGCTCTGGCCTATGCGCACTCCCGCCGTGCCAGCAACCAGACAGGGCGGCACCTCTTCCGACAGTGTGTAAGTGTCTTGTATTAATGTTCTCTACATGATAAATGCCACTTACTGAAGTGAGACAATCCCTTTAATGTAATACTTAATGTTACATAGGAATGAGGGTAAATAATTTTCCAATCTTTACAAGAAGTACCTACCTGGATTTATTGTTGCATGATTGAAGAGGTGCTATTATGGAGATACTGTTAGTAGTTGACTTTGCAACACTGTGGGAGGCATGCCCTCCATTTTGGGACATGTTGAAGGCAGTATGCATTATGGGGATACTCCTGAAGGTCAGCTCTATATTTTGAGTGAACTGTTACAATTTGGAGAGGGGCGTCACTCTTGCAGGAAGGAGCCCAGGCACACCTCCTACATCACATTCAAGCCATAACTCTGCCCCCTTTTCCCTGCTCCCAGCATAAGGACGGGCTTGGGCACAAGCAGGAGGCGTGCCTGGGCTCCTTCCTGTAAGAGTGACACCCCTCTGGGCACCTTACTGGCTCATTTGCATACCAGATAAACTGGATTTTCAGAACATAAAAAACATCTATTGCTGAAACAAAGGCACATCTGGAAACAAGGTACTAAGTGCTATTAGGCCATGGCTTTATTTCAATAGCGATTATCCTGGTGACAGATGTCTTTTAAGAGGAAAAAGGGACTAAAGATGCATTTACACTGCCTGAAAATCGCACAGATTATCAGGAACGACCATACCTAACAATCTGGCTATGTAAATGTGCCGCCGATCACCCATTGGATGAGTGAAACACTTCTTCATCGGGTGATCCTTTAGTTTGTGAAGGCACCAACTATCATAATTTCTAGGCAGCAGATCATGTGGTCTAAACGGTGATCTGCTGCTCACTGCATGTAAATGCGCGGCCTCCTTCTCTGAACAAGCAGCAGATTGTCGGGAAGGAACGCCCATGTAAATCCAGCTTAAAGGGGTTGTCCGGGTTCAGAGAAGAACCCGGACATACCTGCAATTTCACCCAGGCAGCCCGCCTGAAGAGGGCATCGGAGCATCCTATGCTCCGATGCCCTCCTTTGCCCTGCGCTAATTAGCGCAGGGCAAAGGAATTTCGCCGGGTTCCGGTGACGTACCGGTCCCTGCCGGGCAGAGGCTTCCGCCCGGCAGTGAGTCGGTGACGTCATCGGCGCTGATGGACAGGCTTCAGCGCTGCCCTAGCCAGTAAAACGGCTAGGGCAGCGCTAAAGCCGGCCCATTAAGGCCGGTGACGTCACCGAACTCACTGCCGGGCGGAAGTACCCGCCCGGCAGCGAGTATTTACAAAACAAGAGACCTTGCCCTGCGCGATCTAGCGCAGGGCAAGGGGGGGGCATCGGAGCATGAGATGCTCCGATGTCCTCTTCAGGCAGGCTGCCTGGGTGAAATTGCAGGTATGTCCGGGTTCTTCTCTGAACCCGGACAACCCCTTTAAGTCTTTCATGAAGGAAAAAGTTGGCTTCTTTGTGGAGCCACATATTTCTGTTTATTTCTATGGCCAAATGTTGCAGATAAGTATTTCACAACAAGAATCCTCAACAAAGTGCAGTATAATGCTAGTGAATGGGGTTGAACACAGTAGGGGAAAATTTATTCTGTCTAAATGTAGTCTAAAGGTGGCCATACACATTGGATAGAAGTTGTTCATGGCTGAACAGCAGTTGAGCAATCAATCATCTGGTAAACAAACCTTTGCAGACATGGCCATACATGTTAGTCCTTTTTGGCTGTTAAGGCGGCCATACACATCCAATATATTCTGACTCCTCACACACATTCGACTCGGTCATAGATGAATATGTATTTGATGGGGAAAGCCGCTGCCAGACACTTGGCGGCAGCTTATCTTCCATGAGGACAAAGGAATCAAGATAAAAATGTTCATCTCCATATCAGCATGGCTTCATGAGGGATCGGTCATGTCAAACCAATTTAATCAGTTTCTATGAGGAGGTAAGTTCTAGACTGGACCGCAGCGAATCAATGGATGTCGTATATCTGGACTTCTCCAAAGCATTTGACACTGTACCATATAAAAGGTTAGTATATAAGATGAGAATGCTTGGCCTGGGAGAAAATGTCTGTATGTGGGTAAGTAACTGGCTCAGTGATAGAAAACAGAGGGTGGTTATTAATGGTACATGCTCAGATTGGGTCACTGTAACTAGTGGGGTACCACAGGGGTCAGTATTGGGCCCTATTCTCTTCAATATATTTATTAATGATCTTGTAGAAGGCTTGCACAGTAAAATATCAATTTTTGCAGATGACACTAAACTGTGTAAAGTAATTAACACAGAAGAGGACAGTACCCTGCTACAGATGGATCTGGATAGACTGGAGGCTTGGGCAGAGAAGTGGCAGATGAGGTTTAACACTGACAAATGTAAAGTTATGCATATGGGAAGGAATAATGCAAGTCACCAGTACATACTGAATGGTAAAATATTGGGTAACTCTGACATGGAAAAGGACCTAGGAATTTTAGTGAACAGAAATCTAAGCTGCAGAAACCAGTGTCAGACAGCTGCTGGCAAGGCCAATAAGATAATGGGTTGCATCAAAAGAGGCATAGATGCCCGTGATGAGAACATAGTCCTGCCACTTTACAAATCACTAGTCAGACCACACATGGAGTACTGTGTACAGTTCTGGGCTCCTGTGAACAAGGCAGACATAGCAGAGCTGGAGAGGGTTCAGAGGAGGGCAACTAAAGTAATAACTGGAATGCGTGGACTACAGTACCCAGAAAGATTATCAAAATTAGGCTTATTCACTTTAGAAAAAAGACGACTAAGGGGAGATCTAATAACTATGTATAAATATATCAGAGGTCAGTACAGAGATCTCTCCCACGATCTATTTATCCCCAGGACTGTGACTGTGACGAGGGGCCATCCTCTGCGTCTGGAGGAAAGAAGGTTTGTACACAAACATAGAAGAGGATTCTTTACGGTAAGAGCAGTGAGACTATGGAACTCTGCCTGAGGAGGTGGTGATGGTAAGTTCACTGAAAGAGTTCAAGAGAGGCCTGGATGTATTTTTGGAGGGTAATAATATTACAAGTTATAGTTACTAGAGAGGGGTCGTTGATCCAGGGAGTAATTCTGATTGCCTGATTGGAGTCAGGAAGGAATTTTTTTCCCTAAAGTGGGGAAAACTGGCTTCTACCTCACAGGGTTTTTTTGCCTTCCCCTGGATCAACTTATAGGAAAACAGGCCGAACTGGATGGACAGATGTCTTTTTTCGGCCTTGTAAACTATGTTACTATGTTCATTTTGCCCAATCCTTCTCTCCACCAATACCATCTTTTGGGGAAGAGCTAGGAGTTCCCCATACGCATTAAACTGTTGGTCGAATCGTCTGTTCTCGTTGATTTAACTGACAATACACTATATCATATAGGTGTCTTTACTGTCATTCATATTGGCCATACATGTTCAACAAAATCAGGAGATGGATGAAAGATCTTTCTGGGAACATTCCTTCAAAGAAAGATCTTTCGTCCAAAAACAATCTTTCTTTGATGGACAAAAATTTCAAAAACAGCGAACTTCTTGGTGGTCTGATGGTCTGTCCTTGGTCTTTGTTACATTTCACCTGACAAACGATTGTTTTGGTTAAAACAGTCAGCTTTGATCAACTTTAGACTAATGTGTACGGCCACCTTTAGAGACGTGGAGAAACACTGCACTAAAGGTTTAACACCAAAAGACAATTAAAATACAAAGTAAGAAGTTAGGTCTAGTTAAATAAAATCAATAAACCAATAAGAATACTGATCACACACATCCAAAAAGCTATGATCAACAGCGAGAAAATACCTCATGGTAAGTCAGGTCAGCAATGGATCATAGTGAACCATACAGGTGAAAATACCTGAGCTGTAGGCAGTGTGAATAGTTATTGAGACACTACATATATAGAACAGTGATATATAAAAACTTCATCTGCTTTGCCATCGCAGAACCACTTTGCTTTATTTTGTTGGAGAACATATTTAGCTCTGTTTTTACACTTATTTTTTGCTCCAATAAAAATCTATTTCGTGTACGAAAACCAGGCTTAAACATACGAAAACCAGGAACAGCTTTACATAGTAAGTGGGTGATAAGTGGGTGATGACTGATTTACTAGAAAATAAAAACAGTACAAGATCCATGAAAACACCTCTCAAGAGTCTTTTCATCTATACTACTTGTTGTACACACCACATACACAAATTATTATAACTGGCCCACAGTGTAAAAGTTACCCAGGCCACCAAACAACTGTAATTGACTTCTCATGCTGCCAATTAACAGAATTTATATTTGCTCAAATATGAAACATTAATTTGTAGCATAAAAACAAATTATGATGATAAAATATGCTGTCAGGACTCTTCACTGCTCACTTTTGGTCTTTCACATGGTTGAAGGGCTGAGGATTCATTGTTGCCATTACTGATTCATCTGTGCAATGATGTACAGTTCAGGAGGTGGACACATACGTAAGAAGAATGTTGTCCATACCTGGAGGTCATCTAATGCTTTTGAGGGGGATTGTCCCGTCTCTCTCCCGATGGTAGGTGAAGGGTCAGGCATGTTGGCACTCACGGGAGATAAACTGACACCAGAAGTATCTGGCAGTGGCTTAGTTTTCTTTCACATCCGCGTTATAGGTCTCTGGCAGGGAACAGCTTCCCAGAGCTCTCCAGATCTGGCATAACTGGATGTTACCGCATGCCTGTTGGCCTTATTGACTATTATGGGATCCAGTGGAGATCCAGCCACAACGTAACAAATATGTCGGGGTTATGGCCAGAGAAAAAATGTTGTGAAACTAGCCTTACTCCTCTCTCCTTACTGACAGAACATGCAAGCTCATCCAATGCTAGCACCTAGCGTTAGACAATCTATAGGGCTGACTTTTAGGTGACTAAACAAAAAAAGCCAGAGATACATGGTAACTTCATATAAGTGTCCATGGTCACGAAATGTAATTTTCGTTTTCACTAACAGAATAAGGTCACTTTCACAAAATCGGTATTTCGTCAGTATTTTTCATCAGTATTTAATCCCAAACCAGGAGTAAGTCTAAAACACTTAAAGAAGCACATGTTTTTCCATTATACTTTTTCTCTGTGTGATCCACTCCTGGTTTTGGTTAATAGTGATAAATAACTAACTAAATACTGACAGTGTGGAAGTGGCCTAAAAAGGAGTGTGCTTGTAAGGGGGTGAGGCGTTCCCTTTTTTGTTAACAAATTGTGCACATGTCATGTCCCCCTTCTTTATGTACGCTGTCCCTGACTCTATGTTTGTCCCTATTTGTGTGCTGTGCTCATTGGTGGTAGAGGAGCGCAGCACAACCTAACTTAGCCGACGGGAGCTGTGAATCTTGTTTTGTTGCTCGCTACTCCTCCCCTATGGTGATGAGGAGAAACGTCTGAGGAAACGGGAATTCTGACCAGGAAACATCAGATCTTTAGTTAATGAGGACCTGAGGAACAGGACTGAGAGGAAGTCCCATATAGCTGTTCATAATTAATAAAATTAGCAGCTGAAAATAAAAAGTAATTAGCTAAAAAGAAAGACCAGTGACGGAGTGAAGGAAAAGTCCAACAAGGGAAAACAGACTCCATTCAAACACACTGAGCCCGCTCTAAACTCCTGGAAGTACAAGTACAGACGGCAGGTGCAGTCTATTTTAATGGAGGAGACATGACATGGAGGTGCTTTGGTCACATGACCCTTCATCAGCGGCCATTTTATGGACAGGACCTCTGTGTGGACAGCACAAACGATGGAGTATACCTTATGAAATCCTGAAAATGTCATGGCCAGCGGCTCTCCACTGTTTCAAAAGCAGAGACCCACGGCTAATGATTGCGACTGGCAATAATGCCGTTCGCGATCAGTAAAGCCTTTAGATGTTGTGATCTCACTAAAGGGTGCCAATGAGTATGCTGGTAATTGATTTCAATACGATGGGCCATTCTAATCCTGCCCGTAATGATATCACCTATGTGTACAGATAAGCAGGTAACTGTAGTAAAGTGATCTGTACAGACCAAGAAATGGCGCCTATTGTTAGGCTGAGTGGCCAGTGGTAAAATTGCAGGATTTTATGATTTTTGTTTAAATATAGATAGTGACATGGAAAATTAAAAATAACCACCAAATCACCAAAAATTCTTTAAAAATATGTTAGGTCATTTTCTGATGACACATTTCCTTTAAATAAGCTCAATGTAGAAAGCTTCAATTACTTAAATAATATGATCTTTCTAATGATGACCATTTCACACTGACCTTCAGGACATTCCTGGCATCAAATGACTCCCTTTCTCTCTGGCCAGGCTTGCCAGGGGATATAATGGATCTTCCTTCAGCTGTAAAATATAAAAGCACATAACCACGGGTTTATGTAGCCTAAATGACAGTAATAACAAGAAAACAATACTACATACAGGTGAGTGTGGCCGTAGCCGGCCGTAGACAAAGGTCCATATAACGACGATAAAGAGGCTCAATATTTGTTTTTTTAATAAAGAGAAAACATTACCTCCACATACAATAATAAAGCAATCATAAAGTAAAGGGCTTGTTAATTAGCTGAGCTTTATTGTACCTCTGTGACCTTTCCATCCTTGATCAGGAATACATTGTAAACTCATTACAGACACAACCTAATAGTCTTATTATTGTAATGACTATGCAGCGCATTTGGAATACAGTACAGCATTGCGCTCAGAATGCCTTCCTTGTTTCAGCTGCAACAAAGCAGTTATTTTACTACTGGCAAATCTGATTTTCATGTGCATCACGCAGCACAGGAATGCTTGAAGACTTTGCTCTTATTAGCTGTTTTATAATGACCTAAAGAGGCAGTTAAACACTATAGAGCTTTTTACAAGCAGATCACACAATCTAACACCGCATAGCAAACATGAATGCATTACAGTTCTCAAAAACATGAATGTATTACAGTTCTTAAAGGGGCAGCATGAAATCCTGACAGGCTTCCTGATTACAAAAGGTAAAAAATGCTTTACTCTGAAACACTGAGGCATGTCAGAGAAGGCATTTAGAAATGAGCCAGTAATGAGGAGAAGAGTCATGGGGTGGCTCCTCACTGGTTTCTCGATGCCCTTCCCAGGGGCCACCCCCGAGAGCAGGATTTCAAAGAAAATATATATAAAGTATGTAAATTTTTGTTTCTATGGTAGTGACTATGGACTATTTAACAGAGTTTTCAGAGTCTTCCCTCTTTCATTAATTTTCAACCCCCCTTAATTTGCAACCTGCTCCTTGTTTCATATTTTTCATACATGGGCATGTTCCAGTAACACATGCTGATTTCTCCTTCTTGAGACAATAAGAGATCTCTTTTCCCTAGTGCATACACTGATGCTGAGAAATGTGTGATTTCACCCTCCTTCCCCCTCAGAAAAAGCTGCAGTGCGGCGCGATGTCAGAAGCAGCAGAAGAGTCAGCTATATGCAGGAGCTATACAGACTCTACAGGTAGAGTGAAGATTATTTTAAAAGTTGTTAATTTTGCATTTAGGAGACAAATAAACAAATAGCCTCTGCCTTTGCCCATCCTCTTTGTATGACACAAGGGAATAGGAGGGCGGGCAAAGGCAGAGGCTGGGGAGGAATAACCATGAAAGAAGGCAGAGCAGCCTGGGTTCCTGCACACTGAACACCGCCCCTGGGCACTTGCGAGTGCTCATTTGCATATGAATTAAACAGCATTTTTCCTGCATCTGCAAGTCAGCAAAGATATCATTAAATTCATGTGTAGATGTGCAACAGAGCCATGTAAGCACTGTATATGGTCATATAATGGTGACAGACTCCCTTTAAGTGTGTGACTTTAGATTTAGGGAGCTTAGGAGGGGACTACATTAAGTCTGTTGTTTTTCATTGCATTGTATTTTTCTTTTTCTCTTTTCTTGTGTGATCCCTATTAGCAAGTATGTGCTCCATTATTGACAAGGCAGTCCAGTGCACACCTTGTGAAATGTAACAATAAAAACACTGATAGGGGTTTGTTATAAGCCACCTAATATAACAGAGTCCACAGAAAATCTACTACTAAGGGAAATAGATGAGGCAGCAAATCATACTGAGCTCATTATTATGGGGGACTTCAAGTAACCAGATAAAGACAGGGAAACTGAAACCTGTATATCTCATAAAGGGAACAGGTCCTTGGCAATAACCAACTGGTTCAGGACTCGACTAGAGGGACGGCCATACTGGACTTAGTATTAAGCAATAGACCTGACAGAACAACAGATGTGCAGGTTGGGGGGCACTGGGGAAATAGTGACCATAAAGTAATATCCTTCCAATTGTCATTCAAAATAGCGTTTCGTCAGGTAGGAACAAAAATAGCAAACTTCCAAAAAAGCAGAGATCATTAGTCTAACTAACTAGGACAATGTCCTCAAAAATAAAAATGCAGCCACAAAATGAGATATTTTGTGAGAGGTACATGCCGTATGGGAATAAAAGGGTGACAAAAAAGAAGAAAAAAAAACACGTGGATAAATACAAATGTAAAAGCAACAATAAATGACAAAAAGAAAGCATTAAAATTGCTAAAACTGGAAGGTAGTAAGGATACAAGACAGAAACATAAGAGTCTCTGTGATTCTTACTCCAGATAGAAGAACATGTACAAAACTTTTCATTCATTGTCAGCATTCAAGATATCTGAAGCAGTGTAAAAGCCTATTATGTATAACACATCAAGTCGCTGTCCTCTCCTTCTTGTCACTCGAGCACTGAAGATTGTTTTCACTGTCAAGGAACGTCACTGTATATTGGATGCACTTGTCTGTTACTTCTATTTCTCTACTTGTACGTTGCAAATGTGAAGACAACAAAATATGAAAGTGAAGCACAGAGGAGATCAACCTTATGAACTATACACATATTCTCGCCCTATCATGATCAACAAGACATAAACACTTGCCTAAGGGGTCTCGTCGGAACAGTGTGTTCATAACCGTAGCGTGAAGTTTTACTCTGTCCCAGTCTTTTAGCATCAGCCCTGAGCCCACAAATCTCTGCATCAGGCGATCCGCTATGAGCTGTAACCTGTGTGAGAGAGGGAGACATTTTATACATCTTCTGCAATCCACTTGAGGAGCACACAGATAACAGCTTAAAAAGGAACGCATCTATCGCCATGATATCATTTATTCAGAGTATAAAAGGAAAAGCCTGTCATTCACGAAAGATAGCTTAATCCATGACATTTGTCAAAAAAAAGGTATGCAAAGTAGCTCCCATGTAAGGTGAAGAAAAATTGTCTATCTTGTGCCCCTTACTGAAATTTTTTTTAATTCTGAACAATCATGGATTTTTAAAAACCAGTTATTGCTCAGGATTGCTCATTTCTTATGTTGGCCTGCCACCTGGTGGCTAAAATAAGAATTGCAGCCTCAATACCCTCAGCCTCTTTAACGAGGCTGAGTGTATTGAAATCAATTACCGGAATCCTCATTGGCCGCAGAGGATGCCAGTAAGAAGTCCGGATGCGCAAGCTTCTGGGTTTTTCACCCTTTAGATGCCATCATCTCACTTGATCATGGCATCTAAAGGCTTTAATTACTGTGATTGGCATTACTGCTGGTCACAGTAAGCAGACGCGGGTGGTGGGCTACAAGACTTGTTTAGGTTGCTAAGGGATAAGGCCACGCAGCCCCTGACCACACATTCCACCATAACCTGCTCTGTCCTGACATGAGGTTATCATGCACTGTTTCTTCTAATCTGATTGGATCAGTGTCCTATACCATAAACCTTTGATTGGCTCAGTGTAGTTTTTCCATACCATAAACATCTGATTGGCTTTGCATTTGTGAAAGAGGAAACCCGGACTCTATTGTAGACCAACTCTATGTGTGCTTACTGTTCCCCAGCCGGCGAATCGATTGATCCTCGACAACTTCATTTTCAGTAGAGGAAGCTACTCTAACACTATTATTCAGAAAATCAAAGAATATAGAAACAAATTCAGCAAGTGTGCTACACTAATAAGGAATTAAAGTAGGGCATCATTAACTATATGGTTACAAAATACATTTGATGAGGTCAAGAGGTAGCTGGAAAGCAATTTGCTTGCATGAGCCACACTGCACTACAGTAATTGTCAGAGAACTATTTGCAATTATTCCACATAATAGAAGACTGTAGTTAAAAAGATGAAAAGCTGGTAATTTCCTCGTTTTTTTATTTTACTTGCACTGACATATTCTACAGTATTTTACAGACATTAGCATTACACTGCCCCCTATCAGTATGTCTTTGGAGTGTGAAAGGAAACCGGACTACCCGGAGAAAACCCATCCAAACACGGGGAGAACATACAGACTCCATGCAGATTATTCAGATTCAAACTAGGACCCCTGCGCTGCAAGGCACCAGTACTAACCACTGAGCCGGTGTGCTTCCCTATCAGCTTATTTAAAAGCTCTTTACATATTTTATAGTACAGTGTCGTGACCAGACAATGAAAATGGCATGCTTGTGGGTGTGCAAAGTGCTGGTAAAAAATGAGAAAACCTGCTGCACTTGTGAAATATTCAAGCACAGTAGTTGTTAAAGGGGTTGTCCAACCCTAAAAAAAAGTCCCTCATATAAAAACAACTGGTGTCGGGGGGCGGCCAGTGGCAGGCGGGGACGAGTCTCCTTAGCATCGCAGGTGATGCTAAAGAGGCTCCTCCCCGTCCCCGCCTGGCATTGGCTGTTTCCCCTCCCCCCACCGACGTCCGGATGTTTTCATTCGTGCACAGAGAAAAGCAGCAGTGGCGGTGCGGGGACCAGGAGAGGCGCAGGGAGTGGGAACCGGGTAAGAATATTCAGCGTGGGGGGCCCAGCATATAGGGGGGGCTTTTTTTTTAGGATTGGATAACCCCTTTAAATAAGTTGTCCCATGTCCTTTGCCCATAAGCAGTATTACTATATATTCGATCCTCACAGAGGTGTCACCTGTTTCCCCACCCTTTCATGATGTATCCTCAGGGATACTCTCTGCACCACCACCGATCAGCCCTGAAGCCTACGGCACTAGAACTTGTGGTTTGAATGGGGCTGAAAGCACAACACAGTGACGGTGCTGGGTACTTTAGTGGGAGCAGAGCTGCAGTAACTCAGCACGGCCACTACACTTTGAATGGGGCTATGTATCCGGCTCAATTCAAAGTACTAGCTCCAGCTGCAGGGAACAGCAGATCGGTGAGGGTGAAGGGTGTCGGAACACCATTAATTGGATGTTGATGACCTGTCCCTGAGGATAAATCATCAATATCAGGAGCTTGGAAAACTCCTTTAAAGGGGTACTCCCATCTCACAAATGTAGTTTGTATAGTTAGATATAGCCATACCAATATTACTACTAATATAATGTATTTATATAAAATGTACCGTTTAGAAGATTTGCCTATTTGTATATCCATTGTCCCACACGCATCAGTCAGGCCGTTGCCCCTGGTTACGGCCACCTAGGCAGTGTAGTAGTGGTGGCCGGCTTGCTCCTTTTCAAACCCGCTCTGAGGTAACTGCTGTATTGTGAACAGACATTGCATGAGCATGCGCAGACACATCTTAGGGTACTTTCACATCTGCGTTTTGGACGCTACCAGTCCAAAACGCAATGGTCAGTATCCGTCCAAAATGCAGACTTTATAAACGGATCCTGCTCCATAGAGATGAATTGATCTTGCAACAGGATCCGTTTCTCTGCGTTTTGGAAGTGCAGACAAAAATGCTACAACCCTAAGATATCTCCCCACATGCTCATACAATGTGCGTTCACAATACAGCAGTTACCTCAGAGCGGGTTTGAAAAGGAGCAAGCCAGCCACCTCTACTACATGGCCGCGGTGGCCGTAACCAGGGGCAACAGCTTGACTGATGTGTGTGGGACAATGGATATACAGTCATGGCCAAAAGTTTTGAGAATGATACAAATATTAATTTTTACAAAGTCTACTGCTTCAGTTTTTATAATGGCAATTTGCATATACTCCAGAATGTTATAAAGAGTGATCAGCTTAACAGCAATTACTTGCAAAGTCAATATTTGCCTAGAAAATGAACTTTATCCCCCAAAACACATTTCAACATCATTGCAGCCCTGCCTTAAAAGGACCAGCTAACATCGTTTCAGTGATTGCTCCATTAACACAGGTGTGGGTGTTGATGAGGACAGGGCTGGAGATCAATCTGTCATGATTAAGTAAGAATGACACCACTGGACACTTTAAAAGGAGGCTGGTGCTTGGCATCATTGTTTCTCTTCTGTTAACCATGGTTATCTCTAAAGAAACACGTGCAGTCATCATTGCACTGCACAAAAATGGCCTAACAGGGAAGAGTAACGCAGCTAGAAAGATTGCATCTCAGTCAACAATCTATCGCATCATCAAGAACTTCAAGGAGAGAGGTTCCATTGTTGCCAAAAAGGCTCCAGGGCGCCCAAGAAAGACCAGCAAGCGCCAGGACCGTCTCTTAAAAGTGTTTCAGCTGCGGGATCGGGCTACCAGCAGTGCAGAGTTTGCTCAGGAATGGCACCAGGCAGGTGTGAGTGCATCTGCACGCACTGTGAGGCGGAGACTCTTGGAGCAAGGCCTGGTCTCAAGGAGGGCAGCAAAGAAGCCACTTCTCTCCAGAAAAAACATCAGGGACAGACTGATATTCTGCAAAAGGTACAGGGAGTGGACTGCTGAAGACTGGGGTAAAGTCATTTTCTCTGATGAATCCCCTTTTCGATTGTTTGGGACATCTGGAAAACAGCTTATTCGGAGAAGACAAGGTGAGCGTTACCACCAGTCTTGTCTCATGCCAACTGTAAAGCATCCTGAAACCATTCATGTGTGGGGTTGCTTCTCAGACAAGGGAATCGGCTCTCTCACAGTCTTGCCTAAAAACACAGCCATGAATAAAGAATGGTACCAGAATGTCCTCCGAGAGCAACTTCTCCCAACCGTCCAAGAGCAGTTTGGCGATCAACAATGCCTTTTCCAGCATGATGGAGCACCTTGCCATAAAGCAAAGGTGATAACTAAATGGCTCAGGGAACAAAACATAGAGATTTTGGGTCCATGGCCTGGAAACTCCCCAGATCTTAATCCCATTGAGAACTTGTGGTCAATCATCAAGAGACGGGTGGACAAACAAAAACCTACAAATTCTGACAAAATACAAGCATTGATTGTGCAAGAATGGACTGCTATCAGTCAGGATTTGGTCCAGAAGTTGATTGAGAGCATGCCAGGGAGAATTGCAGAGGTCCTGAAGAAGAAGGGTCAACACTGCAAATATTGACTTGCTGCATTAACTCATTCTAACTGTCAATATAAGCTTTTGTTACTCATAATATGATTGCAATTATATTTCTGTATGTAATAAAAACATCTGACAAACACACATAAAAACCAGAGGGCAGCAGATCATGTGAAAATATAATATTTGTGTCATTCTCAAAACTTTTGGCCATGACTGTACAAATAGGCAAATCTTCTAACCGGTACATTTTATATAAATACATTCTATTAGTAATAATATTGGTATGGCTATATTTAATTATACAAACTACATTTGTGAGATGGGAATACCCCTTTAAGTGCACTTGTTTAGCCATGAATTTGGACTACATTTTGACTGGCTTCATAATGCCAACTATTTATTGCATTCAAGTATTTAACACATGTAAACTTCGCCCCTTTTAAAGGTTCCTGCATAGTCATCTTGCCTGGACCTGTCAATCAAGAAGGGAGGAAGGGACTGTCAGATGAAGTAGGAGGAGCAAGAGTACAGAGTGGCTTGTGCCCGCCCTCAGTGCACTGAACTGCTCATTTGCATTTCTGCAGAATGAAGGAACCGATGACTAAGTGAAGGGTATCATTACATTCAGCTGAGCTAGCCCTACAAGACATTGTATCTGTGAATTTCCTGGTGACAGATTCTTGTTAATTCATTCTTAATACTATATTCTGGAACAAACATGAAGATGGGCAGTTTCATGGTTAATGTGATAAATGTACATGATGGATATATCTGCTCACATGACACACCAGAAGCAAATATCTGCTAGTATGAGCTCCTTGTCACACCCAGTATAACTGATAACACTGAGCACTTCTGTTACCTCCATCCATACTGGGTGACAGTATGTTATCCCGACAGCCGTTGGCGTCCTACCAAACTATTTACCTTGCCAACAACACTGTAGCTATTTCATTCAAATGACTCAATCCTAGAACAGTAAGCCGTGGACCATTCCAAAATTACAGCCTGTACTTCATGTTTTTCCATTTGGCAGCAGATAACATAATATCATAAGCGAAAATTGTGTTTTCTTCTGTACTTTTTACAGTCTCAGACAATATTACTTGGAAACAATAAAGCAACTGAAAAAATTGAAGGGTTCTCCGGCCATAAGTTTAAAAATGGTCTTGATTATTACCTGCGAAGAGAAGAAAGGTTAGTCAATACTTACCTGCCGCAGCGCAGCCCGTTCCTCGATCCTCTGGGTGGTCATGTGGCCCCTCCTGCAGTCTTTTCAGGGCTTCCTGTCTGAAGCAGGAAATGGAGTGTCATCACTGACATCAACGCCCTCTGCTGGCCTTCCTTTTTAGGGGTATTAAGACGTTGGTCTTAATAAATGACCCCCATAATTTATACAATACCGACACAATAAACAACCTACATAGAAGAAACAAGCTCAAAACGGTACCCATAAAATATAATAGAGCTTTATTGTGTATACAAATAACATAAGAAAGTTCTTGTTAAAACTGACATGATGCAAAGACACGTGGCAGAAAAAAACATCCTCCGAAGACCACATAATTTACAAATAGGGGCGAGTATGGAAAAGGAAAACTCACCCATTTGCAATTGTGGTCAATGGTGGACGCGACCCCAATGTGTGATTCTGCATACCTTAATCTGGTACGCCGAGAGGTGGGGGGACAACGCCCCCCTGCTCCAAGAGGCTTATTAGCATAAAATAAAAGTTAAAATTGCATAAAAACGAGGGCACTAATAAATAAAACAGATATATATTTAGAATCAGGTGACATTAGCACATCTCTAATGTCAGCCTGATTCATACCCAAAAAACTACTGACAGAAACCCTTTAATGAGACCAAACCTGTAATCATTTACATATCTGCCTGAGGCGTAACTGCATGTAGCAATCCGACATTTCTATCTGGATGCGTTATTTTTTCGGTCACTGAGTGTATATTTTTGATTGAATTTATTTGATTATTGTATACCACTAGACCTCAGGCTAGCAGGGAACACATGATCTGTGTGTTCCCTGCCTGTAAACAGATCTCATATTTCTGTAAATCCTGCATACTTGCCCACTCATCCTAATCCTATAACATCATCGATGATGGAACCAGTTTCTATGGCAGAGAACTAGGGAAGGAGTTGCAGTATGGTACTGCTCACATTTCACACCAGTCCCAACAGCCAAATTTTAATGAAACCTATATGACAAGGTTAGATTACAACACGTTCTCTTTTATTTCAGCCATATTTATATCAATCCTTACAAGCCCGTTACCAGCTTGCCTACCTACAATAAATTGCAGAGGTTGAGTTATTGCTTGAAGAATTCAGGCAGACTTCCATAATGATGATGCAGTGCTTAATTATTTTCCAACCACAAGTGTATGAGAGCGCAAAGAGCTTGTTCAGCACATGCGCCCTTTACGAACAGTCACTGCAGCATCGCATGTTTTCAATAATCCTTCTGGTTTTACATCAGTGGTTTTTAAAATTACTAGTCATGAAGGGGATTGGGGGGGGGGCAGATAAAAGGAATGTAATTACGTTATTGCCGTACCACATTAGAACCGATGCATTAAGCAAAGATGGCACTTTATTAACTTATAAACTTTAATTGTAGACAGTGAGATATAGTAGCTGCAATATACAGCCGTTTTGTTTGGCCGTGCGGAGGAAAGGGAAAATAAATGGCCAGTAATTGGAATGGGAGTTGTTATATATATTTACTGTCTTGGACTGTGCATGCAAATGATTGCATCTATACCAATTAATTATGATGAAGCTGTAATTAAAACGTGAATTGTAATAAAAAGAGAAAGATTCTCATATTTCAATATGTATCTAATTGGCCTTCATTGACGATAATGGATCAATATGTTGGCTGTTTGGATGCTTGTCAATAATCATTTTCTTTTGACTGAATTAACCATTCATATCTCTGATCCTTGCCAATCCATGATGGCAGATTCCCTTTATATGCCTCTGGCTGACATAACCCATTTCAGCCATGGAAATATAAAGTTAAAATGAGAAATGTAGACGTAATGTGAATTTTGACTAAAAACCAAGGTTAGCTGAATTAGGCTACTTTCACACTTGCGGCAGCAGGGTCCGACAGGCTGTTCTGGTGGGGGAACAGCCTGCCAGATCCGTGCTAGCGCTAGCCCACTGTGCCGCCGGAATTCCGCTCCGGGCCGATTCACTATAATGGTGCGGGCTGGAGATCTGGCTGCAGCACTGCAAACATACCGACAGGCGGTCGGACAAAAATGAAAGCACACTGCAGTTCTTGTCCGGCTGCCTCTTAACTTGTTCAAAGTGCTGCGGCGGGAGCGGACTTCCGGCGGCACGGTGTGCTAGCGTTAGAATGTTCCTCCACCGGAACAGCTTGCCGGACCCTACTGCCGCAAGTGTAAAAGTAGCCTGAGGATGCATTCCTGTATTATTCAACAGATGGAAATCAGGATACTGGACATTTCGATAGAGAATAAGACAGAGATAAACTATTTTAGAAACATGTATAAGAATAAAGAAGAAATAAAACAAGTGAAGTGAAGTGGAGAAATGATACACATAACGAGAAAACCAAGGATCAACCATGGATCAATATAATTCACTTTAACGCGAATCTGCACTTCCGAACAAGATTTTTGTTATTTCATCAATAGATCCAACTCCTGTGCCGATTAACTACTTTTGAAATTTTTTTTTAACTTTGTATTATAACGGTTAGGGCTCTGTTTTCTCAATACAGAGCTCATAATCCCCTGAACCTCTAAAAAAATGTTAGAACAACTGCAAATGTTATAAAAGAAAAAAGAAAGTACAGTACTCACCTCTTTTTTCCCCTGCATTGACACTTCCAGGATCTTCATGGTCAATGTTTACCAAGCATTCAGGATGTGACCACTGCAGCGATTCAGTGGTCGCAGAAGCCATGTGCCATACTACTGGCACTAAGGTACAGCACCGAGCAGTGATGTCGGTAATGTAAGCCATATGCAGGAACTCATTGGTTGCAGCACTTACATGTAACAAAGGCCAATAGGACTGCCAGAGAATTAGGAAAAAGAAGAGTTGAGCAGGTTTCTATTTTGTTTTATAACCCATTTAAATTCTGGCTATTAAATAGCCACCACCAGAAGGGGGACTGTAGAAGCATCTGCCTATTGTTTATATATAGAACCTATAGAGGATGCTCCCTCTAGTGCTGGCTTCAGGAGGACAGAATTTTAGTATATAACTTAAAAAAAAATCAGAACGACCTCTGACCGCTATATGATGTATTAAGACAGTAATAACACTAAATATATTGAAATATGGAAACAAAAAACATTTCGAGATGTCCCTGTGCTTTGTAAAAACTTTTCATATGTCACTGCGACATACCAAAGTTTTTTTTTTATTAGTGGGGTCTGAGTGCTGAGAATCCAAAAGATCAGGTCTTTCATTTCTGCAGGAGACGGGCTCGATAGAACGTCTATGGGGGAATTTATCTTCCCTCCCACGCCAGACCATTGGCGTAAAAAAAAAGTTGCAAAGCCCATATTTGTGACTTTTTAGACCCTATTGCTCCTAAATCTAGGTGCAATTGGTGTTTCTATGCTGGTGTCAGAGGTGAAGTGTGGTCAGGGCCTTCAGCCCCAACACATTTATCATAATTGACGCCAAATTTTGACTGAAATCTATTTGGTTTAGGCGTACTGACTGCCAGGGGGTGAAATTAATCTATGACGAGACACAGGGGATATCAAAGATGGGCGCAAAATGACAGTCTTTGATAAATCCCCCATTTGAATCCATCTCGATTCAGTCTCCTGCAGCGACCAGAAAGTGCGCTATGTGGGCGATCCTTTTTCCTTTTTCTAGCGATCAGTGGAGGTCTCAGTACTCGGACACCCGCCAATCAAAACATTTGCTACGTCGCTATGACATATTAAATGTATTTTTAAAGTGCAGGTACATTCTAAAAAAATAAGATCCAGGTACTAAATATTTGCTAATAAAATAGAAAAGTACCAAGAATAAAACGGCAATGCACTGCAATATTTCCTATGCTGGTAATTTCCCGTTGTGTTGTTCAGCACTTGCTGTCATGAAACAGTTCATTAGAGTCATTTCCCCAACATTTTATAATTAGGAACAAAAGACTGTACCTGTCAGTCTGCGTTAGGTGCACTGTGACAATGTTTCAGAGGTTTACAGTCACGTGTGCTACTATAAGACTGTAACATCCCCAAGACAAAAGAGAGTGCAGCCAAGCAGCAAATTGTAGGATTAAATCACTGAATGTAACTAGTAAACAAGACCGGTCAATATTGTAGATGCCAAAATAGACCTGCTAATGAACAAATCCTCTAGAACTCCAAGGAAGCTTACACGGTCCAAGTGTTTGCTGTCAGGTCATGGCTGCCGTGCAAGAATTGAATTAATCCAGACATGTTGCTACAAATGGCACAAAAACATGGTCCAAACTGTACATAATTAAAACACTTTAGACAGTCAATTGCCCATTCCTCGCATGGTTTAAAGAGCAATACATTGCAAGCAACATATTGTGCCCTTGAATCGGGGTTCTTCAGTCAAGCAATTTTTATATTACCTTTTAAAAAAGTTAAATGAAGTGTCAATGAAATGTACACAATTATGATGGCAGTACACATTAGATGTGGTCACCCCTGGTCAAAATTACGGCTACTGTGAGCAGTTAAGCAAGTTGAAGATGAAATGATCTCCAAAAGGCATAAAGTACTGTGTCTTCCCAGGTTCCCCACCTCTCTATACTTCCTTGTGCCTGTCAATATGTAAATATGACTCTGCAGCCAGTAATTGGCTGCATCAGAAACATGTCTGAGTTGAGAGGGAGCAATGATAGAAGCAGAGACTTGCATGGGACCTGGAAAAGCTGTCAATAAACTCATCATCAATTCAGGATTTTTATGAAACATGAATACTGAGTGAACTGCGTAAAACTAGCAAAAATATCATAATCTGACTGTATGAACAGTTAACTACTTCTGTGTTACCTATAATAGACTGTTATAATTCAGCAAATTTGAAAGTGTTTTCCAATCAAGGCCAGCAGAATGGGCTCTCTTTCGAATGAGTAACCTTGTTAAGAATTTGGAATGTCTATTGACATTGCAATGAATCAAAGATAATGATTATAGCCGTAGCAGGACTGGAATTTCACATTTAAAACCAGGGAGAACCTTCACTTTCCATGAAAGAAAACTGAGCACCTTGCCAAGAACACGCTAATCTTATCTAAAAGTAAGACTGAGCCTCAATTCTCCAATGGTCTGGACCAGATCCATGCCAACTTCTTAGAAGAATCTCAGAAAAGTCAGAGGTGGATGGATGAAATTTCTTCTGTCTGAGACTCCAAAAGAGATGCTTCATTATCCAATACTGATTTTAACAGCCTAATCCAATCCGAGCACCAATGTCACACGTTTACGGCTTTATGCAGACATTACTCTGCTGACAGGGCCCTTCTACACCTGACTGAGAACAATACTGCATTTAGCTGGATTGCTGGACAGATTTGTAAAAGACAACAGACACATGAAATTAGACCTGCTCATGAAGAAATACTTTCAACGTCTGGATAGAAGAAAAGACACTTGAAACCCGGTTAAGAACAACAGATCCAACTTTTCTTTGAATTAATTTTTTTTTATATAAGGTTTTTGGCAACAAAGGGCAAGCGACTTAATGTCAGACGCAAACAAAGGAAGATCTAAACACATAAGATGAACTGGCTGGGCAACTAGCAAGCAACGGGGCAATACTAGAGAGTAATAGTTGACTTGCACTGCCCCGTAGATCAATAAGGGACGCAAGTGACATAGGTCTCATGTAGAGTCCTTCTGCCAGTGGTCAACAGTGGTGCTCTGCCACAGGAAAAACAGTCTAATAAAGCATACACAGTCTCAAGATAAATTAACCATGGCACTCAAACTTTTTTTTAAGTGACAGTAGGGAAAGCATGACCCTCAGCCGCTTCCAGTCTACTGACTCCTTGTCAAAGCCTCCTCCAGGTGGAACAGGGGTCTGCGAATGCTCCGTTGTGAAAATAGGAGGTCATTAAGAGGAAGGACCCACATCTATCAGACATTTTTGGCATATCTTGTGGATATGTCATAAATGTTTAAAATGGGACTAACCCTTTAACTTTTTTCCCATTAGTCCACTAATGTACGTTAGTGGTGCCAGGCACCAGCAATTATGAAGCCTCGAGGAATAGGCAGGATTGATATACAGAATCAGGTCAGTTAAAGCTGTTGTGCAGTGGCTTAATATTGATGACCTTTTCTCAGGATAGGTCATCAGTATTATATTGGTGGGGGTCCGACTCCCGGCACCCATGCCAATCAGTAGGTTAAAGGGGTCTAAGCGCTCATGCTTCATCTTCAAAGATTACCATGAAGCGAATGCAGTGCTTGCTAGAATTCTGACCCCCCACCGATCTGATGTTGATGACCTATTCTGTGGATAGGTCACCAATATTAAGTCACGGCACAACCCCTTGAACTCCTTACAAGCCACAGTCAAAAAATACACACCTGAAAACAGTCCCAATAGAATGTAAAACTTTCCCACCAAAAAACAAGCCCTTACCAGCTGTCGACAGAAAAATAAAAAATTTAACGCTTGGACCTGAAAGCCCAAAACAGGCTGATCCTTAAGTGGTAAATAAACAAAAATTGATGGAATGAACATAAAAATTTACTACATTTGTATATACATTGCATTACTTCTTATGTACTATTATGCTGTTGAATTGTATTCTGTATTACAGGCCAGAATTGCATTCAGAGTTCAGCTGGACCTACCTTGACCTTGGACCTACAGACCTTTCAGCGGAAAATCTTCAGCAATTGGAAATTACTGCATAATAGTAAGAAAATGGAGTAATCCAGTATGTGTACAAATGGCTGCAGCATAACTAACCTTTCTGATCCATCCTTCATCTGGACTTTGGCATACAGGACATCTACCATTGCTGGATCATCGTTCATATATTCTATTCCAGATACTTCTACTTCCATAGGTTTCCCCGCAGCAATTTTGCTTTAAATAATAAAAAAAGAAGGTATCTGTGACTGTTTCAAATAGAAAATGCTAAAATGACAATAGCCTATCTAAAATGATAGCGGAATTCTGCTTGACTCTAATGGACCCCCCTAGTGCCTCCCCAAGTGTTGCTGGCACATCTGTAGGGACATAAAGTAAGATGAGGCCACAGCCACATTTAACTAATCTCTAATACATTACAGAAGCATAATTAATGCACAAACCTGTGACCCTCACTAACAAATACAACTAAGGGGCTGCGGCACTTGATATGCTCCTACAGCTCCCATTAGCACGGCATTCAATAGAGGTGAAGTAAGTGGTCTTCAAAACAAAACCAAAGGAAGCCAATGGAAGCTTAAGTAGCATGGCACTCTGCAGAGCAATATAGTCCCTTCATTATACCTATAGATGGATTCTCAGTAGAATGGTCCCCATTAGGGATGAGCAAACTTCTGTTTTCAAGTTCGGCATACAAGGTTTGGGTTATCTAAGAATTCCGTTATGGAATTGTAATGGAAAAGTTATAGATATCCCAAACCCGAACCTTGTACGCCGAACTTGAAAACAGAAGTTCGCTCAACGCTAGTCCCCATCAAAGAGACCTTCTGACATCTAAGTTGATATACCAGAAGTTAATTACAGCTTGACAAATGATTGCAGATAACAAGACATATTTGAACATTCACTTTAAACTGTAGTAGGAAACTTTTTGTAAGGCTAGGTCCATAATGCATTATGAGCTTTCTCTCTGTCATGAGTTCCTGCCATATGCAATTACGATGAACGTGAACTCCAAACTATGTCTTAGGGGGTCATTGATCCGCCAATATTTCTGGACAGGACAATTTTTGTATTTACAACCTCTTTAAACTGGGGCCTAAACTTCTGCTGAGAGCACGGATGGTGCAACTTCAGCTTGCCAACGTTGTGTCCTGCTTTTCCAGCATCCTGGAAATGGATCCCTTATATATTGGCTAGCTGAGCCAATGCAAGTCAAAGGTGCAGGGCACTCTGAGAAGCACTGCTGCACCTTTCATACTTTCAGTAGAGGCTTAGGTTCTCTTTACGACTCAAATCAGTTACATTTATAAATAACCACAGGAAATCCCCTACCTTATGTTACAACTTTGGAGGAAAGTCCGGTTTAAATACAAATTACAAAGCCATGTCTCTCCTATGCTTCCTCTGTTTGGCAACCCCCTATTTCCACCAGGCTTACCATTGACTGCTTTTGTCTGGTGGAAGCATACTAGACTTCGTTATGTGGGTGACTTTATACTCCGCACTAAGCTTATGTCCAGAGCATACTTTATCTCTACCTTTGTGCCTCCGTCTTCTGAATACTTCAGGGTTTCTCAGGTTTTTCACTTTTTAACCTCTCTAATACCGACACATAGCGTGATAGAATTCACTGCGTTTGAACGGCTTTGACAATACAGAGCCCTAGAGAAAGGTATCCTCTCCTCTATTTATGCCACCCTGAATTCACCACCTTCTGACACTAAATTGGCTTTCATGCATGGCTGGGAGGTGGATTTAGGGGAGACCCTTACCCCAGAACAATGGTCCGATTGTTGTATGACAATCAGTAAAGGAAGCTGGCAGGTTACCCTTATGGAAACATCCCTAAAGATTCTCCATAGGGTCTACTTAGTACCCTCCAGGCTACACCTCATATACCCCAATGTCTCTCCCTTATGTTTTAGAGGTTGTCAGGATTCAGGAACCACTCTTCATGTATGGTGGACCTGTCCTGTGATACGTCGGTTCTGGACCAACATGAAGAGAGGGCTCTTTGAGGTATTTGGTAAGGATCTCCCATTATCAGCACCGGTATATCTTCTGGGCCTTAAACCACCTGCATTCAATAATACCACCCATAAATTACTTCAATACATATTGATGTCTGCCAGGATTCATGTGGCATCTAGGTGGCGAACTTCATCGCTTTCGATTTCGGCAGTCATTCATAGAGTGAATCGAATAGCCTTATACGAAAAATTAAATGCTACATTAACAGATACGAGGGAACGTTATTATCAGATATGGAACCCCTGGTTGAACTGTTCTCAATCCCCTAATTTGCAATACTTTCTATCCCTCTGAAGGGAAGCCTTAGGCACTAGGAGGCCCTCCACATGCCCTTACCCCCTCCATTCCCCTCCCCCTTCCTGACCGGGGGGGGGGTCCAGAAGGCTACGCCTTCTTTACTAAATACGGATTGTTTGAAACAGTTTGTATTCAGAAATGAGTCCACACTATGCAATGATTGTTCAATTTATTGTTTGACATTATTTTCTTAATATGTTCATCGTTACATTGAAAATTGTAAAATGTTTTACATATCTAGTCTGTATTTGTATACTTTTCGTATGCATTTCTTCTTGTTTCTTGCCATCAACCCAATAAATACTATTTGAAACTAAATAACCACAGGTAGTACCAGCACCAAAGGTAATACTAGCATTAAGAATTCAAAATTCTCAAGTCGCAATAGTTAGCTTTGTTATCCATATTTTGGTTGAGTATAATAACCAAATATGCCGGCTATAAAACTGAGTGGAGCACAGCCAGGGCCCACAGCAGGTGTTAACCCTGGACTGGACTGCATAGATGTACTAAAACCCAATATAGAATTTATTATTATTTTAGGCATTTTATGTGTTCTTTTCGGTTATATCCACTAATTTTATATATGCAATAATTTATGTGTGGTGTCTTGACACTATATAAAATGCCTAGGGAGCCAGCTATTTTTGTAAACTGTCCAAATTCTCTTTTTATCCCCCGTGGGTATCCGGTTTTAGCAGTGCACTCAACATTTTATCATATAATCTATCTGTTCTGGCAGAGTGAGCCACTTCATTTTTATACTTTCTAAAATAATGTAAAGACCTTTATATTCCTGATCTATTAAAGGGGTTGCCAACTATAATAAAAGAACATAAGTCCCCAACCATTTTCAGTTCTTCCGCTCCAGTCCCCAGTTCCAGTTCACCGCTACAGTCAATCATTGGCCTCAGCAGTCTTCTGCTGTATACCAATGAGTAGGGCTCCTATCGATTAGTTTAGTAATCAAGTATTCTACTGATTAACCGAGTATTCTAATAAGAAAAAAAAAAATTAAAAGAATGTTTTCCTTTATAAAAACTCATTAGTCCTCTCATGCCATGATCAGACCCCCCAGCCATCAGCCCCCTCCGTGTCATCAGCTCCCCCAGTGCCATTAGCTCCCTCCAGTGCCATCAGTTCCCCCCAGTGCCATTAGCTCCCCCATGCCATCATCTGTTCCTCCCAGTGCCATAGGCTCCACCCAGTGCCATCAGCTCCCTCTAGTGTCATCAGTTCCCTCTAGTGCCATCAGCTCCCCCTACTGCCATCAGCTCCCCATAATGCCATCAGCTGCCCTCAGTGCCATCAATTACTCACCCAGTGCCACAATCTCCCCCTCCTAGCCATCAGTCACCATCACCAGTGAAATCAAATACTTATCTTTCCTGCTAGTGGCGCCTCCGACACTCCACAGCTCTTCCATACTCTTTGTCACATAGTGTCAGGTCACAGTGCACTACATCCTGACGATGTGTGTAAGTCAGGAGGACAGTGCAGCGTGGGAGACCACAGAGTGGTGAGTAACGGCAAGTGTTTCATTCACGCTCCATGGTCACATGGCAAAAAATTTGCATCAAGGATTTTTTTCTGTCGAGTTACTCAATTGATTTGAGTAATCATTTCAGCCCTACCGCTGAGGCCAGTGGTTGGCTGCAGTGGTCATGTGCCATATTTGGCCACGTCACCACTGTACCCTGTATAAATAGACCAGAGGTGAGGACTGGAGAGGCAGCATGGAAACGGTGGGAATTTAAGCAGAGTATATCTTTTTTATTATTTTGGGGCACTGGTGAGGTTTCCTTATAAGTTGGACAACCTGTAAATAGGGTGCCTTCTCATGACCACCCTCAAGAGCGGTGAGCTACTAACAAGCCTCTGTGAGTATCCACCACGTAATACTACATTTCAGCTGACTGCAGCCTTCCCTGGCCAGGGGATCTCAGGTGTCACACCGGTGACAATCAGTTCCCATATTATTGTAGCTGTCATTGAGGAGGCAACCCCTTTAAGAAATGATTCACTTACTCCAGAAATTCCTCTTTGCAGCTGTGTAGAAGTTGACACGCTTCAGTGACTTCATTCTCATTAAGCAAAACCAAGGTCCCAATTGTCAGATGGAGCTTTGCAGGGTTCTGGAAAATGGAGCTTTCTATTCCATGGTCCTATAGAGAAGAAAAATAAGAGCCATAATAACGGATGATCTTTATACAGAAAGCAGGATCAGATTCCTTTATATAACCTTGCTTCATGCACAATTGGTTCTCAGTATAATATCTGTATTACTGTGCAGTACATTTGTATTCTTCATTAGGTACAGCAAGAAATGATGTTTTGTAGATGGCATTGCTGACAATGCCAACTTACTTTAAGTGGACAGACACTGACAGGTACTTAGGACATTACATACCATCTGTATATATTGCTGTGCATGCATAATAGTTGCATGTATCATTGGTGCAACATTAAAATTCAAGTTGTTAAACTAGGATCCAAGGCTGCACAATGGACCTTCACATGAAATGTCATTTCATGGTTCTACCATACATGAACTAATCATCTATACGGCCAAAGCGTGATCTTCAAACACAGCCTTACAGCTAGACCAAGTGGCATGCATAACAATCCCTCTGCAAGGCATTGATGGAAATCCAATAATGGATTATATCTGCATGTGGATGTATGAGAAGAGCATCTCAGTGTTACAAGTGACACAGTTGCCGTCATTTATCAAACTAATGTAAAGTAGAACTGGCTTAGTTGCCCCTAGCATGCAATCAGATTCCTCCTTTCATTTTCCAAAGGAGCTGTCCAAAATGAAAGGTGGAATCTGATTGGTTGCTATGGGCAACTAAGCCAGGTCTACTTTACACCAGTTTGATAAATGACCCAAATATCTTATAAAAAAAGACATTAAACTCTAAAACACCTTCTATAAACTTTGACATCTTTACAGCATCTCCTTAGAGATTTCAGTTTGTGGAGATGAGCAAAACCTCTCTCAGACTGGCAAATATCCTATTAGAATAGATGGAAGGTCTACATCTCCCAAATGTGCAACCTGTGGCTACATGTAGCCTGTGATGCTCTTCTGTGTGGCCCTTGGCAACAAGGCTGGTGACAATGCACAGAGCCTGCCAGGACATGCCGCAAGCCAATTATAATGTTACATATTCCCACAGATGAGCAGGCATGATCTCTCTGGACAATCGGAGAAGAATTAGCAGAGATAAGAATTTGATGTAGTAGAACAAATTGTATTTAGGGCCCTTTGATTTAGGTCAAATGATGGGCCCTTTTTTTGGGAACGAAAATTCTTACAAACACTCGTTCCCAATAACAGGCTTGTGTGAAGGTGTCATCGGACAAAAATTTCATTTCTTGGCAGCACAATGGCCTGTGTAAAGAGTTGATGTGTAGCTGACAATATAGAAAGTGTATGGAGGCTGAGCGATCATAATAATGACTGCGCGTTTCCCTTTAACTTAGTGTGAAAAGCCCATTAAACGAGTGCTGATCAACTTGTATACTGTTTGCTACATGGTCAAATCTGTGCACTGACCATATGGACATCAATGGGTATATGGACTTAACCCATTTTTTGAGCTGCTAAGCTACAGTGGTTTCTGCTTTTTTCAGACCCTGCCTGTCAATGCATTACATAGCCAATCCTTTGGGAGATGCAGCTTTCTCGGTATCTGATTCCCTGGGATTGGAGAAACTAGCTTCTGTTTAAAAAGGGGCTGTCTTCACGAGATTTTAAGTTACCACAAGTGAATGATCTATGACTTGTACCATGTCCTTTCTGGCAAAACTGAGAATGATATGTTCCAGCATCTTCTGCCTGAGCAATAGGATCCTACTATGGTGTCCTGCGTTACTGAATTCCTGGTTCCTGATCCGACCTGTCCTGACCTTCCACTTGTTTACTATTCTGCTTGAACCCCACCTGCCCTGACTTTTACCCACCTGACTACAACTTTTGTCTACTGTTTTTGTACCATGTTCTGGTGTTGCATACTGAATCTCTGTAGGATTGGAGTTCATGAGGAGACATAAAGTACAGAGAGGAGAATTAGGGTCTAGCTAATGAGCAACAGCACTTCTATGCAGTCTCCATTACCACAGTCTGTCTTGTCCGTCCTGTCTGTACTTGTACATGTCTCCTCATGAACTCCATTCCTACAGAGATTCAGCTGAAGATCTTATCGTCTGTATTCAGGATCATAACTCCTGAGAAGCAGAGCAGAGAGGAGGATGAGGCAGCTCTTTAGATCAGTGTTGTGAAGTAACTTGTCCTCCTGTGTGATTAGGACAGGTTTTGTGTGTAAAAATAGGAAGGCGGCCATTTTATTTTTTCTAATCATTGCTCCCTAGACAAAACGAGGTATTTTAACAAATGAAAGGTTTTTGAGAATATTTTTATAAAAAAGTAATATTTAAGAATTTTGATTTTCCTAATTCCCGAGCAACCAGGCCTCAGCTCATCCAAGACATCCATGTACCAAGCCAAGCAGCTATCTATTGCCAATCAGGACCCCCTATCTATTTCAGTAGTCTGGGGCAATCCGAATGTTACTAATACAGTTCTGCCCTGATCCCCCTTATCACCACCTCAATCATCCAATCTTAGCCCCTCCATAGCAACCAATCAGATTCCACCTTTCATTTTTCGCAGCTCTTTTAGGAAAATGAAAGGTGAAATCTGATGGGTTGCTAGGGGCAACTAAGCCAGTTCTACTTTACACCAGTTTGATAAATGACCCCAACATGCAAATGCTTTTTAAATACGTGCTACAGTGTGTTCATTCCACACTTTGACCACCAAAGAGGAATTCCCAAATAAGGCATTCCTAAATTGTTCCTCTGACTATGTGATTTATGTGATCAAGTGTACTTGTGGGCTAAAGTATGTAGGACGCACTATGACATCACTTAGGACCAGGATCAACAAACACAGATCTAATGTTACTGTGTTTTGTTTTGTTTTTTTTTTAAGCTCTTCCTAGGTCAGTGAAGACACGTTCGGTCTCATGACGTGATACCAAGCACAACCGCTATACAATGTACGTCGCTGTGCTTGGTGAGCACGGAGAAGGCTGTGGCGCTCACAGTGGCTTTATTTCCAATATATGGTTTTATGATCTTTGATCCATTGGGAGCACACCATTTGTAGGGTTTTTCTTTTCATGCCTTGTTTTATTCCATTCATTGAGATCTTTTTAAGTGGAGTTACCAATGTTTGCGGCATGTGTAGCCATCCACGCTGATTCAGTTGTTGTGTCTTTGTTACACAACAAAAATAAGTGAGCACCTTTCAATCAGAGGGGAAGGTAAATATTCCCATCACCTAACGGTACCACACAAGGGAGTGCGGTGTCTGTTTTTTTTGTCTTTATAGCTTTCAAGTCACATAATGTTCAGATATAGAGTAGTACTATAACTCTGTGCACACTCACGACAGCTTATTATGAAAAGTTATCTGAACATTTAGGCAAGCTTTAAATAATGGCATAACACGAATGTTGCAGAGAATAGAACCCACACGCTACTTTTCTCTAATACTAAAGAACAATAGAACAAGGTCAAAATTATGTTTCTGACAAACTAAAAATATGAAAAATATAGGCTGCACTATTACACACCAAATAGTCAATTTATCTGAATGTATAAACTGTTAAACATTTCAATACTACCAATTCAGTGGTTTGAAAGGTGACTATTATTTCCACCATGTTCAAATTATGCTGGTCATTTCTTTTTAAAAGACATCCATCCCCTTTCTACCAAAATGTGGTATACATATCACATTAATAAATGTACTCTGGATTGTATCGACTTTCTACTGCTGTGGCAGTTTCACAGAGATGCCACCGTTTGGATTTCTTATACCATTCTTGACCTCATAGTATGGCGTCAGAGCCCATGCTTGACTCCTGCATGGACCTGAAAATAGGCTTATGTGAAATTGGCTTTAAAAAGAATCTGTCAACAGTTCTGCCAATGCTAAACTGGTAGGGGCTCGGGAGAGCAGTAAAAACATACCTTTGGTGGAAACTTTATCAGGAGTAGTGACAATATGAACTTTTATTCTGCTGGATTATTCGTCATAAAGGGATTGTGTCACTTATTATTTTTTCTGATAGTTAAAACCAGATAGTGACACATTTTTATAAAATAAACACTTATGTATGTGAACATTTCTAGAAGTTATCAGAAGTAAAAATGTGAAGTAGAGCAGTAAACATGGGACAGACTTTATTCTGGACCTTTTATGTTAGTAATCCTGTTGAAGAATACTATAGTAAGGCTCTGTTAGGCTAGTTTCACACTAGCAGTAAATTCTTCTGGCAGGCTGTTCCGACAGAGGAATAGCCTGTCGGAAGGCATCGTATCCGGCATAGCCAGAAAAGGCAGGAACACCACCAGGCACAATTGACTATAATGGGAGCTGACAGGAATCCGGCCTGTTTCCACCATAAATGCTGGCATTCGGACGGACAAATACCGCTTCAATACAGGCACTAATGCCAGAAACTGGCTGGATACCCATGAGTCCAAATAAATGGGCTCCAGCGGAGTTAAGTAGTATCTGAGTATGCTGGATACAATGGCCCTGATTTATCACAGCTTCACTCCAGAATTCTGTCTTCAAAAAGTCGCACGATAGGGCTTTTGCGACTTTTTTGCGCATTTTTTTGCGACTTTTTGCATGTGTACACAACTCACTCCAGTTTGTAATATGGGTGGAAAAGTGGGTGTGGTTAACCATGTTAATGAGTTTCACTCCAGATTTATCATTGCGACTTTTTTAAAAAAAGTCGCAAAATAGTCGCAATCTCACTCCAGGAGGAGGGTGGAGTAGGAAAAGTGGAGTAGCTTCTCTAGACAGAAGTGTTAGGTTTAAGGACAAGCCACATTTATCAAACAACCTGTGACGTTTGATAAATGTGGCAGAAAGTACTCCAACACAGACTGAAGCAAAACTGACTTCAAATATTTTCCGAATGATAAATTCCCCCCAATGTCTTCCAGCAGGCTGTTCCTCTAGTGTGAAACTAACCTTAAAATTTGCATTTTTTCCTTCCATCAGTCCTGGTATTTTAACAGTAATAACAAAGTAGTGAGCTGTGCTATCCCTGCAGTCAATAAAAATTATCATTATTAAAAAATGGGGTTAATCAGAAAGCACTGTTTGAAAGTTGATCCCTCATAGAGCATACAGTTCAGTTAAGAACAGAAGAAGCCATGATGCTGATGAGAACACAGCTTTTCCTTGCTTAAAGGAAATGTGCCACCAAAAATTTTATCTGCCCGTTAAACACAGATGGTAACATATCTCCTTTTATCTAATGTGTTTTTATTTTCTGATTGTAGATTTTTTTATTTTATTTCCTGAACATCATTATGGGGTTCGGCCATCTTGCCTGAGCTTTCTTAACAGTATTTACACAGCATTAAAAAAAATGCTCTATGGCAGCCCCATGGACCATGGACACAATGGTCAGGAGGGAACCTCATTGACTTCTATGGGAGAGTTTTCTAGGCATGCTGTGTAACCTGTGCAGAGATCATTGTACAAGGAAAGAATAGATACGCTCTGACAATCACCTATTGTGAATGCTGGATCCTGTCTTATCTATACACAGACGTGATATCATTACAGGCAGGTTTAGGATGAGTTAACTATAGTAAAGTGATCTGTACAGACCAAGAGATGGTGTGCTAATTATTAGATATAGTGGCCAGTGCGAAAACTGCAGGATTTTATCTTTTTTATTTAAATATATGGAATACATGGAAAATTAAAAACAAAAATTCTTTAAAAACATGTTAAACAAAAATGTGATTTAAACAATAGGTTATTTTCAGATGTCACATTCCCTTTAAAATGACCAATGGCAAAGAATAAAAGCCTGTATACAAATACACAGTAAATGGAGATATGATTCATATCTAGGGTGGTTCATGTTTTTCTAAAATGTCTTAAGATGAAAGTTTCCTATAAAATCCATTTGTAAGAAGATGTAATAAGTGTCTTTCGCGGAGCTAGAAATAGCTCCTACAAGCATTTTTCATGTTTCAATTTGCACAATCCTCTTGAGTAGCTGTTCAATGGGTAATGAAGAAGTGGCACTTTTATCCCCGTACATTTATTTTCAGCTGTATGTTCTCTATAGGTTCTACAGAAGGGTACTGCACCTGGCTCTTGGCAAAAGTTGCTTATGGCCCACTGACAATGAAATCTTTTTCAATGACACATCAAAACATAACCTTCAGATAGACTTTCCAATCAAGGTTTCATTTTATATTTTCGAATTAAATAAACTTTCACGAAATCTAACATACTTTTTGCCCTATATGGCGCACTTTTTTCCCCCCAAAGTGGGGCTAAAATGTCAGTGCGTCTTATGGGGCGAATACTAATGAGCACTTTCATTGTGGAAGCGCTCATTAGTACAGGAGGACCAGGAGGCGGTGAATACAGCACTCCCCGGACTCTGTACACACTGCTTCCTGGTCTTTCTCTCTGCTCACTGTGTTGTGACTGCGCACAGTGTGAGGATGTTGGTGCTCTGTGACCTCATGCTGTGCACGTCGGGTCATAGCACAGCGTGTGGCAGGATAAACAAGAAGAGTAACAGTATGGATGTCAGGAGCGGCGTCTGGAACAGGAGAGGTAAGCCAATTGTTTTTTAATGTCTGCTCTGAGCCTGGGGGTCTGTTCTATTTGGGGGTCATTGACATAAGGCTCTGATCTGAGGTCTGTTTGGGGGGTCAATCATACTGGGGCTCAGATCTGAGGTCTGCTTGGGAGGTATGATTTGAGGTCTGCTTGGGGGTCTTATGAATATTGGGGGTCTGAGGTTAGGTCTGATTAACATTGGGGGTCTGATTGGGGCTCTGAGTTGAAATGAAAAATATTTTTTTATTATTTTCCTCCTCTAAAACCTAGGTGCGTCTTATTGGCAGGTGCATCTTATAGGGCAAAGAATACAGTAATTTCAGTCTTCCATGTCAAATGACTGTGAAGGAGACAGCAGAACAATGTCCTATGCTTTTCTCTGAAAACAGAAAAGTATTGCCATTTAAAGGGAATCTATAAGCTCCAAAACACCCCCCAAACTAGAGTAAGAGGTGTATAAAGTAAGTGATGCCAAGATCGGTTATTTAATTTTTATCTTCGTACTCATTTGCATTCCGATACTGTGCTCCCACAAATCAGTAGTAAAATGTATTGGAAGGACTCTTTGAGTCCTCTCCATTATGTGTGTCCTCCTCAGGAGTCCTCTCAAAGCATTTTACTGCTGGTTTGTTGGAGAACAGCCTCACAATGCAAGTGAGCATGAAGATAAAAATTACATAATCGTATTCTGCTTCACTTGCACTATAAACATCTTACTCTAATGTGGGGGATGTTTCAGATGTTTCTAGAGTGGAAGGTGTTTCAGTTAATGGGGTTGGTCGGAGACTTTCATGCTTCCAGCAATGCCGGAATCCAGAGATCTGGCAGGTTTTCTGGTTACTCTTGACCAATGTTTTTGTAAGATGACTATACGGCACTTACTAATATAGTCTATGCTAATATTCTGCTCCTTTTTTATATTTCATAAGGTATTCTCCCTTGTTGGCCAAGGCAGAGGTCCTGTCCATGAAATGGCTGCTGATGAAGTGTCATGTGACCAGAGAAATCAAACAGTCTCCTCCATTTAAATATAGTACACCTGCACTAAACTCCCAAAAGGGCAAGTACAGATGGTAGGTGTGGTATCTGAGTGGAGAATGCTGAGTGATGTATATCGAGTTATTTTTGCCTGGTCACATGACCCTCCATCAGTGGCCATCTTATGCACAGGTCTCCTGTGTGGACAGCACAGAAGATCTGCCTAACATGGCTTATGAAATATAGCAAACGGCATAGAAAATCAGCAAAGGCTATATTAGTGTCATATAGTCATTGTATATACACATTGGTTAAAAGCAGCCACATCCAATCCCTTTGAGCAGCTGTGGGGGTGGGTTTAGCAACAGGTGAGTACTGGGAGATGCAGGCGTTAGATGGTCATGTGACAAGCTGCTGCCCACCCACAGAAAGTGAAGAGATCTGAGCTGCAGAGAGGTGAGTAAAGACGCTAAAAGGAGTTAAATTACACTGGAAAGCAGCATTTATTGCACCACATTTTATAGTTAAAATGATGGTGTGCATTACTCCAGAATTTTTTTAATATGTGGGATAACCCTTTTAATGAAATAAAGATCCCATATGCAGCATAAATGTATTCAGTAATTCAGTGATAATCAACAGATCCATTAATCTTTGAAGTCACGTAATAAATTACTACAGATGGAACCTGAGGTGCAAAATTACCGCCAAGTTACAACAGAGACCCTATATTTGAAATGGGGTGGTATCTGACATATTACGTAGCGTAAGTCATGTGCCATTCTTATTCTTCATGACATCATTACCATACAAGCGTATCAATATAACTGGAATCAAATTATCCCAGTGTAAACACCCTGATTGTCCAAGGCATTCGAACTGCGGTCGGTTGCAGTGCTCTCAAAGGAGTCTCTGATGTGTGACCCCCAATTACAATAGATCCTGTATCTCTGAAGCCGGCGCTGCATTTCAAGAAACTATTCGGAAGGAAAATCGGTCTTCAAAGTGTGTTAAATCATTTACTGTTATACTGTACAGGAGCCTTATTTCTTTCTTTTATTGTTTCTACTTTGATTGGCTTTCCTATCAACAATATTCAAAGCAGATGAAAGCTGTGCTGTGGTCTGGGATATCTTTTTATCTTCTATTAATATGGAAATTGAAGAAGTCTACTGATTCCGCAACAATAAATGACAGAGAAATGAGTTTCCAAAAAGAAGCAAACAGAAGGACCAGCTCTGCAAGTAAAAGCGGCTGCCTGCCTGTTGATTTCCTGCGTGTATCTAATCTGGAACAGATATTGAAGTCAATTTAGAAGAAAAACAATGCAGATAGGCTTTCTACTCTATTGTATTTCTCTCAGCACTACTTGATGATAATTCCCTTCTCCATCTCATCTCGTATCCTCTGCTCAGCTATGATCAGCAGCAGCAACAGGCGCAATTAAGTGATTTTTTTTTTGTGAAAACTACAGCTAAACATTTTTGGTAACTGCTGTAGGCTCTTTACAAAGCAATCTTGCAACATATTCACCTGAAATATGCAGCTGTTACATATGTCTGTCTGTAAAGTATACATTGTTTTCAGGGATGCTCTTTGATGGTTTGATGGACTAGTGATGGTCTATCCCCAGGAAACTCTGAAAACAGCTGATCGGCACAGGTGTAAGGTCCTGGATCCCTGACAATCCAATATTGATACCTTTTCCTGAGGATATACCATCAATAGTAAAGGAGTAGACAACCTCTTTGAAGAAACAAGGTATAAAGGAAAAAAGGTATACTGTCGGACTCTCTTTTGACATATCTTCAACTACAGAAATCTATGGATAATCCTGGTGTACACATCCAGAGATTTTCCCCATGTATCTGACTGTAATACAAATCAAAGGTGGCATTAACAGATCTATAGAAACATCAGAAGAAGAAAGAAAGTAAGGGGTTTGTATGTGAGAGGGGATTGTTAAAAATTTGACATTCCCAATCCGATAGCACGTATCAATAAATAAGTAAAATAAAGGCCACGGAATTCATAAAGTTCTGCTCCATAGACACAGTAGGAGTCTACACATGGCAACCATAAATATAGTCCCATGGGCAAATATTGTTTATTCCTATCTATACAGGCCCTTCCAGACAAAAGATGTTTCTGTTCAGGTGCTGTCCGAGTTTAGAAAGTACAGTATGCAGACTGAGTGTGTACATTTATAGGCAAACAAGAACTGCAGTACATTTGAATTTTGTCCATTTTTCCTTCAACACTCATTCATTTAAGTTACTGGCACTGCGAGGGACTTCACAATGGAGAGAATAATTCCCTCATGCCGCTTTTTTTTACGTAAAGAAGTTGTAAACCAAATTTTTGTCACTTTTGTTAACACCACTTGTGACAAATTTTGTTGCCAGTGGTGTTTCTACGACACCCTTGCCACTTTCCTAAAAATGGGGGAGGGCACCAAGCAAGCTGAGCTGCCGTAGATTTCTGTTTAGGTGCACAGATTGCCAGAGATGCGCCTTGTCATAAATTAGACACATATTCCGGCAGTGCAGGGGAGATCAAAGACTGGCGTAAATTGCTGGTCTGTGTTAATTCTCCCTCCAAAGACTCCATCCATGTGCGGTCTGTTCAAAAAGACAGTTACAGTCTGGAAAAAGGAGGAGTTTCCTATGGTCTATCTGATAGAAGCTTAAAGAGGACCTTTCACTGGTCTTGACATTACCATATAAATAGCTGGCAGGGTAGGGCATACTGATGACATGTGATATCGCTCATTATGTTTTCTATGCTCTGCTCCGTTCCCCCTCTGTGCCCCCCAGTCTGGTTTCCCACCTGGTATGTAAATCCATACCATCGGTACAGGGATGAGGAGACGGCCGTGTTTCTCAAAGGGCTCACCTTCTCCCTGGCTGTGTGCTGGCCAATCGCAGCAGAGAGCATCACAGCCAGGGAGAAGGACAGGGCCGTCTCCTCCTCCCTCTACCGATGGTATTGATTTACATACAGGGTGGGAAATAAATTTGTTGAAGTGACACAACCCCTTTAAATAAATCTATTATCTCAGGATGGCCACAGTGTAGTGTGACTCCTAATTAAACAACTTCAGACAATCAATGACTTCTTAGTGACAGGTCTGAGTGACATTCCCTACATTGTCATGGAAGAGAAATCACTCCGCCTCCTATAAATGGGAAATAACACAACCAGGGTATATAGTGGTATTTGGATAACAAAAATGGGATTCACATTTCTAATGTGGCCTTATAAAAATAATACTTAACTTTTAATTATACATATATTAAAAAAAGCCCATGAGGTTTAAAATATATACAATAGTGAGCAATAGTGCAATTGATGCCAGTGCACAATAGAAAACGGGAACGGTCTTACCGCTTGGTAGACATACGGTATCTGACAGTACTACAATAGGCTCCGACTGTCATTAATCCACTGTATATGACATAAAATAGACAGCATAACATACAAAATAAAGAGTCCTAAATATTTATCTATCTATACAAACATATTTATAAATATACATATTCACTGTGATGTCAGAGGAAATCAAGTTTCCACAGAGTCACGTGAACACTCTCCCAATCTCCAGAGTGAGATAGAAGTTGCAGGGCCTGGCAGGAGAAGTACATGGAAAAGGAAAAATATATACCCAGATAACCCCTTTAACCTCTTGTCACATTAAAATTGGAAAACCCTCCCAAAAATGTCACTTTTCTATTGTAGGTTTTCAATATTTGTCTGCAGTAAATCTTGTTGGCGTACAACTCGGGGGACACAACTTTTAACCACTTAGTGACAATTAACTTTAGCCTTAATAACCAATAATATTATCCCCCTTTGTGTTCAAGCAGTCATAACGTTTTAATTTTTTCATCAATCATTCTTTTTTTATTTTGTGGGATTAGTTGTAGGTTTTTTAGGAACCATTATGGGGTATATATAGTGTAGTAAATAACTTTAATTTTATTTTTAGGGGGAAAGGTAAAAAGACTTTTAACATTATTTTGTGGAATTTACAAATAACTTCTAAAATAATATAACTTTATTATGTAGTCACTAAAATGATGATAATTCTATATATTTTTTTACTATTTTTCCTCTCCTCTTGCAGGCTGTCAGCTCTGCAACTGCTCCCCCTCCTCCTGCAGACTAAAGGGTAGGGGAGGGAGGCAGGTGCTTTAGCTGCTTATATCTCTAGTTTAGTAGCAGCTAGATATGGGCTTTGTGTTGGTCTTGTATGAAAGCTTTCAAACAAGACCAGGCCCAGGCTTCTAGCTGCTACCAATCAGGAGATAACAGCAGTTAAAGCAGCCCCCTCCCACTTCTGCCCGAGCCCAGATCAGGCAGAACAGTTAAAGGGAGTCTGTCACCTCATTTTCACCTATATAACTAACAGCACTGCCCCACAGACGATTGCATACACATCTCAGACATACCTGTGTGCACTGTGTGTGTGTATTCCTTGTTCAGAAAAAGCACTTTTATTCTGCAGGAAAACAGCTCCCAAGTGCCCGGCTCTGCTGCTGCTGCTGCTGCTGCTGCAAACCAGACTGGAGGGGGGAGGGCAGCTTTAGCTGCTCATATCTTGGGATTAGTAGCAGATAGAACAGTTCTGATCTTCTTTGAAAGCTGACATTCCAAGCTTTAAAATGATACCAAAATCACAGCATTATATCCAGTATATCAGAAGATATAGCTGTTAGAAATCGAGTCAGGAGAGAAAGCTGTTTTTAGTTTCACTTTCAGCCGGGCACTTGGGAGCTGTTTTCCTGCAGAATACAAGTGCTTTTCCTGGACATGTAATACAGACACACAGTGCACACAGGTATGTCTGAGATGTGTATGCAATCTTCTGTGGGGCACTGCTGTTAGTTATATAGGTGAAAATGAGGTGACAGACTCCCTTTAAGCACTTTTGCCACAGTCCGAGCTCAGTTAGGTGGTTAAGTCATGTTTCAATTTCTTCAATTATTGGTATTTCAGCTATATCTGCAAACTAAGCTTACTGTGGATAATTTTTTTTTCAAAGACATGTACAAGGAAATGGGACCGGGTGTTCACCTTGACAGACAAGCAGACACATTTGCACAGATCATGAAGCAGTGTTTGAATTTTTGCAGCTGGTAATTTACCCACTGAATGCACAGTATTTCACATTAAGGTAAATGCTCAGAGAAAATGGTATCAGGCTGGTAAAACAGCTTAAACTTTACAATATTCATTTTACTGAAAATTGCACAGCATGTATTATTTATCATGAGTACTTTAGAATTTACTTTTGTGGCATTTTTTCTTAAATTATTTTTCATAAAAAATGAATAAAGAGTGAATATTTAAATAAAGCATATTATCTTGTTAAATAAACAAGTGAACAATTACATGCGTGTACAGGAGAGCAGAGTGTAACAAGACATGTTCAATTGTCTTACAATGCATTAAACCTTCTATATAAAAACCTGGCCGGAAACTATTGATGTTTAACTCCTTCACTCTCAGAGGGTTTTTCGTTGGCATGTGTATGACTTTTTGATCAGTTTTTATTAAATTTTTTGAGGGAGGTCAAATTACCAAAAAACAGTGAAGCCGCCATTTAGATTTTTTTTGCCATTTCGCCATTTGCCATATGGGATAAATATTTTTATATTTTAATAGTATGGGTGTTTGCGCACATGGTGATGCCCGTGCTGTTTTTTTTTTATTGTTTATCTATTTTGATTTTGGGGAAAGTGGGTCGATTTTTTTTTTACACCTTTTAAAAGTTCCCATAAGGAACTCGAACATGCAAACATTAGGTTGCTTCTCTCATAGACGCCAATGCATTAGCATGGGAGTCTATGGAAATTTGTCTATGTTCCTACGGAGCCCTGTTACAGGCAGTATCTCCATAGGAAGATATCTGCAGCAGCCTCGGATAATTCAGGAGGACCGGGGCTGCTGCACACACTATCTGGCTCCCCCGATCCCCTCTAGGGGGAGCTGTTGCATGCCTGGGAGCATGTGATCATGAGTTTTGACCACAGCCTCTGAGGGGTTAAATGTCTGCGTTCGCCATTACCACCGATCACAGACATTAGCCCCGGCTGTCTGCTGTTTAAAACCGCAGGCACCCATGGGCTATGGCGCCCACTGTGCTCATGGGCGGCTCCATTTTTAAAGACCAGCCAGCACCATACCCTTACATTGAAGGTGGGAAGGGGTTAAGAAAAGGTATTAACAGAAAATGACCAATTGTTTAAAATCAAGTGTTTGTGTTAAACATATGTCAATACTTATATATAAAAAAAATCCTAAAGTCCTGGTCACTAAGCCTAATAATAGGCTGACACTTTCTATGTTGTCTAGCTCACTTTTCTGTAGTCATCTCATTATTATCACAGTCAGGATTACAATGAGTGGTATCACATTAATATACAGTGGTGCTTGAAAGTTTGTGATCCATGTGCTTTCTGCATCGATCTGTCCATTCCGCAAGAGAGAGAACATGTTCTATACTTGTCAACATCGTGCAGACGTAACTATTGAAGTCAATCGCCCTGCAACAAGATGCAGAATGCACATGGACTGCGTATTCTGCAGGTCTGCGATTTGCATTAGAAGAAAACAATTGGATCTTATGTATGTTTTTTTTTTTTTCATTTCCTGTTCCCATTTAATTCTGCATGATTTTAAAGAGATAGACATTATTAGGACAATCTCCTGAGAAAAATGCAAATTATTTTTCAGGGGAACTGGCTGACATAGTAAATATGTACTTTACTACTTTAAGCCTCATTCACACATCTGTGCTTAAATCTGTGAAATAGTGGTCAGTGATGCCTCCGTGAAGATGTCCGTGATGGATCCGTGTTGGGTCCGCGTGTCAGTTTTTTGCTGTCCATGTGTCATCTGTGTTTCACTGACACTGCACAGCTGAAAAATAATTTTCAAAGCATCTCTTACTAATGATCCGTGAGACATGGATGAAACACAGATAACATCCGTGTTGCATCCGTGGTTTTCACAGACCCATAGTTTATAATGGGCGTGATGGATCTGTGAACATAGGGCATGCATCCGTGCTAAAAACACAGACCCAGGAACTGATGTGTGTATGCACACATAAAAATGAATGAATACCTGTGCTGTCTGTGGAGAACACGTACAGCACACGTCCATGGAACACTGACATGTGAATGAGGCTTTAGGCTTCAAAAAAAAGGCTTAGATGAAATATTAGAAAAGAAAAATATTTTCATCAGACCTCATATCAGATCCCCATAAATTTCAGGACATCACATCAGACCCCCATCAGACCTCAGATCAGCCCTTTCAGACCCCCATCAGACCTCAGATCAGCCAATCAGCCCACATATCCGCCCAAATCTGCCCACTCTGCCCCCATCAGACCTCAGATCAGCCCATCAGCCCCCATATCAGCCCACTGTGCCCCCCATCAGACCTCAGATCAGCCCACTGTGCCGCCCATCAGACCTCAGATCAGCCCACTGTGCCCCCATCAGACCTCAGATCAGCCCACTGTGCCCCCATCAGACCTCAGATCAGCCCACTGTGTCCCCATATCAGCCCACTCTGCCCCTATCAGACCTCAGATCAGCCCACTGTGCCCCCATCAGACCTCAGATCAGCCCACTGTGCCCCTATATCAGCCCACTCTGCCCCTATCAGACCTCAGATCAGCCCACTGTGTCCCATTAGACCTCAAATCAGCCCACTGTGCCCCCATCAGGGGTGAGTATGTTTCCCCGCTCCCGGCACCTATTACTTATTAGTGAGCGTTCACTAGTATTCGCTTTATAAGACGCACTGCAATTTTCCCCCTACTTTTGGGGGGGAAAAGTGCGTCTTATAAAGCGAAAAATACAGTAAGTCTTTTCTCCTTTATACTATGTAACTATAACTTCTGAGGAAACTAAGCACCTACTAACCTTGGAGGCATATGCACTGGTATCTAGATGCACAATATTTTATCTCTGCATGTATTTTTCCACCAAAGGGCCACTAACTTTTCGCTAAGCTTTTGATCTGTTATAGAGACATATCAAAAGTTTAGATCAGTGCGGGTGTGGGCTCTGAGATCCCCACTGCTCCCTAGAATGAGAGGAGAGAAGCACGTGCATAGCGCTCTCTCTCCTGACTGTACATGACGGGGTCCATAGAAGTCTATGTCCCCAGCATCAAGGAGAGAGAGCACAGTATGAGCACACTTCTCTCCTCTCGTTCTAGGGATCGGTGGAGGACATATCCAAAGTTTGTGAAAAGACCGTAGTAATAAGGATCCCATTAATTCAACATTGTGGGCTTAAATCTACTGTGAAGGCTTTTTAAGTCTTCACTCGTGCCTCAATGTGATATCAAGTCACTGGAGGCCTACTCAGGCCTTTACAAACTACATGTTGGCTACTGTATCATACAAAATAATAATAAAAAAAAAAGCTATTACCGTTCAGCTTTCCCCAATTTATTTTGTCATTGATGGCATATAAAATGTTATAAGATGAAGTCATCTTCACTGACGAGTGACCCCATATATTATTTCTCTTTTCAGAACCAGATACTTTTATTTTGGCTTTTTGCCCATTAATAAATTTACAGCTTTCTTTCCAAGTCATTCTTCCCTGTACACACAGTCTCTTTTTGCCAAACTGATTAATGGCCAGTTCGTTGGCCAGTAAATGTACTGTCAAGATTTAATTTTTATAATGGAAGAATCACAAATTTGCTTTTAATCAAAAATTCTCCTGTCCGGTCCTCAGCAAAAACATATAGGCATTTGTCTGAAAACTGTTCAACGATACTGGTTGGACGAAAAAGAAAAAAAAGAGACAAGCCGTTTCAAAAGGTTATATTGCTCACCTTCTAGTGTTGTGCACAAAAAGCAGTGTACTTATGGGTGCTCTAACCTTTTGTCTTCCAAGCTCAAAGGCCCAGGGAGAGGAAACATGCAGATATGGATTATAATCATTAGAAGTTTTTTTCAGCCACTCAACCGGGAATGGGAGATAAAAGGATCTTTATTGATCAGTCCCAAAACATGTAGACGACAAAAGACATCTGGTTGAACCCATCAAAAGACCGTCTACTGTTGTGATCAATGGAGTACAGATGAGTTATTGTGGAGAATACTACCAGTGTCATTCCTACAAAATACTGTATTACTACCTAACAATGACTAAAACCCATCACAGATAAATTTTATACAGACTATCACAGTGACTAAAGGACAACAAATTGGATTTGTCATCCTTGCCAATGTCCACCATTACAGCTTTCACATGAGTGGTCATCAAGATTTTCCCATTGGATGATCAGAAAAGGCTGTATTCAACCTGTATTCAAACAGTGATTAAAAAAATAATGTGACAGCTATATCATTGTCTTTTTCCAAAGCACCAGTAATGCAAAATAAATTTTTCACTAAACATCTACAAATTTTATTGGATAACAAGGAAGGACTTGGCAACCTAGTGAGCATGCATTAAGAAAACCTAAATTCCAACAAAAAAAAATCACTGAATTTTATTTTTTTAGTCAGTTTAGTACTAAAGAAAACGGCTTTTTCCTTTGAAATTACCATCTCATTCATCTCCCCATGCTACAACTTATGAAGTGAAGATCCAGCTTTCTTTTTAAACTTCTAAAGTGCCTTCAAAAACTCTTATGGATGCTCAAAAACAAAAAAGAGGATGTGACAGAACAAAACATTTCAAATGATAGTTTTCATTTATAGTATCAAACCAAAAATAATTGTCGCAAACATTTACAAACTGACAGATGGTCTGTCAAGAAAGAGGAATAATGGGTTTAATACTATAATTAAACCCTAATGCAATAATCTGTGCTCCAATAATTTTATTAAATTTCATATAAAGTCAGTTCAAAAATGTTTGGAGATTTGTAAGAGTCTGGTCCAAAAGAGTAGAGCCAACTGTAAAATTTGGCAGAGAAGGAAAAATGCTCTGGAGAAGTTTGTGGTTGGGACATGCTCCCTAGTTTTCTAGAGAAGGGAAATCTCCATCCAACAATTACATTCCAAAGAATTGTGCGTTTCCCAATATTGTTGCCACCAAAGTAGTCTCCGTGTAAAAATTTTCCCATACACAAAGAGAGGTCTATCACAACAAATACAGTGCCTTGCGAAAGTATTCGGCCCCCTGGAACTTTTCAACCTTTTGCCACATTTCAGGCTTCAAACAAAAAGATATAACATTTTAAATGTTTGGTGAAGTATCAACAACAAGTGGGTCACAATTGTGAAGTGGAACGAAATTTTTTCGATCATTTAAACTTTTTTTTAAATAATAAAACTGAAAAGTGGGGCGTGCAAAATTATTCGGCCCCCTTGCATTAATACTTTGTTGTGCCACCTTTTGCTGCGATTACAGCTGCAAGTCGCTTGGGGTATGTCTCTATCAGTTTTGCACATCTAGAGACTGAAATTCTTGCCCATTCTTCCTTGCAAAACATCTTGAGCTCTTTGAGGTTGGATGGAGAGCGTTTGTGAACAGCAGTTTTCAGCTCTTTCCACATATTCTCAATTGGATTCAGGTCTGGACTTTGACTTGGCCATTCTAAGACCTGGATTCATTTATTTTTGAACCATTCCATTGTAGATTTTGCTTTGTGTTTGGGATCATTGTCTTGTTGGAAGATAAATCTCCGTCCTAGTCTCAGATCTTTTGCAGACTCCAACAGGTATTCATCCAGAATGGTCCTGTATTTGGCTCCATCCATCTTCCCATCAATTTTAACCATCTTTTCTATCCCTGCTGATGAAAAGCAGGCCCAAACCATGATGCTGCCACCACCATGTTTGACAGTGGGGATGGTGTGTTCAGGATGATGAGCTGTGTTGCTTTTACGCCAAACATATCATTTTGCATTGTTTCCAAAAAGTTGGATTTTGGTTTCATCTGACCAGAGCACCTTCTTCCACATGTTTGGTGTGTCTCCCAGGTGGCTTGTGGCAAACTGTAAACAAGACTTTTTATGGATATCTTTGAGAAATGGCTTTCTTCTTGCCACTCTTCCATAAAGGCCAGATTTGTGAAGTGTTCGACTGATTATTGTCCTATGGACAGACTCTCCCACTTCAGCTGTAGATCTCTGCAGTTCATCCAGAGTGATCATGGGCCTCTTGGCTGCATCTCTGATCAGTCTTCTCCTTGTTTGAGATGAAAGTTTAGAGGGACGGCCGGGTCTTGGTAGATTTTCAGTGGTCTGATACTCCTTCCATTTCAATATGATCGCTTGCACAGTGCTCCTTGGGATGTTTAAAGCTTGGGAAATCTTTTGGTATCCAAATCCGGCTTTAAACTTCTCCACAACAGTATCACGGATCTGCCTGATGTCTTCCTTGGTCTTCATGATGCTCTCTGTGCTTTAAACAGAACCCTGAGACTATCACAGAGCAGGTGCATTTATACGGAGACTTGATTACACACAGGTGGATTCTATTTATCTTCATCAGTCATTTAGGACAACATTGGATCATTCAGAGATCCTCAATGAACTTCTGGAGTGAGTTTTCTGAACTGAAAGTAAATGGGCCGAACAATTTTGCACGCCCAACTTTTCAGTTTTATTATTCCAAAAAAAGCTTAAATGATCCAATAAATTTCGTTCCACTTCACAATTGTGACCCACTTGTTGTTGATTCTTCACCAAAAATTTTAAATGTTATATCTTTTTGTTTGAAGCCTGAAATGTGGCAAAAGGTTGAAAAGTTCCAGGGGGCCGAATACCTTCGCAAGGAACTGTAGCTTGCCAAGTTTTTTGAGGAAGAACCTGACTGGTCTGCATTGAGGTCATTTTGTTAAGTGTTATTTACTGTATATGACTCCATATACATCATGTCCAACTCTACTCGGAAGAGTTGGAATGCAGACTGTGAGCCAAGCCTCCCTTAAGGCTTTGATGGAGAAGTACAAATATATTGTAAAGCCTTCCTGGAAAAGTGGAGGGCAGTATAACAGGAAAGGCCACCATCATTTTGGAAGATGCTCTGTATACGGTATATATAGTCTGATTCATTGCAATGACAATTATGCTCCAAAGTGAAAGACAATGAACACAGATACCCACTGGAGACCCAAAATGCAGACAAAAAAACCAAGAAAAACACAAATAATATATAGCTACCTGAATAGAAAACTTGATGGGTCTTACTTACCTGGGCTCCCCATTTCCTCTAAGAAAACTGGGTACTGATGGGGTTTATGCTTTCATAACACGGGCTACTGACCCTGGTATACATGACAATGTGTGATGAGTTATTAACGGGAATCTGTCATCAGATACCTTGATATAAATTCATTTCCCAGGACCCTGACAATATGATACCGATGACCTATCCTGAGGACAGATCATCTATATTAACCTCTTGCACAACCCCTTTACTCTTTCCAGGTTCTTGGCTCTTTTGCTACTCTGTTGTGGATGAGCTTGTCAGGCCTGTTATGTATACTGAGCACGGTGGCTCAGTGGTTAGCACTGGTGCCTTGCAGCGCTAGGGTGCTAAGTTCAAATCTGACAAGGACAACATCTGCATGGAGTTTGTATATTCTCGCTGGGTTTACGTAGGTTTCCTCTTGGTACTCTGGTTTTCTCCCACACTCCAAAGACATTCTTCAGGAATTTAGAATGAGCGCCTCTTCGCAAGGTTTTATAGATTTTCTGGGTTTTGGCCGCATCACAGCCACGTTTCTACTGCCCGTGGGCCAGCAGGTCTTGCCGTACCCTAAGTCACATCACTGCCTGGTGATAAGGTATTTCCTTGCAGGTCTTGCTAAACCACTTGCTTCATTGTGTGTCTCAAATGCAGTTTGTGAACAGCTTGTTTTTGACTCTTCTGTTCATTCTCTTGAATCTATACTTGGTTCTTGTACTTATGTGGTAATTGATACTGTCTTTGTTCCAGACGTTGATCTCTCTATACGTTTAGTGTTATCTTGCTGACTACTGTTGAAAAATAATGGTTAGGCCCTAAGATTTGCTACTATGCTGAACTACCACCTCAAATCCAAGGCTGGCACTAGTAAGTTCAGTGTTAAATCAGGTACAATGCCCTGTAGGTCTAGCTCAGCTGAATGTTTGCATCTGTCATTCGATGTGTTTCACTGTTCCGTTTTATTTTATTATTGTGTTAAGTCAACACAGATATGACAAAGCCTTAGACTAGACCAGGGCTGGCCAACCTGAGGCTCTCCAGCTGTTGTAAAACTACAACTCCCACCATGCCCTGCTGTAGGATGATAGCTGTAGGCAGACTGGGCATGCTGGGAGTTGTAGTTTTGCAACAGCTGGATAGCCGCAGGTTGGCCAGCCCTGGACTAGACAATCGTCTAAAAATGCTGCAGATTTATCACAGTGGCTCATGTTGGATGATAAATCTGGTACCTATTTAGACACTTTCATCTGTTGTAGGATTTACACCGCACAACTGTTGGGCAGATCATCAGAAACGAACATTACTCCGAACACTCGTTCCCAATAATCTGCCCGTGTAAACGCGCTGCCAATCACCCGATGAACACGCAAAGCGCTCGTTCATCTACTGATGATCTTTCATGCAGTACATTATATCATCGTTTCTGGGCAGTAGATCGCGCTGTGTAAAGAGAGAATAAATCTCCCCTCATGTTAAGAAGCTTCTAAACACAGCAATCAATTTTGAAAAATGCCAAGAAGCTATTTTTATAGTGTTATTAGAAAGGTGACAACCTTGAGCACAGCGAACAGTTACATTCCGAGAAATTATATTATTTTACATAGCAGTAAACAATTTCTGAAAATGTGGATGATTCACCAAAAATGTGTAATGTTTCAACTCGGCATTGGGTCTTCCACCAGAGCATGAAAAAGGCTCAGTGTGGATCCAAAAATTGCGCCCCTGTAGTAAATATACCCACATTATAGCTGAACTGGAGGTCCCTATGCTGTTGCCTCTTTTTACTTTTGGATATTGCATGGAATTGATTTTACCCTATGAAAATGTGCAATACCCCTTTTATTTTTGGTTTGTGAAAGCCAAGGAAGTTTCTGAATGACTTGGATCCGCCAGATTTCAGAGACCTGTCACTAAAACTAAAAGTGGAGACAATTTACTGGTTGCTTCGTTTTGTTTTTACCCCTTAATGTCCCCTCCCCCCAGGTTCAAACAGGTGCTATCAATTTCAGCCCTTGGTACGAGTGATTTCTTAGGGGACACTTCATTGACACTGGATGGTGGATACCTCCCACCTGACAATTCAGTAGTATAGGGTGCCAAAACTAACACCAGTGGTGGGAAAATGAGTGAGCAAAGTGTGGGGTTACAAGATGAAAAAAAAACAACGTAACCAGTAAAAATATGTTTGTTAAAGGGAGTCTGCCACCTCTTTTTCAGCACTGCCCCATAGAAGATTGCTGACACATTCCAGACATACCTGTGTGCACTTTGTGTCTTTATTCCATGTCCAGGAAAAGCACTGTTATTCTGCAGGAAAACAGCTCCTAAGTGCCCAGCTCTGCTGCTGCAAGTGCCCAAAGCAAACCAGACTGAAGAAGGGAAGGCTGCTTTAGCTGCTCATATCTTGGGATTGGTACCAGCTAGAAATATGAACCTTGTTTGAAAGCTGGCATTCCAACCTTTCAAACGATACCAGAATCATAGCATTATATCCACTATATCAGAAGACACAGTCATCAAGTCAGGAGTGAAAGCTGTTTTTACTTTCACTTTCAGCTGGACACTTGGGAGCCGTTTTTCAGCAGAATAAAAGTGCTTTGCCTGGACATGGAATACAGATACATAGTGCATACAGGTATGCTTGGAAAGCGTTTGCAATCTTCTATGGGGCAGTGTTGTTAGTTAGGGCTGCAAAGAGTACTCGACTAAATCGAGTAACTCGACACAAAAAAATCCTCAATGCAAATTTTCTCCGTCGGCCCGGACTGACCTCCACATACTTACTTGTCCTGCAGAAGCACCTCCGGACACACCACCGCTCTTCCATTGACCCGCGCTGCACTGTGTTCCTGACGTACACACTGCGTCAGGGCTATGACGCAGTGTGACTTTGGGTCAAAGTGCAGCGTGGAACCATGGAAGAGCTGTGGCATGTACAGAGGCACTTCTGCAGGACAAGTAAGTGTTAGATCTTAACTGGTGCAGGGGAGAACTGATGGCAAGGGGGGGAACTGATGGCAAGGGGGGGAAGAACTGATGGCAAGGAAGGGGGAGAGAACTGATGGCAAGGAGGGGGGATAGAACTGATGGCAAGGAGGGGAGAGAACTGATGGCAAGGAGGGGGAGAGAACTGATGGCAAGGGGGGAGAGAACTGATGTCAAGGGGGGAGAACTGATGGCAAGGGGGGGGGGACTGATGGCAAGGGGGGGTAGAAAACTGATGGAGGGGGGAGAACTGATGGCAAGGGGGGAACTGATGGCAAGGGGGGAACTGATGGTGGGGAGAACTGATGGCACAAGGGTGGGGGAGAGCTGATGGCACCGGGGTGGGGGAGAGCTGATGGCATCGGGGTGGGGGGGAGCTGAAGGCACCGAGGTGGGTGAGAGCTGATGGCACCGAGGTGGGGGAGAGCTGAAGGCACCGGGGTGGGGGGAGAGCTGAAGGCACCGGGGTGGGGGAGAGCTGAAGGCACCGGGGTGGGGGAGAGCTGAAGGCACCGGGGTGGGAGAGTGCTGATGGCATCGGGGTGGGGGAGAGTTGAAGGCACTAGGGTGGGGGGGAGCTGATGGCACTGTGGTGGGGGAGAGCTGAAGGCACCGGGGTGGGGGAGAGCTGAAGGCACTAGAGTGGAGGAGAGCTGATGGTACTGGGGGAAATGATGCACTTGGACTGATCACACAGGGGGAACGAAGGGTGTTGGGGACTGATGACAGGGGGTCTGATGGGGTTTTGGCAAGGGGAGAACTGATGGTTGGGGGAGAGCTGATGGCACAAGGGTGGGGGAGAGCTGATGGCACCAGGGTGGGGGAGAGCTGATGGCATCGGGGTGGGGGAGAGCTGAAAGCACCGGTGTGGGGGAGAGCTGAAGGCACCGGGGTGGGGGAGAGCTGAAGGCACTGGGGTGGGAGAGTGCTAATGGCACTGGGGTGGGGGAGAGCTGAAGGCACCAGGGTGGGGGAGAGCTGAAGGCACCAGGATGGGGGAGAGCTGAAGGCACTAGGGTGGGGTAGAGCTGATGGTACTGGGGGGAACTGATGCACTTGGGCTGATGAGGTTTTTATAAAGGAAAACAGTCTATTAATTCATTTTTACTCATTAGAGTACTTGATTATTCGTAAAAATAATCAGTACAATACTCGATCGTGAGATCGAAAAATCGTTAGCTGCAGCCCTATTGTTTGTTACATTGGTGAAAATGAGGTGACAGACACCCTTTAAAGGTATACCACCAGCTGTAGGATGACCATATACATTCAATAGCTGTCAGCCGAACAGTTGTTTGGCCAACAGCTATCTATCCTAACTTCCTCAATGGGAAGAGGAGTGAAAGCTGCTGCCAGACATTTCTGGTGGCAGCTTATCTCCAGAGGGAATAAAAGTATTGGGCAAAAACATTTATTTTGCCTGAACTTTCTCTCGGCAGGTTCAGCCGACAATGCACTAATGTGTATAGGGGCCTTTAAGGTGGCCATACACATTATACGTTTGTTGATCAAACTGAAGTAATGTATGGGAGGAGCTTCCAAGGATCATGTGAAATTAATATTTCCACCCTAATACGTTAATACTGTTCTCTGGGAAGATAAGCCACTTCCAAAACTGTCTGGCAGTGGTTTTCTCCGCTCTCCCCGAGTCGAACGTATATATGTATGGAGAAGCCAGGAGGGAGACAGGAGAAATAGCTGTCAACCGAACAGCTACTGAATGTGTATGGCCATCTTTATTACTGTGAGGACATGACAGAACTCCTTTAAAGTGATTTCTCATGTCTAAACAAAACAAATGAAGTTTGGTCACAGGTAATTTCAATGGACAAGCATGCAGAAAAAAGGGTCATCCTATGTTCTCAGATGTTTATCTCGGCTAGAAAATCAAATTACTTATTTAGTACACCTCTCTGATAGCAGTGACCCCAGGGAGCTAAAGTCTGACAAGAGGGTCTGTGGGGAAGCAATGCCCTTTGTCTGTCATTGTGTTGCACGGCGCACCGATAAGCGCTACGTGCTGCCTTACAAATAAATGATTCTAGACTGATGTTGATATGATGCTTTAGCTTTTCATTCGATCGTGGTATGGTTAAAGCATTGCTGCAGCAAGCTTGCTCTCTCACCTCTCTGAAGGGAGATGCTGAGCACTGATTACCTCTGTTTTACAATGGCAGGCTTATACTTACCTTCCAGCGCGGTCCCAAGCAGCCATTCCTAACGCTAAGAATGATTAGCCTGCAGAATATTAAACCTACAACAGCTGCCAGGGGACTACTGTACAGAACAAACAAAGTGAGAGCCTCTCAGCACATGGCTTTTATAGCTAGGTATTGTAATGCAAGAATTAAAGGGCTGTAATGGCTGGTCAGAGTCTAGGGGCCTAAATAATACATTGCTTTTTATTGTGTCAGTATGAGGATGGAACATAATCTTTTCATGAAAGCCGTAATGGAATTGGACACCGAACAATGATTAGATTTGGAGAGGACATGGTATGTGCACAGCATTACCTTTGTGGAATTGGTTGTGTACAGCTAAAAGGGCTCAGTAAAGCTGCTGCGTTTCTGCTGAGGAACGGGAAGGATAAACATTGACTTCTCATTTCTGGACAACAGCTTTTTGAGGATCATATGAACTGGTATGTTCTTAAAGTGGTTGTTCAGGCTTTTACTATTGATGACCTATTCTCAGGATAGGTCATCAATATCATATCGGCGGGGGTCCAACACCTGGCACCCCCGACGATTAGCTGTATGAAGAGACGCCGCACACAGTGTGCACGTGCCTTCTCTCTTCCTGTCTGCTGCTGCTGTCTATGGTCTTCATACAGCTGATCGGCGGGGGTGCCTGGTGTCAGACCCCCACCGATCTGATATTGATTACCTCTCCTGAGGATAGGTCATCAATAATAAAAGCCTGGGCAACCCCTTTAATACGCAAGGGCATCATCTTTGTAAAGAAGGTCAAGTACATTATGGATTCATAAAATTCAGGCCATCTTCACATGAGTACACATAATGCGGTGAGTACAGGAGAGTAGGGTGCTTGCAGAAGCAGAATGACATTTCATATTCACACTGCTCCTGATAATAAAAGCTCTGAAAAAAAGTATATTTGATCTGCTCTCCTTGGCCCCTACGTATAAAGAGGACAAATGAAGTTGCAGAGTTGGTCAAGACAAAAAAAAATGTCTGAAAAGATAAAGGCGATCTTCTGAATGTTGTGTCTAGCATGTTGCAAATGAGTACACAGTTTAGCACACACAATTCAATTATTTCTCTTCTACAAATTGAAATCTAATTATTAAAACTAACATGAAATACTAGAGGAATCAAAGGAGGCTATTAATAAGGTCTATACCCTTAAAAAAGTCTCCAGGACTGGATTGGAACCCTCCACAGTTATATAGGGATTGTCAGGAGATATTGCTTTCCCAAATGTTGATGGTATATAATATCAGTTTAAATGAAAGGCTATGAAAGAGGCTATAAGAGGACAGTTATCAACCCTTATATGCCAGAAAACTGGTGTAAAAAAAAAACCAACTTGAAATCTGATGTGTTGCTATGGGCAACTAAGCCAGTTCTACTTTACACCAGTTTGATAAATCTCCCCCAATGTGGCACATTTTAAAAGGGAGGCTGCACCCAGTGGGGTGTAACTGCATTATCAAATAAAACCACATAAAAGAAAACATATAAAACACGTCCTGGGACATCGGGTTCGGTGTACAATTTTAATATGGAAACATTCTCATTCAAATACTTAGGAAATATATTGCAGCAATCAACATAAAAGTGAAAGTTAACATCAAGTTAACAACTAGAAAAGATAATGTCAGTTCCAACCTGAATATTCAGTAGGGAGCTGACTGGGATCAGTTCACATGATCAGGTGTATCCTGGTTTCACAGGTGAAGTGGAGTTAGACGGGCTCTTATTTGGGAACAAACGATCCTGCATATTCTGCATCCTGATATTTTGTTATATGTGGATAATGCTATCGATACCCTACCCGGGATTATATTAAGTATTTTTCCAAAATGTGGCTATTTCATGTACTAATTGGAAGAAGTCTGTTCTTTCTTCCTGTTTTCTCTGGGGGACACCCTCTGATCACCCCCTACAGATTGTACAGGATAAGCGCTACGTGCTGCCTTACAAATAAATGATTCTAGACTGATGTTGATATGATGCTTTAGCTTTTCATTCGATCGTGGTACGGTTAAAGCATTGCTGCAGCAAGCTTGCTCTCTCACCTCTCAGAAGGGAGATGCTGAGCACTGATTACCTCTGTTTTACAAGTTTGGTATTGCCGCATTCATATTGCGCTGCAGAATAAGAACTTCAGGTCATTTTTAGCGCACAGTGAACGCTGTGATGTGAAAACCCCAATTTTTAATTTTGCCACACAAAGAATTTTTTTCCCATTTTCCAATACAAGATATGGTAAATTAAATGGTGGAATTAAAAAAATGCATCTTGTCCCGGAAAAAATTAGGCCTTCATAATGCTATGTGGACGGAAAAATTAAAAAGTTATGGTTATTGGAATGTGGGGAGAACAATTCAAAATGCAAAAATGAAAATAGGCCTCGACGCCAAAGGGTTAAAACATAATTTTTATCAAAAATAAGCAATAAAAAAATTAACCTCAGGAGCATCTACTCTACATGCAAAAACGCCCGCACTATTAAAAACAGAACGGAATAAAAATTAAAATGGCCGCTTTACTGCCCCCAAACAATTGAATAAAAAGTAATCAAAAAGTCAGCATAATAAGAAAAAAATATTTTTTTCAAGGTTTTTATTTTCCAGTATTAAAATGCAAGAAAAACTATACAAATATGGTATCATTGTAATGACACTGACCTACAGAATTACCCAAAGCCCTGAATTGTACCGCTTCTTAAAATCATCATTCTGGTACAGCGCTAGCTTGTCAGCGCCATACTAGTGTACAGACCTCTGGCTGCCGTGGAGAACACTGCACAGGAGGGATCACAGATCGCTGTCCTGCCTGTGCTCCCCTCAAGCTAATTCTGGCACAGCACATTGGTTAGCTGTGCGCAGGTCCAGGATGAGCTCCAGCTTTCCCACTGTCACCTTCAGGATCTCAGCCTGTCTCTCCCCATAGTACTAGTGGAAGTGCTTGTGCACACCCATGCTTAATTCCCATCATGCTCTGCAGTAAGTTTGTTGGGTGAGGACGGATGCCCGGTTCTTTCTTCAGGATCATGTCCGCCGCAGCCAGTAGAAGAATCGGTGGCGGCAACAGTTCTAATCTCAACCAGTAGTGACCAGCGGAAGGTGGCTGAACATGAGCATACTTGAAGGGAGGGTCAGCTCCATGGCTCGTCCTGACCCAGGGAAGGTGAAACAGACTGCCGCCACTGACTCAAAAAAATTCCCCCGAAGGTGTACATAGCATTTAAAGGCTATGTAAACCTTTGGGGGCAATGTTTTTTTTTATTATTGCTTTATACTAATATAATAAATATATATATTATAATAAATATAAAATAAATATATATAAATATATATTTATTTTGAGCTAAAAATATTTTTTTTAATTAGTCTGTATTAACAAATATATGGTATCCATTTTTCTGTACAGAGCTGTGATGCTCAAGAAGCACTGTTTGTATTTTTTGTCTTTTCCATCAGACCAGGAGCTGACGGACTCCTCATCTCAGCTCTCTGACCTTATAAACACTCATTATAGCTCAGTTCTTATCTTACTGATAAGAATGTGGCTTAAATGACCTCTTGGTAGTTTAGAGATAAGGTTTATTAGATGACCGGCACAAATTGAAAGTGAAAGTACCATTCACACAGCTAGAAAAACAGTTAACTCTTTGTGACAGAACGGCTCAATATTTTTAATAAAGGCCAATTGAAAAAAATATTTTTACCCAAAAATGAGAAAAAAAATCTTTAAAAAATGCACCCAAAGGTGTACATAGCCTTTAATTATTTTGATAGAGAATTCTAGATTAAATATGTGGTTTAGAAAGTGGTGCACTATATGGAAATTGGTGGTCTGAAATCATACTTAGATTTATAAAAGGTGTCTGATTTACCTAATCATTTACAGGGTAACCTAAACATTTAAGTACACTTTATTAAAACATAGGAAATGGTCTAAAAATAATATTTCTCATGTACTTTTTTTTTTTTTTTTTTTACTTTTTCATGCGAAGTGCAGGTGCCTATACTCATGATCAGCTCTAGTAAACCAGGCATCCTGCTTCGTGAAGTTAATCATGCTGAGGCCAATGACACCTCTATTGCACTATTGCAGGAATCACAGGTCATTTAAGAGAAAGGAGTACTTTATTCTTATGTTAAACAGGTGCTCGGCACCGTCTCACCCATCCTCTCCCAGACTGCTACAATCCCTCTTGCACTGATTCACAGGACCATGCATGCGGATGTCTGGCCATTAAATCTCAAGCACAATAGACAATAGAGCACAACTCTTCTCCTGCTCTAGATTTCAGGGCCAAGCATCCGAACAGTGAGGATGCATGGCCCTGTCAATCAGTGCCGGAAGGAGAGTTGCACCAGGTATCAAATTATCATTATTTTTTCTATACTTTTTTGCCTGTTTCGATACCAGAATTGGCATGTTTTCGATACTATGCTGCGCTATTGTCCAGCTTAGTATCAGTCCCTATCAGAGAATATGGCGCACAGCACACACCATGTTCTCATAAGTGGCTGCACAGTGGAGAAGGAGGGAGAGCGTCCTTCCTCACTGACGCGGCCGGCCACTGCCATCAATGAAATTGGGGGCATGTCAGGGAGGGAGGAGAGGAGGAAAATAGGAGGGCAGGGGAGAAAGAAACTCACAGCATCCTCATGGTGTTGGAAGCTGATAAGTTAAAGGACCTTTAATAAAGTAATTGTCATGTGACCAGTAACATCCACTTGTTATTGTTCACATGGTGATGACATCATCAAGAGTCAGAAGGATCTTGCTGCAGGAGATGTGATGTTTCCTGCTGTTTTTACAGGAATGTGCTGCATGTTATTTGCTTGTATTAATGTGAGGCACATGGTCTTATTACTTTAGTACCTCCATGTAGCTCAAATTAATAGCTACAGTGACCTAATCATATACCTCATAAAATGGGCAACATGGGGTTAAAGGGGTTGTCAGAGTTCAGAGCAGAACCTGGATATATCCCCTTTTTTGACAAAGACAGCCCTTCCTAGAGGAGCATTGGATGGTCCTGACCAGATATATCTGGAAGGAAGTAACAGAGACTCTTTTCAAACTGAGGTTCCTTTGTCTCAAGCTTTATGTCTATTCGGAGATCTTTTCCTTTTAAATGTTCATGAACAGGACGGTGTAACTATTACTAAGGCACTGCTTGTTGCTAAACTCTGTATTCTGAGGTTTTTGGTATCAGCTAAATTCCTACTAATTTTGCATGGAAGTAAACCTTGAGTCAAATGATTTTTAAAGAGAAGTATCTGTTCGAACAAAAAAGAGATAAGGGGAATTGGAATCTGTGGATAAGAGCCTTCTGTCTGTGAAGGTCCTCATTCATCCAGGTCATGGTATATCAGTAGTAATAAGTTCAAAGCAACTGAACTTCTGGTGTATTTTTTTTCCTGAAGACATTTCTAAAGCTAGTCGGTATGCAAGTGAGTATGAATATGAAAATTACATAACCAGACTCACCACACTATACACCGTTTACTCTTGTTTGGGGGTGGGGGGTATTTTAGAGCTGATAGATTCCCTTTAAAAACTCTTCTGAGTTTTTCAGATACCTCCATTTTTAGTCTGGCCTGCTTTGAACAATCACTGGCACATCTACTGTCTGCCACTTACAATGCTGTTCCAACACCTTTCCTGGAGCAGTTTAAGCACACCTAATAGCTTCAGTTAACATTTTACCTCCATGATTGAAGCATGAGTCACCAGTATTTAATGCTGGATATTCCTTGTACAAGCCATTCTAATTCAGAAAGCCAGTCTGATGACTAGCAAAACATCTGAAGGAAAACAAATATACAACAGGTCCAGCTACTCTGAACTTATTAGACGATTATCTTATAATAAGTGGAAAAAGAAAGCAACTCTACTCTTCTCGATTCTAGGGTTGGTGGGTAAAGTAAGCGAGGGGGATGTTTGGGGTATGTACTTTAGGCTGCATTCACACTGCTGTGTCCATTTTCACGGACCACAAACTGAAGATCCGCAAAACATGGGCAGCAGCTGTGTGCAACCCACATCACTGTGCTGACCCACTGACTTCAATAGGTCTGCGATCCGCAAGATGCGGCCAAAGGCAGATCATGTCCTATTCATTTTTTTCTGAAAGGTATGGTAAGGTACTTGCAGGTGGCAAGACATCTCTTCTTTGTGACACCACAAATGATAGTGAATGATAGCGGTACATAGTATTCTAAAAATAGATATGTACACCTCAGCAAATTTGCATGTATTCATATAAGGGAAATGTGCCATATGGTTGCTCTGGCAGGTGTAAATTAAATATCATGCAAAAAAGGCAGCAACTCGCACATACCAGAATAGATAACATACACAACATGGTATTTCAAAAGAAAAGAATTTATCAGCACTCACAGTCCATAACGGTGTATAGAGTGCACATCTCTGAGAGCCTAACCCCATTAAAGGGGTATTCTCATCTTCAACAATGGGGGCAGGTCCCACCGCTGGGACCCGCACCTATATCGAGATCGGAGGGGGGAGAACTGCGCCTGGAGGACCCCAGGTTTCCCGGGGTCCGGCCACCACCAGGCACCGCACCCCGCTGCTCCCATAGAAATGAATGGGAGCGCACTGCGCATGCACGCCTCCGCTCCCATTCATTTCTATTTGTAGCCGACGGAAATAGCTGAGCGCTGGCTCCGTTATTTTCGCCGGCCCATTAGAAATTAATATACCCGCACCTATAAGACAATGGGAGCATATCCTAGCGATATGCCCCCATTGTATAAGATGAGAATAACCCTTTAAGGTTTGCATAATGCCTAAGCCATTAAGGTTTGCATAATGGCTATGCTTCTTTGTACAATCATAACTGTGAAGGAAAAATTAGGTTTGGGCTTCCCTAAAGTCTCTTTCAGCCATTTTATTCCCTGTTTCAGATGCACAGCTAGATGTATTTCTCTCTGAAGCAGTGGTTGTCTCCCTTCTGCCAGTACTGTAACCTCACTCCCTTTACTTCCCACTGTTTTCTACTAGGGAGCCCAGAAAGCTGATAAGGAGGAGGAAATCTCACTGACAAAAAGACAGGATGCTCCAGTGATGTTCAGAAGCAGGGTAGAAGCAGTTTTCCCATCAGGCTCACAATCTCAGCTATCTCTGACACACTCCCAGTTCCTTCCAGCCATCTTATGAGTCTTTTGTTACCAGAGATGGATCTTGCCTGCCAGCAGGCAGTGGACTGCAACTCAGGTGGAAGTGAGACCCCCTAGTGGCCATGACTTTGCAACTTTTTTTCAGGTATATGCAGGCATGTTTTTTAAATGAAGTTGTTTAGAAATTTGCTAGTTACACCATTCTCTATAAAATGAAATTGTGTGAAAGTACAGTGACTCTTTAAAGGAGTTGTCCAAGATCATTAAAAATCTTAAAAAGATAAACCCTAAAATGGTTTAAAAAAAAAAAAAACATGTTATACCCCTTTCTCCTGCATCATTCTCTGTGGCGCTGGACCACTTTACTGCCACTGAGTTTACCTCTGAGGACAATGAACATGCTGCGGTTTGCTCTCCGTCCTGGGGATCCGCACCAAGACGGATTCGGACTGACCCCCAATTCAAGTCAATGGGGACGAATCCGTTCTGTGTGACACAATAGAAGCCGGATCCGTCCTCAATTGACTTTCAATGGAGTTAATGACGGATCCGTCCCAGCAATGTTAAAGATAATACAACCGGGTCCGTTCATTACGAATCCATATGGTTGTATTATCAGTAACGGAAGCGTTATTGCTGAACCCTGCCGGATCGAGCAATAACGCCAGTGTGAAAGCAGCCTAAATTTCCTGGTGACAGAGTCCGGGTCCTCCAATAACCTTTTCAAATGTCACACACAAAAGTGGAAAAAGGCAATAGTACATATGGCACTCACCATTAAAATCTGTCATTTCTTTATTAGAATTTTTTTTTCTAATAAAGGAAGAAGTTGACATTTTCATGAACTGTTCCAATTACAGATTTCCACCTTATCACATGCTTGGTGGACTACAAGTCTAAAGGTATGTTCACGTGACGGATTTTGAAAACGCACTGGTTTTCTGCACGGTTTTGGTGCAGTTTTTGGCACATTTTTTCAGCTTCACATTCATTTCAATGAGAGAATCAGCAAGGATTGCACTCCAAGATACAGCATGCTACTTCTTTTTTTTCCCACGCAGAATACAAAGAATGAGAGGCTTTTTAGAGGCATTTTTGGCATGTGGAAAATGTGTGAAAAAGTGCACAAAGTCAACAAGTCCTTAAGGTGGATGGAAAGTTACACTGCATTTATACGAGCCAATAATCGTCCTGATTATTGGGAACGACTGTTGTTCCTGACAATTTGCCCGTGTAAATGTGGCACCGATCCTGTCGTTCATACAGGCACCACGGATCATGGCTTCTGGGCAGCATCGTGAGGTCCAAACAGTGATCTGTAAATCCAGCTTTGGTGTGTGGATGGTGTAGTGCCGATCTTGTTTTTCTTTTTTCTCTTTTGACTGAACCTTTTAAAATGTCTCTACAATTTTGCATACAATGACTAGAAGTTAGCTCATTAGCTAAGGAAGTGCCATTAACTTTACGGCATACATTGTACCTTAAACGCTTTGTTATTTGTGCATATACTCCATTTAACAAGTAATGAAGTCAGATGGAGAATGCACACATACTATAAGTAATGCGCAATGCAGACTAAAGTGCCGCTTATGTAATGATACAGGTGCACCACCAAGCAGTGCACCCCATATTGATGAGCACAGCTAAGGAAAGTGTTTTTTTTCTTGCAAATGTGCTGCAACATATGTACCTATAAAGCCACCCTCCTTTTATTAGTCACTTTGCAAGTCTTGGGGAGAAAAAGGTTTGAAATTTGTGTAAATGTATGCATTTAACCTGAATCCATTTTCTTTTCAAATAGTAAAATCACCCAATGGAGTTGTTTCATCTCATCATTACTAAGGTGAAATGAGACACAGTCCCAACCACCAGCTGGCCGGGAAACGGCAGAGCGTGCCAGTGCTCGATGTTTCAGTAGCTACCATACTGAATGTCCATACGGAAACTGAATGGCCCTTTTAATGGGGTCACCTAGCAAATACAAAAATATCCATTAGGAGAAGTGATGTTAACAAGATGTCAACAAGCTGCCACCTTCAAAACTAAAATGCCCAAGCCAGGATAGGCCATCGATATCTGACCTGCGGTGGGTCCTAGACGAGTCAGAAAAAAAGCTGAGGTCAGTACACAGGCAGGCAAACAGGAATGGAAGACCTTCACAAAGTAACTATCAGGCTAGAATACTCAAAGCTCAGGAACTCTCCCACTGGGGAAGGTGCCTTATAAACACAAAGACAGTAAGTCATAGGCTGGGGAAGAATTAGGGTGCACGTGCTGGACCTTTAAGTGCCAGAAAGCACATGTACTATATGAGTGGGGAGAGCTGGCCATACCAGGAAGCACAGGCTGTGGCCTGCAAGAGAAGCAAGAGACCCCGACGGACAGCCCCGTTGAGGGTGAGGAACATTTTCAGCAGGTTCCCACCTTTGCTCAGGACCAAATTCTTTCCAGTCACTGAAGAAGTAGTCTTTACTTTTAATTCTCTTCATGCCCAGGATGTCTTTTTACCATGTACACATCATCAGAGCTGACCAAGGATTTGGCAGATACATGAGAAGGGAGACATAAACTAAATTATGTATCCAAAGAGAAGCAGAAGGACAAAATTTGTAGCAGACTGGGTTTAAATTGTTTTATGACCTCAAAGGGACCAAGGAAGTAAGATGCCAGTTTGTATGAAGGTACCCTGAGCCTGATGTTCCTAGAAGATAGCTAAACCTTATTTCCAGATGAGAAATGAGGTTGAGACCTGTCACCAAACTTCTTCATCCGTCCTAAGCTCTGCAGAAGAGCGTCCCTAGTCTCCTGCCAAATCTGGGAGAAGTTTTCTACAGAAGAGTCTGCTGCTGGTACTCCAGAGGAAACAGCGACAGGAATAGGTAACCGTAGGCGACCATATACAATGAGGAAAGGAGACCTGCCAGTAACTTTGCTACAATGGTTATTATACGAGAAGCCTACCCATGGAAACAAAGCAACCCAATCATTCTGGTGTGCATTGGTGAAATGGCACAAATAGTTGGTCAAGACCTGATTAATGCGTTACACTTGTCTATTGGTCTGCAGATGGTAAGTCTAATTTGACATCCAAAAAGTTGCAAACAGATTTCCAGAACTTGGATGTAAATTGCATTCCCCGATCAGATAGGATGTGTATGGGGAAACCATGGAGATGGATAGTGTGCTGAATGAACAATTTAGCTGGTTGGTAGATGGTAGACCAGGCAGGGCACAAAATGATCTGCTATCACTCGGATGGCTGTGCAGCCAGGGGAAGAAGGCAAATCGGTAATAAAGTACAGGGCGATATGCTGCCATGGGACTTTGGGCACCGGCAGAGGAAGAAGTCGCGTAGGTATTTGCTTAAGAGTATTGTTTTTGGCACAGGTGGCACAGACTGAAAAAAATCCCAGGTGTCCTTGGAAATAGAAGGCCAACATTAGTGACGGGATATGACCTCAGAGGTAGACCAGGATGACCCGTGACTCTATAGAACAATGTTCCTCATCTCCAGTCCTCAGGACCCACCTACCGGTTATATTTTCAGGATTTCCTTAGTACTGAGCAGGTAATAGAATTAATGTCAATGCATCAGGACCTACCACAGATATTCAAATGATGCCACTTCTCTGAGGCCAACTTAATTATCAGTTATTTTCAATCCCCGATAGAGTGGTTTAGAGAAGCCGCAGCTATATATTCCTCTTGAGTCCCTGTTTTGCAAGAGTGTGAATCCAGCCCCCACAGAGGATGCATCTACCTCTAGGAAGAATTGCTTGGCAGGATCTGGGCAGTGAAAAATAGATACAGAAGAGAATGCCTGTAGAAGAGACTTAAAGGCTGACTCTGCTTCATGATATCATACTTTGGGATTGGTCCCTTTTCAGGTCAGAGCAGAAACCGGTGCTGTCAGAGTAGAGAAATGCATAATAAACTGTCTATAGTAGTGGGTGAATTCCAAAAACAACTGAATGGCTATAACACCAGTAGGACTGGACAGGTCCGGACCACAGACAGCTTCTCAGGGTCCATAGAGATACCTTCATCATAAATAATATAGTCCAGAAAAGGTAAGGACAACTTTTCAAAACTGTCGTATAACCAGGTCTCACGCAGATGCTGGAGGACAGCATGGACATGTCTAGAAAGGCGTCTATGGTAAACTGTATGCCACCGCAGGACAATAATACTGGCCTGAGGGGACAGGTGCAATTATAAAGTCCCTTGGCACCTGCAGTGCTCACACGAGATCTCGAGAAGGAATCGAGCATGAAGAA